>VZTR01006572.1:39560-101506 GCA_013400775.1 Chaetops frenatus | reverse complement strand
AGATGTGATAGTTATAAAAGCAATGTGAGGGACTTGCACAGCTCTCCACCTGCAGCAGCTAATTAAGAAGCAGAGGCTGAAGCCAGGTCTTTCCCCTTGCTCAGAAAGGACTGCTTCCTGTCCTCCGGCACGGCAAGAATTGGGGTTTTCTTCCGTGATTATCCACTGCCTCCGGCAGACAGCATGGGGGAGACTTAAAAGCCCTTTCCCAACAATGACTGTGCTTTCCTGGAGGCAGCAAATAAATGCAGAATGAAGTTCTAATTCTGGTTTTTCTCAGAGGGTTGCTGCTGGGTGAGTGATCAAAGCAGCAGAGTCTTAGGAAAGGGTTAGGTATTTATACAGTCAAACAAACTGTATAAATAATCCACACCAGTGCTTCCATGTTAGGTCTTCTATGTGGTGGGACAAAGACAGAGGAGCTTGTCCTTGCATCTCTTATGGTTCAGTTCTTCCATTGCAGCTGCACTGTCCAGGGTATCACAGAATCATAGAATGGTTTGGGTTGGAAAGGACCTTAAAGTTCATCTAGCTCTGACCCTGTTGCCATAGGCAGGGAACATTCCATTAGACCAGGTTACTCAGAGCCCCATCCAACCTGACCTTGAACACGTCCAGAGATGGGGCATCCCAGCATCTTCCCTGGGCAACTTGTTCAGTGCCTCACCATCCTCATAGTAAAGAATTTCTTCTTAATATGTAATCTAAAGTTATCCTCCTCTGTTGCCCTCTTTAACTTCCCACTTACTGTACCTCTGCAGGCACATGCTGGTGCCTCACATTTCTCCCTCATGTGTCTTTAAGATCAAAGCTAAAACAGATCTACATGTATTTCCCCTTCTCTCTCTATGCAACATACCTCAAGCTATAACCTAAAGAAAATCCCTGTTTACAGCCACTGAATACAGAGAATGATGTGTCCCAACTCATTTTTCAGCCAGGCAAACCTAAAATGGCTGAAACGAAATAACTTTATAGCTCTGAACACTAACATTTTGAGGAAGGTGTGCTAGTCTCAGGAGGAAGGCTGTCTGCTCCTTCCTGTCCTGTCCTGCCCTGGGTGTTGATATCCCTTACTTCTGCAGCCAGCAGTGCTCAGAGGGCTCTTTTCTTTGTTGGATAGAGCTGGCCGATTTGGGTGGTGATTTGCTGCCACCAGGGGATGGACACGTCCCATCCAAGGGACAGCACAGGCCTGGGCAGAGCAGCCAGTTTACAGCTGTGATCACAGAGGTGCTGGAAGGGTCCTGCTGCTGCTGTGCTGTGCTGTGCCTGTTCTGCATCTCTAAGGGCAGGGTTTCCCCTGGTGACTGACACTTAGGTGGGGGTTTCTGATAGTAGGTGTCCACAGGTGTCTGAGATACAGGGGAGGTGCAGGCAGTTTATCAAGAGAATTGTGCTTTACAGTGGCAGAATCTCTCTTCATCCTTCCCTGGCAATTTTGGTGAGATCTCCATCATGTCAATGGAGTTTAGGTGCCTGGTTCATATGGAAGGCTGCATCTTGACTCACAGGTTTGAAGTCTTGAATTGAATCACATCTGCAGGGTTCATCAGGATCTGCTGTCAGAAGGAGATGCTCATTTATCTTTGAGCTGCCTTGTGGACCAGGAGCCATTCCCAGGAGTGCTGTGAAAGCCAGACTGCTATCTGCATGTTGCAGACAGCCTGCCTTCATAGCTTGCATTTGGGATATTTGTACTTGTAGCTTCTTCTGGGAAGGTTCCTAAGAAAATCCTGATAAAGCATGCTTGGTTGGTGACCCAAGCACTCAGCCCTGTAGAACTGGTTTGATGTGTTCCTGTGGGTAAGCAACATGGGAAGGCATCAGATCTAGGCTGACTGTTCTATGCAGGCTGCTCTACATGGCAGATTAGTACAACTAAACCAAAATCTGAGTTAATTTCCTGCCTGAATCAAGCCGTCCATTTGAACAGGGCCTTCTACCTCCCATCTATCCCCTGCAGGCCTTAAATATTAGCATTCATTACCTCTGTCCTCATCCCAATGACATTCAGTTGGCTTTGGACAGAACATCAGGAGGAAGATGTTACATGGTAGGCTGAGATATTAGGCTGAACCTAAGTAATGTCCCACAGAGACAGCTGCTTCAGCTGGTCCTGGGGCTAAGTGTCGGGTCTGTTGCCAACATCTGCCTGGCAGCAGGAGAAAGCACAGTGACAGCTTCCTCCTTCCCTTCTTGGGGTTGAGCCTCAAGCTCACCACATGCCCCTGAACTTAGACAGAGAACATATTTCTTGAAAGCTCCAACTGAGCTGCCACAGCTGTGCATGCAAGAGTTGTCCTTGCTGTTTGCTGTGGTTGCAGTGTGCAGCACCAGTGCAGGTTTGTTCCTCACTGTCTGTAGACTCTGCCCCTGTGCCTCCTGGTGCCTCGCAAAAAACCAGGCATGACCTCTGCCCAAAGGAATTCCACCAGGCAGTGAGATGTCTAGCTGCTAGAAAATCACCTGCAATTATTCACACCCTCAAAATTGCAGGAGCAAAATGAGAGCCTGCTTTTCAAAATCAGGTCCATTATGTGTCTGCAAAGTATATAATCTCCACATAATTCATCAACTCCATTAATCTAAACTCCTAGGTACTGAGCTCAATAGAGCATGTGTTTTCCATGTGTGTGTAATATCAAACAAACCCATGTTTAACTTGTCAGAATATAATCAACTTCCATTAATTACTTCAGTATGAAGTCTCCGGTACCAATGGTTCTTCATATAATCACTCAAAAAACTTTTATTGGGGAGCTAAACAGCTCAATAACACTAATTAATTGTGTTTCTTGGACAACCATGATTGTATAAGTGGAAAGGTGGTTTTGGTACATTTCCCACTACATTGATTTTCACATTTCTGGAATGCATTTCCCCATAATAGTCATTAGAGCACAGAGAGAAGAGTTGGAAAGGTGCGGTAGAAGCACGGCATTCCTGAAATATGATTTGAGATTTGTACTGGATCTGTGCTTTTTGCCAGAAATTCAAACTCTGGCAAATAACTTAGCCTTTCTAGGCTGTTTGCCCAATAGGCTGAGTGAAAAGAGCAGCAAACCTAAAAATCTGCCAATATTTATGTACCAGCGTGTGATTCAATTGTTTTATTGCAGAGTAAAAGTGACACAAGAAAAAGAGGAGGACAGAAACTCTGTGAGTCCAGGGGAAAAATATGAAGTATTTGAAATCTAGTGTTGAAGAATTTTAAGACTTTAATTAAACCACCCCAAGATTCACAAGTTCAACAAAACCAAAAAGAAAAAAAAAAAAAAAGCACAACTGCTCTCCTGGGGTTTTCAGGGCTTTACTTCTACACATATTTTTCTAATTCCACCTAGAGGAACAAAGAATGTGTTTTTCCCACCTGAGAAGTGCCATTTGGTGATTCATGAAGCTTTCTCCCTTGTCTGAAGCAGAGGTTTCTCAGTTACCTACCCCAGGGCTGCACTGCTGCAGAGCGGAAGAGAACTGGCTGGGAGGGGGACTGCCAGTGGGGAGGGTGTGAGGCCAGGGGGGCATTTCAGATCAGCAGGATATTACTTGGTGTCGTGTGTGTATGTATTCATATATAAGGGGTAAATGAATTGTTGCTCTCAGTGGCATGGAAATGTAAACAAAAAGCCTCCCTCAGCAGGACTGTGAGTGCTGGCGGTGGGTTTGGATTCATGTTTCAAGGCACCATTCACAACTGGGTTTTATGTTTTCAGGCCCTCTCTGCAGCTCCAGTCTTATCTCAAAAGCACCATCTTTTTGTCTACACAAATAGCAGCACTCAAAATGAAAATCTTCTTATCCAGCAGTTACAGTATTCAGTTCATAGCTTTTCGCCTTAAAAGTGTTGGCTCCTCCCAGCATGGCAAAATACAGATTCCACTCAACAAAAATGGGAGGCACAGCCAGTGCATTTGTAAATCAAGATCAAAATGTGCTTAAACACTACAAGATTGTTCTTATTCAAGGTTATTTTTATTCTTATTCAGTAGCTGCTTCTTCTTTAGTAGAAAACACTGTCAAAAAGAAGACGTAACTTAGTCTTGTGCCATATTGAGCCACGCCTGGTAAAAGTCAACTCATCCCTGAAAAACTCCATCTCCTAGGTGACAAGGATGCATTGGGAAGTGCAAGGAGGGAGGGAGAAAAGCTGCAGACAAAGTTACTGTGATGGCTTAGGATTTCACATTTTCCATTAGTCTAAAGGGCAGAGCTCATTCCAACCTGAAGGAATGAAGTTTGCATTTTATTTCAGTTAAAAGAAAAATAATGAAGTTATTAATAATGATGATTATTTGGAACTGAAACATCCACTGCTGTTTTGCTTTTGCTGACAAATTGAAAAATACCTGGTCTGGCAATTCTAAGAAATAAAGAAAAAATACTGTCTTTACATACTATCGGACTGTAATTTCTGAAAAGACATGTTCTAATTCTTAATGTTTCACTCTCTTATTCAGACTACGGAGTTAATACTGTATTCTCCAGGCAGACCTCTCAAAAGCCATTTGATAAAAAGTTGGTGCCAAGAGACAGACAACAGTATCAGTATTATGCATTGCTCCTGCAAGGATCTCATGAGACATTTCTGCCATTTCCTTAAGTAAGTATGTTTTCACAGGTCACTTTTTGCAACTCTTGTTCAAGCAGCAGAATC
Organism: Chaetops frenatus; assembly: GCA_013400775.1. Lineage (NCBI taxonomy): Eukaryota > Metazoa > Chordata > Aves > Passeriformes > Picathartidae > Chaetops > Chaetops frenatus. The sequence goes on along the minus strand of VZTR01006572.1, from coordinate 96,849 downwards.
TTTATACAAGAAAATAAATGTTGGTCTAAATAAAGAACTAGACTTGCAGTCTGACTGAAATATTGGCAAGTGACAATCAGGGTCTGTAATCCCTGGCACCAGGAGAAGGTAGAGGGAGGAATTCATGTTCTGTCATTAACAGGTAATTTATTATGTTGGTCAGACCTTTCAGATTTAGGACATTTGACTGGTTTCCATCCTCCAGTGATCAGTAGTTTAGTTTAATAACCAGTTCCCATTAGCAGAATCTCTGATATTCTTTCCTACCTTGAGAGCCAAAGACTGTTTCTATTATGCTGTACTTGGATCCATTTCAGGTTTCATCATCCTCCTGACCATTCTGACCATATATGTGGGTTCTTTGCATCCAGAATAGCTTATTCGGCACAGACAAACAGCGGGACTGTCAGTCTTTTAGTGAACACCTTGTGAATCATGTAGCTGGCAGAGAAAGGGGATTGAATTTTCTATATTCACTGGATTTGATACAATGGTAATAAAATTCTTGTCTCTTTTGTTTTAAAAGTGACTGTGTATCTCTTTGGCTAATGGAATTGCTGGTGCTTGCAAAAAAAACCCCACATTGTAATGAATGTATGCAAGACTTAACTTCTCATTTATTTTTCCACTTTCTACTTCTGGCTCATTCTCCATCTTGGTATATAGCTTGACTTTGTCTTGCCTCCTACTCCTACCCCTCCTCCTCTCATTTCCCTGTCACCTAGTTTCTTTCTGAAGTGAGCTGCTCATACCTAGGAACGTATTCAAAGTGTCCCCTAGAGTCGATATACCAAATCTTTACGTTCCAAGCGGTCTTCCTTCTGAATGATCCACCTTGTCACATAAGGAACACCCCTGATGTTTTTTCACACATCCTGCCAGCCCCTGTGCACTCGCTGAGTAGCTCTGGGTATTCTCCAGCAGCAATTTCCGTGGCTTTGTGGTGCAGAGTGCGAATCCCTGCTCGGACTACAGGCATTTGTTTTCCTGTTCGTTAGCGGCAGTGACCACAAACCAGCCTGTCCAAAAGCGTGTCGGCTGACATGTTCAGCAAACCCTTTTGAAGCTTGAGGCAGACTGTGAAATAATTTCTTCCCCTGTTGGCATCTTTTGTGAAATTAGAATTTCCCAGCATTCACCAGATGCTCTGGAGCAAGAGTTATTTGAAGCAGCTTATAGGATCTGTTCCCGTGTTTTTCTTTGTGGTCTGTCTGCCTGTGTCAGGCTCCAGAAAACAGTGAAAACATTCAGTCTCCCATGACATTGAGTAGAGAGAATATGGGCTAATCCGGCAACACAGCCTTCAGAGAGCTCTGTGCAGGAACTCCAGGTTCTGCTCAAAACAAACATGCCTTCTGGAGGGTTTCTGCCCAAGTATTTTCTGTGGAGGCCAAAAACACTTACAGATCCTTCAGGAGCTGTTCCATTGCACCTAGTTGGAAATTTCCTTGCTTTCTTCTTCTGGCAGTTTGAACTTACATGTTAAATGTACATCACTCTCTGTCAACTTTCATGTTTTTCAAGTCTGTTGTCTTCCATCTGGGAGCCACCTTTGTCCCTTGTGTTAGAGTCTGAAAGGCGGTGAAAGTTAAACAGCCTCCGATGGATGGCTGCCCGGTCTCCTCTGCTGGCTGGCTGGTGGGATCAGAACTTGCTGTCCTTCCCTTCCACTCTTACTCCTGGAATGTAAACACACCTCACAAAAACAGAGGAATAAACCAGCTGCTATTCACTCTTTTAACCATCTATTGAGCAACGGACCATGCTATGTTTATGAGGCAGACTGCCGAAATGGAAAATCAGGGTGGAGAGGTGACCTTGAGAGGCTATCCTGTCTCAAAGTACAATCAATAATGCCTGTTTAATTCCTGATTAATATGTCTCTAACTTCTTCTAAAACGTTTTATTGATGGAAAGTCTGCTACCCACACAGAATATGTATTCCAGTGCTTCCCTATCTGATCCCCCTTTTGTTGGCATGTCCTACTCAGGAGCTCACCTACCATCCCATTTGCTGCAATTAAAACCCATTATTACTCAAGTGTACTCCTGTACAAAGAAGGGATTATTCTCTTTGTGTCCTGTATATCTGAAGTTCATTATTTTCTCTACACTTAATACCAGATCAATCACATTTCGTTTCAGAACACATTCGCTCCTAGGGTGGTAACTGGGTGCCTCCAGTTGGTACTTATCTCTTGTAAGTGCAGCCCCAACAGAGCTCAACAGAGCAGAAGACATTCCCTTACACATCATAGTCCAACACCAACGTATACAACTCGGTGTGGCATTTCTTTTCTGAAAATAACAGAATAGTTTTGCGTCATCTTCACCTTGTGATCAGCCTTCATCTTCTACAGAACTCCTGTCATGGTTTTAAGAAAACTAGGACACTACCTTACCATGCTCTGTGCAGTTCATCACTTTTTTTCACAGGTCCTTGCAATACAGTTGATGAATTCTGTTCTTTTTCAGGCCATTTCTCCAATGTATCGAGGTAATTTAGAATTCTAGCCTTGGCCTGTGATATGCTTGCAAGGAAAACCAAGCTGACAACAAAAAATGTATCAGGACTCTGCATTGCAAGAGTTCCACTGTTTTTCTGCTCAAGACCACCATGAAGAACAGTGGAGGCAGGGGAGCATGCCCCAGCAGCAGCAGCCAGGTGCCTTTTCCAGGCTATATGCCCCCTAGGAACTGATTGTATAAAGCTAATAGCACATTTTGTACAGCTGGGGAACCTTTCCTTTATTCCTTTAGACAAGTTATTGATGAAAATAGTGAACACAAACTGCCAACGACAGACATCAGTGGAAGTCCTTGATGGATACTTTCACTTTGACAACAAGTCCCTAATAACTTCCCTGAGTTTTCCATTTGTTTTATACACTCTCAATGTTAATTTCAGCTCCATGATATGTCCTCTGCTTATTTATAAGACTGTCATATGAGAGGTTGCCAGAAGTCTTACTAGAGTCCCAGCAGCTGTCTGATTGACTGTATATCTTCCATACATGTCGTTTGCTGTACTGTCACAGAAGGAAATCAAGTTGGTTTCTCTGATATGTTTATAAGAAGTTCATGCTGACTGTTACTTTCAGTACCTTGCTGCCTTGTACACAGCTTGACTGGCTGTTCCTGCATATCCCTGAGATGTCAGCCAATTGTCTGGAATTCCACAATTTGCCCCTTGTGTGGCTGGGCAGCACAAGTTTTGGTGGATCAATTGACATCCTTGTACAGTGCAAATAGCCAGAAATGGGGCTGCTTTCCTTCCCTATGGGATCAAGAGCAGCTATGCCTCTTACTGCCCTGCTATTATGAAGAAAGTGTGGCCAGGTTCAGGGCACAGGTGAGCCTCAGGTGTTTGTTTTGGTGGTTTCTTGGTTGATCTACAGGGCCTGAAAAAGTGGGTAAAAGACACGTGAATGTAACTTGGTAGTATCTTAGAACACTTTGCTCTTCTGTCTGGGTTGGTGCAACAGTGCCTCAGGCTAGAGCCGTGTTGAATCACCAGCACCCCAGGCCTCTGTGTGTCTCTGGGCTACAGCTTCTCTGCAGTTTACACCCTGCCTGAGCAATGGGAGCCATCAGAACAAACTACTGAAAGCAAGATGTTGGAGTACACTGCCAGGATCCTCTGTAAAAGGTGAAAAATGGAGTCTCTGGGATCTTTCATGCTCAAGTGGAAACCAGTATCAAAGCTCCATTGGTTTTGGTGAAAGCAGAGTTCAGCCCAGAGTCTGTGACATTTAAGACTTCACGGGTGAAAAAATAATGACTCCTGGTTCTAGATGGGACAGGTTTTCTTTTCATTTTCACGGAACAATGAAAAAAATTACACTTAGCCTTTGGTTTCCCTGCCACTATTTTGTTGCTGTTGAGGGAATGCAGCAAGAAGCAGCTTAGTATTAGTTTACATAATAATGTTTCCACATGCGTATATTTAATTTCAAGTTGTAAATCGAGGTACCACCAAATCCTGCTCTCATGCTGGTACAGGTCCTTGTGAAACAGATATGGGGAATATTTCATTTTATAAATTGTGTATAGAGTTCCCACCCCAGATGCTCATGAGGAAATCTCAAAAACATTGCAACCTTCTTGTATTTTTGTTCCTGAAGGGGAATCTGATTGATGCTTCCTAGAAGATGTTTGATATTGACTGCACTATACAGCAGAGCCTCTATCATTGTTTTCATAGTAAACACTGGTTGCAAGTAGCCTTGTTTGAGATAGCAATAAGGGAGATGTGGTTTTCCAGGAACTCAGTCCACAAAGGAAAAGCTTTTAAATAAAATGGTGAAAGAGGGTGGATAAATATAACTTGTAACTATATAACACTTCACATACTTTAAAGTGACAAAAGCATCAGACTTTCCAATTTGGCACTGGGCACGGCCTGATGGGGTTACACCAGTCTGGGCAGGCTGCTCTTGAGAAGACCTTTCTGCTGCCCACCTACAGACACCCTGCTTAGCAGACATCAGCTTCAGGACTGTAGTCAAGGGTTTAAAAGACTGGAAATTACTAAGATTTTCTTTGTTCTACATCTTGGAGCACGGTGAGACACTCTTGGCTGTTTGCTGGGCTTTTTCCCTCACTTTTTTTTGCATGTGGTTTCACTGCCAGTAAAAGGTTGGTGCAAAACTTGGAGCACTCTCAGTTTTCTGGTTGCCATTACACTGCTCACTGAGAAATATATTTATTATTGCTGTTGCAGTCTCTTTTTAAGTGATGGAGATGCCTTCTTGAGTCTGATCCCCTTGCTTTCTCTTTCTTGCTCTATCAATTGTAATCAACATGCATAAATGAACACCACATAGTTTCTTCCATTACCGTAGTGGGTCTCTGCTCTCCAAGGCTGAGAAGTACCAGCAAATGCTATGCTAACTATCTTCATTTTCCATCTGAATGCAAATTCCTTTCAATATCCCAGGCAGCAGAAAAAGCCTCACTGTTTCTCTTAAACCCTATTTTTTTGAAGGCAATGGGACACTGATACAAAGGTGACCTGCAGCAAAAGCAGCATTGTGCTGGCTGAAATGATTCAGCATAAAAACTGGTACTCTTAAATGAAGTATTGAGACACAGACTTTTATATCTACAGGTCACCACTTGAAAAAGTGGTTTTCAAGACTATGAGCGTTAAAAGTTCTTCAGTGAAACTATGGAGAATGTATTTTCCCTGCCTGTAGATATTTTTGAGACTGTAAAACCTTTTTTTACTTGGTTGTTTTAAAATGGGTTAGAAAGTGTAAATATATAAACAAACAAAGACAAATAGCCAAAAGAACATTTTTAAAAAGTCAGTAAACATCATTTGGAAGCCTCAATATTTTTGTAAGTTTAAACTATTCCTATTTTAGTGTTGATTTCAATCCTTTTTACTATAATTATCTTACATTTCAAGACAATAAAAGTAAATCTGAAAAACGAGATTTCTTCATTAAAAAAAAAAAAATATATAGGGATTGATCATCTCCAAGCTTTCTTAAAAGAAATCCAAAGAAATTAAACACGGTTGTCCTGTTCCACAAAATGTTTCCAATTTGCTGACCTGGCATTTAATTCACAAAGATTTAGCTGAAATGCTGCTGACCATTTTTCATGACTACACTGGCTGCCACTGAGTACTTGGAACATTTTAAAATCCGGCCACATATTTTGTGGCCATTTCACAAGATTCCCAAAGTTAAGATTAACATTTTAAGTGCTGCCCAAAGCATTTAGCCATGTACTTCAGTAATATACTCTCACTCTTCCCAATGGATAGAATTTTTTCTCTATATGTGAAGGCAGCAAACATGAATAAGGAATTTACTGTTGAAAAGGAACCCATTTGTGCAGTGCACTGTGGGCACTGAAGACCCCAGTGGTGTCTGTGGGTCTGCTGTCCTTCCCCACCATGACAGCACAGGGCAGGGCTGTCTTGTGCTGTCTGACTTCTGGATTTCTTCTGATTCTTACGAGCACATTCTTCAGTTCTCAGACCTGGGAGAAAAATTCTTTAGAAAGTGTAAAAACAGAGCTTTAAACCCTTTAGAGTGAAGATTCTCCTCCCTGCACTAGTTAATATAAGGAAAATCAGACTGCTCTGCTGAACATTCCCAAGTCACAGGGACAATCCTAAATGAAGCACCTTATCTAACACCTGAACTTGTACATCCAAGAATTCCCAGGCAGCAAGAAGTCTTTCTTAGAGACGCGTTTCACGCTTTCTAGGATGAGGTTATCCATGTGCTTCAGTGTGCTCCTCAGCTGATACTGAAAAGGGAGGTCAGCAGTGGTGGCCTGGGCCCACTAGGAGTCTTTGTGGTGTGGGTTTCAATGGCTTGTTTCTTGAGAGTGTGGTTTGTCTTCCCCAGCTTCAGCTGTGTCAGATTTGGGCATCTGGTCTCAGTAGCTCAGTCTCCTGCTGCAGTCAGTGAAGAGATGGAAGTGCTGCAGAAGGTGATGCCTGCACTGGGACACGGAACTGAGATGAAGTTTCAAATTACACTTAACATCAGAAACCTACAGGTGCTTAAGTGCATCAAACCGAGTGTGCCACTTACAAAACAGCACTGCTGTCTCCTACCACAGCAGCGAGGGACAACTCAAGATGGGATTCTCAACCCACATTCCCTGGTGTTTGGAGCATCCCCAGGGAAGAGTCAGCTTTTCTGCATGGATCAAACTCAGGATAAGGCTTACCTGGACTCACACAGGAAGCCTGGGACAGAAAAGGGCCTGCACTCCAGTTCTTTACCAACAAACTATCCTTCTTATGCTCAAGATAATGTGCCTTTACTGTAAAGAAAGAAATGTCCCTAATTTGTGGTTATTTACAGCACTGTAAATCAGGCACATGCCACGAAGTACCAATAAAAATTGTTTAAAATCAGCCTTAAATAGCTAAACTCTCAAAAGCAGCTCATAAAATGAGACTTGGCAGTTCTTAGGTAGTTATGGTTAAATTGACAGTCCTTTTGGGAGTTAAGATAGCCAAAAGCAGGAGTAGTTAAGAGTGAAGTGATAGATGGCGAGCTTGTTGGTTGAAGAGCCTCTGTTGCATACTCCTGATGCTTCATCTGTTCATTGGCCCTGGACTGTGAGAAAGGAGATACCAAACTTTGTCACTGAACACCAGCTTGTTGAATCATACATTGTTTGCCTATATGGCCCTAGAAACTGCAAAGCCAGAAGGATGAGCTTTGGCATGAAGGATCCCATTGCTGTCTGCATGAAACAGGAGACTTTTCAGGCAGGAAGAAAGACAGAAGGACAATCAAGTCCAAAGCAGACTGAAAGGAAAGTTAAGGAAATCTTGAGAAAGGACCAATACCATGAAGGAAGAAAGCCTATCCATAAAGAAACCAGATCTCAGCTCCTTTTAAAAAGTCAGGTGCACAAGTTATATTAGCCTTGAGCCAGGTCTAACTTCCGCTGCCAATAACCACTTCCACTGCCAATAACCCAAGCTGACATAACAGCAACATTAAGGAGGTTTGGGGTTTTTTTCTGTTGCATTAGGCATTCATGTCTCTTTTCCACTTATTTTCTTTCTCTTAATTTTTTTCCCCCTCAAGGTACTTGTATTTTAGCCAACCACCTCCCTTCTTGTTAAACAAGAGGAGCTTCAAGATGGGGCCCAAACCTAAACACTGGCTCAGCAACCCAGCACTGTGAAAGCTGTGGGTTTGGGTCTCAGTTCTGCTGCTAATGAGAATCAAGCACGCCTGGGCACTTGCAAATCAGCTCGTAAAACATGAACAGGCATCAAGGCTGGATTCCTGTAGCCTCCCTTGCAGTGCATCAGTGCAATTCAGCCCTTTGCATCATGCTTCACCTTTCTTTCCTGCCCTACCTAACTAGGCTGGGCAGGGATGTCACCAGAGCTTGCAGCTACCAACATCCTCCTACACCCATCAGCTCAGCAATGCAGAGCTGTATTATTGTCCTCTTTGAAATACTGCACCAAAGCACAGAGAAATTTGTGGACATTGTGAATATTACATGGAACAGTCAGTGACCCCAAAGCTGCACAGACATATCCACACCATACTGAAGTCCAGCTCATGCTCTTTGGGGCACCTTGGTCTGATGCCAAACTTGGTTACCCAAGTTTCTGTCCAGCTGGCTCAGAGTAGGCATGCAACTGCCTGCACTTGGCCATGGAAATATGACTTGGCCCTCAGACCTTCAGAAGTGTTTAGATGTGTTAGGTTAGGAGCCTGAAACCCTTTGAGGTTCTTTCTGATTCTCCAGGTATCTCACAGATCGTTCATGGTAGCACAGGAATGAGAACAGGGGGCTGTCATGCTTAAAGCTGTCACTGGACCACTGAATTGGTGCCTACAGGACTTCAGAGCTGGTTGTGGAACACTGGAGGATCTGGTATTCTCAGTCTGCGCCAAATCCAGGCTCTGTTTTTCTGCAAGTACCAGGCTCAGGTTTAAGAAAGTGTGGTTACACCAAGGACTGAATAGAAGCACACTTGTGTTCAAGATTTCATGGCAGAACATGGGGTTTCACAGCAATAAAAATTAGTTTGTGTGAGAAAATCATTTAATCTGGCCAGAAATGTGTGGGACGCTAAAAAGGTTTTTTGCAGATATATTAATGGCAAGAGGCAGTGCAAAAACAGCTTTGGCCCGTTATAGGATGAGGATGTTCACCTCACAAACAGGGAAGGACACGGACAAGGCAGAGGTGTTTAATGCATTCTTTGTCTCTATCTTCAACACAGATGATGGACCAAGGGGGTCTTCAGTGCCCTGAGCTGGAGGACCCTGATTGCAAGAATGATCAATTTCCATGCAACCCTGATCTGCTTCCCCAGATGGATCCCTACAAATCTATGGGATCTGATGGGAATCATCCAAGAATCCTCAAAGAGCTGGCTGGTGTCATTGCAAAACCTCTTGATGATTTTTGAGCAGACTTGGTAATCTGGAGAGGTCCTAGTTGATTGAAAGCTGGCAAACGTTGTCCCAGTTTTCAACAGCAATGAGGACCCTAGAAACTACAGGTCTGTCAGTCTCACTTTAGTGCCTGATAAAGTTATGGAGATTATTCTGGGAGGTATCGAAAAACACATTGAAGACAACACAGTTGTGGTCACAGCATGAAGTCTGACAGAGTTCAAGAGGTGTTTGGACAATGCTTTTGGGTACATGGTGTGATTCTTGGGAATGGTGCTGTGCAGGGATGGGAGCTGGACTTGGTCCTTGTGGGTCCCTTCCAACTTAGCTTATTCCATGATTCTGTGATTCTGTGAAAATCAAGTAGAGCAGAGACTGCAATCCTGAGCCCAATGTATATTCTAACTACTGAACTGAAAATTGGAACTCCCCTTACTCAGTGGTTTATAAGAGTTTGGAGTGCTCAGCTCTGGCAAATGATGTGACAGAATAGGTGGGAGCAGATTGAGTTGGTGTCTTCATGTCAGACTTGGGTACAAAGTAGGTGCCAAGTAGCTCAGCATCATTAAGATGTGGGTGTTTTTACACATTCCCAACAGCAAAAGTCAGGCTGTACATACTCCCTCAGGAGCTCACATATCAGCTGAATATCCAGATCTCCACTGACACTGAGGGCCAGAGGTGTTGCAGCAGTACATGTTTATCACAGATCAGCAGGACATAAAACCTGAAAGTGCTGATTGCCTACCAAATCTTAGCTATCACCCCTCCCATGCAAGTGAAGCAGTTTTGCTGGGGCACAAAAGTCAAGAGATCACTTGCACTTGGCTCTTTACTATAAGCACTGAGCTTCTGGATGGGCTGATTGCATCTCCTTCTCCACCAAGTTTCCACAGCTGACCATCCACACAGGGTGATGTAGGCAAATGTAGTCTGTACCCACCAAAAAACCTAAATGACCAAAGTCTTTCCCAGCTGATGGACCTTCTCCAGTGACTCAGGTCAGTGAGTAGCCATGGCTTCCCCCTGCACCCCTCCAGTGTGGAGGATTTATTAGCATCGTGCCCTGTTGTCATTAGCAGTCATAATTCAGACCTTGCTGCAGTCATTTTCATCGGGGATGAGCTAAACTACTTCACACAGCTACATACCACAAGGTGGATTGACCAGAATAACTTCTCTGTTTCATCCTTGCCTATCACATGCTTATGTCCCAGTACAGGGAAACCTTGACTATTACAGGAAACCAGAAATGCAAATGCCTAAGGACAGATAAATGAATTTTTAATTCAAACCAGCAAGATGTTGTTTGCAGTTATTTATTTTACTAAAATGGTTACATATGTTGAAACAAAGAAGAGCAATAGTAATAATATTTGTTTTTCCAATATCATAAATAATTACTGAGTTTTCATTAGCTGTTGGCTCAGCACTGATCGTGACTTTTTTATTTAAAAAAGACACACACATAATTCATCAGAATTTGTGTTTTCAGAAAACTCTAAAGCAGCAGTAGAAAAAAAAATAAATTAAAGGAAACAGTAACAAGAAATTAGGCCAAGTATTTCTTAAATTTAAAACCTACTTGATGTGTTTTACAGATTATTCTTGTGCTTTGATCATTGGAAAAGAGAACCATTAACGAGTTGTTTATACAATGGCTTGCCTTCTCCAGTTCTACTTCAGAGGAGTCCCCAAAAGTACCCTTTTTACATGACAAATTTTGTTGTTGTTTATACAAACAAAAACACTGAATATGTCTAACAGAAGAGTTTTTCAAAACCATGAATTTATTGTCACAAAATACTTAATACCAGAATAACTTATAATAGTATGAACAAAAGTGAAGTATTAACCCTCTGCTATTAGTTATAAACTCACATTATTATGCCAAAATCCAGGAAAGTATTAAAAATTAATGTCATGGAATCTTAGACATATAATGATGCAAGTCAGTAAAACATACTTCAACTGTTCATACAGTCACAACATACATTTCTTGCTTGGCACTTTAAGTCAATGCAAATCAGCAATTTAGAAAACAAAGTAAAAATATATATGTACAAAATATTTTCATATCAAATAATTTTCATTGTACACTAAATAAAACCAACAATGTTATGTTACATCAAGAAGTTTCCTAAGAAGTCACACCAAGGCTGATATTTGCAATGTGTCTTGACTATTTTAGTGCAACTGAAACAGCCTCTATTTGCAAGTTAGTTACATCATTAGCATAGTCCTGCTTCCATTGATGTGGGAGTTCTGCCATTAAACTCAGCAGGAGCAGAACTAAAGTCTTGTCTTGTTCATTGATGGCTCACCATAAAGAGAAGCAGGGAAAGGGATAAGTAGGAAATAACCTGACAGGATACCCACAGGAAAAAATCCAAATCTTAGCAACAATCAGCTCTTTTCCAGTTTTCAGTAATGGATTCAGTATAAATTTGTTTTGGCTTTGCCATTGTTTATTCAAGCACTGTAAACCTCATTAGACTATTGTTATATGACTTAAGAATAAGTTGTACACCTCCAGAAAAAATTTAAAAATAAACCTGTTTTATGATAGTTATTACACTCAATAGCAGTCAATTTTAGAGACATGAGCTTTAATACATTGTTTAGTATCTTCTTAAAACCCTCCTGCCTTAAATGCTGAGATTTTTCAATGTTTCAGTTCCTTTTATGATTCTTGTTTGGGCTTTGATTGTTGATATTATAGGCTTTTCTTACTGAAATGTGAAATGACAATCAACTGTCCTCATTTATGCAGTACATACAAAATAAAAATGTTTAAACCACATTAAAGTAATAAGTTCCACCATGGAAACATTTCTGAATGGCACTATAGTTTTAGTTTTGTACAAGAAGAAACCAGTTTTACTTCTATCAAAACTTCAGTAAGTCACTAGTAAAGCTTTAAAATTATAGAAATTCAACTTTAATTTACAGCTAGTCTGGCTAAAACCTTCTCAACTAGAAATCTTTAATGAGCAACACAGCTGAGAACATATGTATAAGTTCAAAATAATCTGAACAATTAACTTATTTCCTAAATTTGTGTGTTCTAGAGTATTGCACTTTTCAAAGGAATGATTTTGGTATTTTAATATACTGCATATACAGGTAAGAAACATGCATAACAACCTTATTGTCACTTTGACAAAACGTACTGTACAATTTTTGTAACACTGTTGATTAAAAAGAGTGAGAATGATGTAACAATTTCATTAAGACTCATCAATTTGTACAAGTCAAATAAGCACAACTCTCCAGGGCCTTCAGCAGTAATGTGTTTAGCCCTCGGCTGCTTAAGCCCACTTGGAATAATATACAAATTTTAAGCATTATGGCATTGTCATTTTAAGGCATAACACTGCTGTACTATGCCCACGTTATAGCTTATTTTTTCAAAGCAAGGCACTTACTGTAATAGCAATGCAAACATCTTATGCGCACTTTGATTAACATAAAATAAGTTAATGTTTTGATAAAAACAGGGTTTTTATAATTTACATGCCTTTTATAGAAGCAATTGAACATTCCATTTAATACAATGAAAACATCTAAATCAGAAGGGACCTTACTTTTTTTAACTGACCATTCTGTAAAATGGGACCTATTTGCCACATTTTCCTCCTATCTGTGAATCTGATTTTGCTGAAAACCAATCCTGTGAGGAAAATGTCCATTTGACGTGAAAAAGAAAGAGGACCCATCTCTTAAAACTGCTGAACTAATGGCACCTTAACAGTCTTTACTTCTGATATATGTGATGATTTCTGAATGATGCAGCTGGTAGTTCCCTGCAGTTTATCCTTCCCCTGGGCAAGGTTCGTTAGGGCCATGGCTGCGTTGATCTCCTTCCAATACGTTTCATCTTTGCTGGGTCCCTTTCTGTTAGCTGCACTAGATTCAAGCAATAACAAATATTTACACACACATCTGACATAGCTACATGGTATCAGGAATACCGTAATAACAACAATAGTTTTGGAAAACTGTGAAGTCCCTTACTCACCTTTCACACTTATTTGGTCCATTCTCCAGATTTTCTGAAAACAGGAAAAAAAAAGTCTATTTTATTTTAATAGTTTTAAAAACAACCATGTTCAGGGAATAGGCGTATTGAAAAATAACCCAAGATTTATTCCAAAATTGGAACCAGATCTAAAATAAAATCTTTGCTTTGACACACATAAAGGACCAGCTTTCATGCAGGCGTCCTCCTGGAGAAAGCTACACTGAAGGTGTAGCTGTTCTTTAAGGTTCACCTACATTTTGCAGGGTAATAGAGGAGTTCTTCAAAACATAAATACCAAGCACATAAGGAATTGCAAAACCTAAAAATAAAAATCAGCTTCGTTGCCCTTCAGTGAATGCCTTCTAGTATGCACTAAAATTAGGACTCTCACCCATGCACACATGATGTGTGTGGGTTTTAATGCACCCCTTGCCCAGGCAGAGCCTCAGTCACAGAGGCAGCTGAGGGGAACACAAGTAACAAGCACACCTGGTTAACAGCCCTCAGAGATGAAATTGCATCACAGGCATAAACTACACTTCCTCATCAAGAGTCATATTTGTTCATTCACCAAGTCCTCATGTCCCAGAGAAGCCATAAGTATTTACCAGGCAGAAATGTACACGCTTTATTCAGTGGGTTTGCTATCCTGACACAGAAATACATTATAGAGGAGCGAGAAGACAATGCCCAACTGCAATACCTATGGAAAACAAGCCAAACCAATGAAACAGCAACAGCATGAGCACTAATGTCTACAGGACCCAAAAGCCTCTAAACACAACATAAATCTCATGTATAAAGTAGTGTACATCTTTGTGAGGTCAGATTCCCAAATACAAATCAACCTTATTGCTAGCTTTCCACCAGATTATTAATTAGAAGTTGATTCTGTCTTTAAACCGAGCTTCCAGTGGAATAACCATTGGTAACCCTCCACTAAGGAGCAACAACAACAGCCAGCAGCCCATTGTCTCCTACAGCCAATAACTCAGCTCAGCTGCACTGTCCAGTACTTGGAGGTGACTGCTGGAGGCCACAGTCTCACTAGAGAACCACAGGGAGAAAAGCTGTAATTTCAGAGATAAGCTGTTTGCCAAACTGTTTGACCAAGCAGGCCTCCATCCTTTTGCAAAACAACTTTATAAATAAATGTTCACAGCTGACCAAGGTTTAAGTTTTTATTCCAAAAGCACACATCCTAAATCAGTATCTCTTAAGCTCTACTAGATCAATGCTTGAATGGGATTCAAGAGGGGGAAGTCCAGTCTATGCAGAGGACAAAGAAACAAGGAAAAAAGAAACATTTAATCCAAAAAGAGGTACTGTTCCTTCTTCACACTGTACTTGGCTATGAAGGATTCTTCAGCCTTGCTTCATTGTTTTTTTAATTAGAGACAATTTTCAAGAGGATCTTTAGGACTGAATAGGTCAGTAGGTATAGAAATGGAAATGGCAAGTAATAGAGAACATCATTGCCAGAGCAAACCTGGATATAAACACACCTCTCTCTCTCAAGCATCTGTAAGTTTCTTCTGCTGTTGGAAAATATTTCCTATGAACAAAAAAATTGCTTGTAGAAACTTCTGAGGGAAGTAGGTGTGAATGGTGATACACATTCCAATTCCAGCGTTTATTTGAAGGAGTATTTGCAAATCTTTTTTACTGGTGTTTAGCCAGCTCTAAAAGAAAGCATCTTGCCCATGGTATATAAAAGTAGTAGCAAAGCTAGAAAATAAAATCCAGGAGGAAAGAGCTTCCCATTCTTTAACTTTGCTGAAGATTTTTCCTGAATCACACATATTTTCTTATTCTGTTCAGATTTTACGTTTTTTCAAACAAATAGTTTATGTAAAAGAAACTTAAAACTAGGTTAAAATAAAACCATCACCCATAATTTCCAAAGCTCTAGCTAAGAACTGCTCTCAAAGCAGGTTAGTACAATGAAGTCTGAAAATTCGTCATTTCAAAGCACAGGCCTCCTTTTTCTTGCCAAAAATCCTTTTCTGCTATACCAAACCTCTGACAGCAAGTACCAGTTAGCACTACCACAGCATCCAAGCAGCTCTCGTGTGTCTGAGCAGCCCTTAGCAAAGGAAATCAGTATTACCATCTTTTTTTTTGGTTGGGGACAACCACAACGAGAGTCACAAAGACCTTGACATCTTTCCAGTCAAACCAACTTGATGTGACTCAAAGAAAAAGTGGGGTTCACTTCACATGCCATGAAACTGACATCTAAGTCATGTATCTTTGTATCTTTACTTGTCCAGACTCCATTCATAAACAACAGAGATGTCCTCCAAGAAGTGATTTCAGCCATTCTATTTAACACTGCAGACCAATGTCCCTGAGTGCTGTTGCAAAGCCAAATCCCTAGGTCCTGTTCTGTGGCCTCTTCCTCACATTTTTGTCCTCTGGACAGCATCATTATCCATGTGGATGTGCTTAGAGCTGGATGGGGGGAGGACCATATCTCTCCTTAGTTATTCAGTTTATCAATTATTCATATCTATATTTATATAGAGACATTTATACACTGCTAGTATAACTACAGCCTCAATGGCTTAGCTCAGCCTGGAAGAAAAGTAGATTGGTTGTGTCTGGCTCTTCACTGACCAGAGAAAGAACACAGATGACAAAATATTATCAAATGTATAAACGCCCCCACCCCTAAACTGTGAGCCTTTTCTTCATCATTTGTAAATTATCTGTTCTGCCCCGACTACTAATTAAAGATTTTGATAATTAAAGCTTTTGATATTTGAGGTATCTGGACAAGAATTGGAAAGTGTATTTCAACTGTAAAAGCAACATTTTGGTGAGATTGATTCATGAAAATAATCAAAGATCTGCATTCTCCAAATGGAAAGTGTTCCTTTTCTTGACCACCACACATGTTCCTAGATTTCATCTCCGAGGCAATAAGGAAATAGCACTGGGGCTGGGTTAGCTCTCTGGAAATGGTGATGAAAGGAATGGAAAAATGATGGAGCATTCTGAATCTCACCAAGTAGCCTCTGCTGAGGACTCACCCCAGAGGAAGTGCTGATGGGCACTCAGCTCATGACCCTCTCTCGACTACATGAGAAACAGCACGTTACCAACCTTGAGGTACCAAGGTAGCACCAGAGCTATTCTCTCCAAACACTGTGGTTACCTTTAATTTCATAGGCCTTCACTGGCAGCACATCTGGTCTCTTCTTAAAGAGTGTGGCTCTCCCACTAGTTGGATCAAGGCAGGCTGTCACACAAATTTAAATCCCTGCAGACTTGCCAAGGTTAGATCAGTGTGTCAAGTGATTCCAGAGAAAGCCAATGCTGATGAATTATTGTATTCCACACCATTCCCAAGACTCATTTGATAGGTTAAACAATGATGTTTACCTTACTACATACAGATATAAATACATTTCAACAGTATACAACTGGCCAGCACAAATAATTTTCCTAAACAACAGTAGTGTTCAATAGCATATTTATTAATTGAAATGGAAAGAAGATGCTGCTGAAGGTGTTTTGTCATGTCTCAGAAAGGATTATGCTTCTTGTCAAATGATGGTCGTAGGCTTTCAACATATACTGAGATCCTATAGTAAATCTATTTAATATTAAATATCAGAAATACCTTTCTGCTACAAGTTTGGAAATCACTTAAATCACTTAAAACTTAATCACTTAAAACAGTGGTTATTTACTCTGTAACCAGAAAGTTTTAAACACTGTGAAAATGGAAACTCAATCATTTAAAGTTAGGGGTTGTCATTTATACCTCACTTTCTGGTGCTTCATGCTGTTCCCAGTTGCAAGCATCCAGAGAATCAGCTTTTGCCTGGCCAAGAATGTCTCATTCTGCTCTCAACATCCGCCCAAAGAAACCAGCAAGGCGGGATATTTGTTGGCTCTTGTTTATAATAGGAAGTCACTATAAATCACCTAGCAATGGAATCCTGTATACCTTTCCATTAGTATGAGTTTTCAGTATACAGTTTAATGTGGGACATAGTGCTAAGAGTGTAGACACCAGACAATACCAGCTTTGTGATACAGCATGGTATTTTTCAGGACTCACATAATTATTAATAATATACATGGCATCTTTTTTTTCCACCATGAAATTTCTTCATAAATATTAACTGGCTGATCCTGACAACTCTCTTGCAAGATAGCCTGCAGTCCCATTTTAGCAGAGATGGAAATGAGTCTCAAAACACTGCCTAGGCAATATTTTGACGATTTCAAAAGCATTTAAAACCAGAATTTTCCAGTATTTCTCTTATATTTAAAATGTTTTCCTTTGTTCTTCTGCTATCAGAAAGGACCAGCTAAAGAAAATGAACCCCAGGGTTCCTGCAGGCAAACCACCCTTAAACTGCACAATAGCATCACATACCTCCAATTTACTATGCACAAAGGCTCTCTGGTGACACAGGGCTTGCAGCACATTCAAATATTCCAGAAAAACTCAGACACTTACTGTTTGCTGCATCCAGACTAATAACTTTTATATACTTGCATGACTTCAGGGGCGCACTAAATAATGTTAATCACAGTTACATTTGGATATAAGAATCCTGGCCTAAGAATATCACGTGCAGGGTGATGAGCTAACTTCACCTAAGGCCCTGCTGGGAACACTGAAGGCAAGACTGACCCCTTAGGTAGCAGCAAGCAGCCTCCACATTGCTCCCCCACTCACTGTGGAATCCGGCTCAAGCTGAGCCACAAAAACTGGCTTAAACCCTGCTTTGTGTTATCAGGTAACACTGACAAAGCAAAGATGGCTTGAAACCGACAGGGGAAAGAATGTGTGAATGAGGGAATGAGACAGACAGAGAAGGGTACAGAACATTGTGTAGTGGGGAAAAAATGGACATGGAAGTCAAGACACAGTAGGTCAGCCTCACATGACGGTCATATTTTTTGAAGCTACTTAAACATGTACAGATTCCTGATGAATTACACATCTTCTACTCTAGCTTAAAATAGAGGGGGAGAAAAAAAGAACTGCTGGCCTCGAATGGTGAACACTATAAAACATTTGTTGGTTCAATAAAAGGTCCTGTATAACTTATCTTAATTTTAAAATTGGCAACATTATTCAGTTGTTTCTCTCACTGCCTCTCCTGAACTTTCTTTTGTTGGTTTTGGAGACTCTGGCTTAGCATGTGTTGACCAGCATTTTCAAAACAAGTAAGAAAAGGAAAAAGAAAGAGAACCAGGAAATAAACTGGGGCAGCTGAAAGAAAAATCAACATTACATGTGTAAGTAAATTAGTGGTGAGATGAGGTATTTCTGTAGGTCACACACTCACACACACCTTGACTCCAGTATTTTCCAAACCACAATTTCAGGGCACGTAAGACTTTCAGATCTCTGTTTCTCCAAGAACAAAGTTAGGTTAATTTGACTTAATATTCCTGTGCTCTTCTGCATTGACACAGCTCCTCTATCCCTGAAGGATCCCAAAGTAAGCCATGAATCACACAACACCACTAACATTCTCCCACATCTGGGGAGGGAACATGGCTTAGCCCAGGCTGCTCAGCAATGCAAGGGAGGGGAAATTGTAGCCCAAAGCAGCAGGCCAGGCCTTTTGCTCTTATAAAAAATGTCATTTAATCTTGGTGCTAAGACTGTAGCATCTTTTGAAAAACAAGAAAACCTCAGCTTCTCTAGTTTGAGTTGGAGGAAGCAGGAGCTGGCCATCCCATATTTACACTTGCAGTTTCCCGTTTTGAGCCTGATGTAAACAGACAAATGAGTTTGTAAACATGGATACAGCTCAGCCAGCGACCCACACTACCACAGGCTTTCTACACAGAGACAGGACTCATCCCACCCAGCACTGAAACTCCTAAAACCCTTTTCCTTTTGCACCATCATCCTCTCAGTCTCCTCAGGGACAGCAGACCTATTAAGGATGAATTATGGAGCAGTGCAGACAGGGAAGCTCATGCTGGAAGAGATTCCAAACCACAGAGTCTCCTACAGAAATATTCCCCAACATGTCTTGGTGGCTCCTGCAGACCCCCAGCCACCTCCACACGGGTTCCCTTCAGTGTTGTCCCTTGTGAGGAGGTCCTGGACTGGGAAGGTCTGTGTGAAACCATCTGGCTGGGGCTGGCAGCACTCTTGCAGCAGAACCTTTTGGTGGAGGAATGAAAGTCCCTGTTGGAGTTTCAGGTGGCCTGTGGCTGCAGACACAGCATGGCAGTGTGACCTGGGAGAGTGCATGATACCAATCACAGCTGGTCCGATCTCAGGGGTGTACTGGATTTCTACTGACAAAGATTTATTACCATGTCCTTTAGTTGGGTGGGAGGAGGAAAGCTGTCAGAAACTTGCAGGAATGAGCTCTGGGCCCAGGCTCTAGAGAAAGCTCCTTTTCAGCAAAGCTTTATTTTACTGCTGCTCTCTTTCTTCCAGGAGGAGGTTACAGAGCAGCTTGTAATGAAGTCACCCCCACAACCCTGTTACCTCACTCCTTTGGCTTCACAGGGACACCAAGTATAACAACTGACCTGTCATCAGCTCTTACGTCCTTTCAGATGAACAAACTGCATTATGACAATTTATGTTCACAGTGACTGCTACAGTGAATATTTTTCCCTGTTCACCCAGTGGATTTTTCTCCAGAAACAGCTATAGCCCTGGTCTGACATCTTCTATTAAGATTCATAGGGTGGGTCTTGCCAATGTTAAAAACATCCCTTTGCCATTATGCCCTAGACCAAACCTTTCCTGAGAAAATATTTCATTGCAATTTGTTTCTTGCATCAAACTTCACAGATAAGCTTTGCCTGTGAAGGACTGCTACCACTCAAGTTTTTTTCCTGAGAAAAAAATCAAGAATACCTGAGAACCCAAAGATATTCTTACATTGTGCAACCTGGAGCCTGCTGCAGTGGGAGTAGGCATCTAATTACATTTTAATACATGTGATTTTTATAAAATGAGTGTACATGCCCAGGGAGACTGCGATAGCTATATTTTATAAATCATAAAAGAGAACTGAGCTTGCAAGTCTATATTAATATTTGCATTAATAAGTGCACGGAAAGCCCAACACAATAGTAGGTATGGTGCAAATGGTCCTACAGCCTTGAACTATGCACACAAATGTAAGAATTTATGAGTTAGCAAACTAGATAAAAACCTGGTGTAAATCACTTCATTGTTCCGGCTGTCACAGCTGACTCTAAATTTCCCCTGACCAGTGACAGTGTACTCTCCTTGGTGAGATTCAGGGCACTGTGTGAGTCTTGTTTTCTCAGCCAGATCTCAGTAGAGCCTATAATGGGAGCTGGGGCTGTGATTGTTGAGGTGAGCTGTTAACAAACTGATGGTTATACGGTTTTATTTTATTTTCAAGTTTGCTACAAAGCTGACTGAAATAAATTTTTTCCTCATTGAGTTGGCATGTTTCTCACTGAGTCGTGCAGTGTTGTCAGATTCCTTGGTGATAGTCTCCCACATGCATTTCACAATGCATAAAGGAACATCTGACCTAGGCTTCTTTTGTGTGTCTGTGTGTGTTATTTGGGAAGGGATTTACAACACGTGCTGTGCTGACTCATCAGATGAAATGGTTCGCCCTTCTGTTGCAAACCATTAGGGATTAACATTGAAAATCATGTTAGGCAGCAGGTAAGGGGGAGGTTGAAATAAAGAAAAGAGGAGAAAGAAGAAGAGGAAGAGAAAAAAAGAAATAAAGGAAAGAGTATGGGAGATGTTACAAAAAAGAAAATGACAAAACGGTAAATGAAGATTCACCAGGAAAAAGAAGAGTAAGGAATATAAAGGGAGAAATCATACCACTATGTCAACTTTCTTTATTTTTAATGCAAAAACATCCTTCTTCCACCCAGGAAAGTTGCTGTTGTGCAGGCAGGCACGTTCAGTCTTTCACTCTGGATCTAAAGAGTTTAATTGGGAGCTCTTAAAGACTAAAATAAGGCTTTAAAAATAAAAAGCTAAAGTCAAATGCAGCCAGGGTAAGCACTATTACACTCCAGCACGATTGTTTTTCATTAAAAAAGCAGGGTGAAAGGGAGAGTTTCAAAGCCATATTTCAACCCTAGGCTGACATGACAGCAGTAAAATCTGATTTTGTTATGCTAGTTGGCTGTGGGTTTGGGAGCAGACCCTATATATGCGGTGTAATGTTATGATATGAATGCATGCACACAGGGAGCTTCTTGCAGAATTTAGAGAAACGTGCCACCCATTCCTGCGGCCCCGCTTGCAGGAGCCAGCTCCTCTCCTGCTCCTGGGAGCCAAGCAGGCTCAGACATGGCATATGCTGCAAAGACAACTTAAATTACAAGATGCTGTATTTTCAGGCAAGTGGACAAACTTCTTAGTGAATGCCAGAACTGATTTCCATGGTGTGTTTAGCCAGAAGCATGGAGTAAAGAATGGGTAAGCCTATCTGAGACATGAAATTCAGTTTCTTTCACTCACCTAGGATAAAGAACTTAACTTAACTTTACTTTAAACATAGCTTCTTCCATCCACTGCATGGGGCACTGAAATGTGCACAATACTTACCAAAGAATCATAGAATATCCTGAGCTGGACTCTCAAGGATCATTTAAGTCCAAGTCCTGACCCTGCACAGGACAGCCCCAAGAATCACACCATGAGCCTGAGAGCATTGTCCAAATGCTTCTGGAACTTCAGGAGGCTTGGTGCTGTGAGTGCTTCCCTGGAGAGCCTATTCCAGTGCCCAGCCACCCTCTAGGTGAAGAACTTTTTCCTGATATCTACATACACCACTCCTGACACATATATGCAAATACTAAACCCGAGATACCTAAGCTTAGGTGTCCCAAACTTACTGCACTCTGTGAGATCATAAGCATACAAATTGAAGCAGCTTCTAAGAAAAGTGCATCAGCAGGGCTCCAGCAATCAAACAGCCATAAAAATGATTGTAAGCTGCAAAAGTGCCTCATGGTAACCCAGACAACTGTTGCACAACAGATCTCGCAGATCCAGAGATTACATGTGAAATTTAAAAGATTTTTTTTATCTCCAAGGAGATATAGATATGTTCAAATACATACTTACCTGTATCTGCTTCTAGATTATGTTTGCATAAAAATGGGAATGGCTAAGCAATCTGCCTTCACACTAAATATACTATGAGATACAGCAGTACAATCACATATGGTATTTTCTGTGGTCACCACTTCCTGAAGGCACATTATGGAGCTGTGCCAGGGCCAAACCTGGAGCAGTCGGTGACACCTTTCCCTGGACAACCTTGGTGCCATGACACAGCAGCTCCAAGGCTGTTGCAGGAAGAGGACACAAGAAGAGAAAGGACAGTCAGGTGGACTTAACACATTAAGTAAATCTTGTTAGTGACTGACAGCCTCTGCTTGTGGAGAGCTCAGTCATTCTAACTGACCTTTTCACAGGTGCCACAGTACATTCCCTGGTCTCTAGACTCTGACTTGAGAGCCTGGGCTTCCAACTTCAGCAGTGCTGAGCATTCACAGGTGCAAATAAGGTTAACAAGAGTGTTGCTTTGCATGCATAAAAAGCCATGAAATCATGAGCATCCACAAGGTCTTACATATCTAAAATTATTTAAAATTGTAATTGTTTGGTGCCTTGCTTATCCATTTGTGAAATCCTACAGATGCCTTATGAAACCAGCTTCATTAAAGTTTGAAACAGGCCAGACAGAATCAAGAGGCACTGAACAGCACATCATGAAATCAATCATCCTCTCCTCAGCGGGGCTCATCTGTGATCATGCTATGGCTTTGGTGGTACAGAACCAGCAGTGAGCACCTAATGAGGATATGAGATGGGTTTTGAGGCATCTTTCAAACTAGGCCAGGTCACATATGTCAGAAAAATATCTCTTTTCTCATCTAGCTCAAAATGTGATGGAAACCCCTTCAATCAGCATCCTAAGGAATTACTAGAACATACACGGAAAGCTGTAGCCACACACCTTCCTGACCATATACAGAATAACCAGCAGAAAGAAACTGCTGAGTGAGCTGCAGGGGAAAGAGCTGCCTGTGGATTATTCTCATCTCCAGTTGCACAAAAGTGATTTTAGTGTTTGATAGCATTATTTTTGAGTCAACTCTTCAGTTTTGTTTCCTTTGCTTTCCCCTGTGAAGCTATTGCAGTCTTCATGCTCCTGCTCATCACAACTTGCACTGTTGTTATTTCCATTACAGGATTTCTTCCCAAACCTTTTAAAGGTACCTTCCCAGGAACCTTTTAAACAGGCCCTCAGAGGTTCTAGTAAATTGGGAAGCATATCAAGAAGAGATGTGTTTTCAGTTTTCCTTTTCACTGAGTGAGAGGCAGTGCACCAAAAGGCACTTGGAGCAGAACAGCATGCTCAGAGTTCTTCAAGATGATGTGCCTGTTTGCCAAGAGCTTTTGAAGAAGCAGAAATACCTCCTTCTATACTCCAAACATCATCTTGTGTTTAAAATGGTTTGAGTCCTAATGCAGTGCAATTCCAGTAACCCTGCAGAAGAATCACACTTAGAAGAGTTCAAAGCCTCTCCAGGCTATCATGGAGATTGGTGCAGTGTAATAAATCAGCCACACTGGGCTTGAATTCTCAAGGAGCAGCTAAACCTTACCACTGCAGATGCTCACTAACTGAAAGCTGTAGGTGCCCTTCCAGGGCAGCCTTTGCCTAAGACAGATGAGGCTCCTGCACTGTGAAGGAGCACGTGTGGGGTCCTGAAACAGTAGTAGGCCAGTACTTGACATTGCAAAGGCCTTGGATGTGAATAGCTTTGTGGAAGAAGGTGAAATTGCTTCTCTGGCAAAACGTATGAAACTGTCTGTGATAACAGGAGTGAGAGCAAGGATGACTGAACAAATATTTGCACTGAATGCCTTGTCAGGACAGGGGAATTGCTACTGATATGATCTTTACTTTCAATGTTACTGTTTCTGACAGTCTTACAGACCTTGCGGATGTTTATTGGCCACTAAATCATTCTTCAAGAATGTTGGCTCTGTTCCCAAACCTGAAGAGCCTGAATGTGAAGGGGTTTGTTATTCAACACACACTGCTCCTTTTGGAGACATTGATTTTCAAGAAACCAGCAGGAAAGCATCGTCAACTGATAACAAGACAGGGACAGGGCTCAGATTTCCCTGCACTCCGGGCCTCAGCCACTGAGGCAGGCTGAGAAAAGGAGCACCACGTAGCAGGGCATGGAGCATCCTCGTGGCAGAGAGCACTGCCTGAGCCGTGACAGCAACGCTGTGCCACGATAAGGGACCTGTGCAGCAGCAAAGATTGCTGCTGAGAGACAGGGCTTACCGGCATCACCCCCGACCTTCCTGTACTGCCTGCTCTTCGTGGTACAGCACGACTGCACGAATTCTAGAGCCTCTGTAGAGCTCACTCCATGGTGCTGCAGGGATTAGAACTGTTCTGCTGGGCTCCTCTAACTGCAGGACACGCTGCATAACAACGAGGCTCATTCAAAGCCTTTGCCATTCCTCTCAGGAAGAGCAGCTCGCAAAGACGCAAGTGCTGAGCTGTGGAGGACCCTAAGCCACAGCATTCCAAGGCAAACAGATTTGCTTTCAAACAGAGAGTTTTTGAACTACGGGCAACATGCTCAGGCTGTTTCTCCGACTGAAGAAGCAGATTCTCTGAGATCACTGCAAACAAGTCTCACCTGAAAAAGCTACACTAGCCACTGGAAGCTGTACCTAAATAGAGACTGGACTGAAATACTTGTAATAACAGTTGTGACAGTAATAATACATATCTTTTAAATAATGAGTGATAAAAAGTAATCCGTTCCCTTTGTGCTAATAAAATTTTGACTTATTGATGCACAGTGTATTATTAGCACAGGGAAAATGTACTATTCATAGGTATTAAACATATTTCTCCCAAAAAGGCACTAACACATTGACCAGCTTCCAAGATGAAAGGCAATGTTATCTAAACTAGCCCTTGTAACACTTTCCCCCAAAACAGGGTGAATACTGTTTAAAAATATCAGGTTGGCAAAGACATAAGGTGCTTCAAAAATACGTAAGACAGGTGCAGAAGGTGATAATGTCATATTTACTACGTATTTGTTTTACGTTAGCTCATACATGTTTTCATGGAAGCCAGGAGATTTCTGCCAGAGAATTCTGTCCTGCAACAGCTTGCTGTATCAGACTTAAAACACACATACATATTTATGGTAAAGCCTTATGGTATTTATGGTTAAATCAACTGACATACTTCAAAAAAATAATTATTTTGAGTAATTTGGAAGCTCTATAGATCAAAACTGGCTCAGAAGTTTTATTAGCATGTATAAATAACTGGTCTTCCCCCCTGTTACCATAAATAAAAAAAAAAAAAACCAAAACCCAAAACCCTTCACCCAACAAGGTTTGCTGTGGGAAACTGAGATATTGATATGTGAATAAAAATTTAGAAAATACTTGCATTCACAGAACAAAATTCCTTACACAGATGCAGCTGGAAATCGCTGTGAATTATTTGTTCAAGGAGCAATTAAATTAACTTTATTTCAGAGTAATTTACACTTACGGAATTTTTTAATGTGTCTTCCCTGATCTACTTAGATGTTATCCTAAGGGTAAGCAGCATCTGCAACAATCATATATTTGTACAGATAACCTTGCATTCTCACCTGACTTTTAAGAATTAAGATCCTGAATTTCTACTTCTATAGAGAAAATCAACAAGACAGGAAGGCATGGTTCCAGACATAAAGAGCATTTATATATTTAGGGAAATAAATGTGGTGAAAGAAAGCGAGACCCTTTGATCCCTCCAACACAGTTCAACTCTAGGCTTTGAGCTTTTGGACAGAGGATAAGAGGAGGACTGTCAGCAGCCATGCAAGCCAGGCAGCTACAACAGAAACTCTTTAAGCTCTCTGAACTGTTTCATGTTTTCTAATTAACTTGCTGCTATTATTAGTAGTACTCCTGTTTCCACTTTTATAACAACAAAGGCTTCTTCTTTCATTTTGCGAGAACTTTTTATTTTTGCCCATGAGCCAAAGCTTTCCCATAGAACAACTGCCTATACATCACTGTCTGTGAAGTTTATGGGGATCTGCAAAGGGCCTGCAAAGCAGACACAGCAAATCCCATGTGTGGACAGCATTCCTGACCACCATCCTCCAACAATGGGCAAACAGACACTGCACCACCAGCAAATGCTCTATTCGATAGCACAGATTTATCAGGATGCACAAAAACCAGCCTAGCCAGGTGGCACCAACATATTACTTCAGACAAACAAACTAGTAAGGTGTTGGCAAAGCCAGCCCCTCTGAGCACCACTGGCAGTGGCTCACCCAGCTCCTAGGCAGGGCTTGGCTAGAGCTGGCACACACCATCAACCCCAACTGCAACTCCAGGTACAGCAAATCTTTTAAAAATTCTCTCTGGATAGCAATCCCTAGGCAACTTCTGTCTCACGTAGGAGTACCCTGAGAGCTGCTCAAAGCACCCTGAAGGCTGCTGACCACCCACAGCCCCATCTGCATCGACACTCTCCCTTCCTCTCACACCTCAAACACAGCTGGCAGCCTCAAGCTGTTATAACACAAGGTGAGTTCTGCCTGAATGGTCCTAAGCTTTGCAATTAGTACTTGCCTTGCACCTTTCAAACACCCAGAGGCCCACTCTGGGGCCTTCTATGATGCCTGCCCCATTCCTTTATTTTTGTTTTGATAAGACTCATTAGTCTTTGTGGTGAAGCAGAGATTCTAGAATACAAACCAGGACACTGACACTGTGAGTACCCTTAGACCCCAAGGAGAAGCTGCCCAGAAGAAACAACACAGTGTCTAAAAACCTGGCATCAAGGACTTTCCCATATTATTTTGGTTAATGTTAAGATGCCACATTGCTCAGATAGACCTAGGAGCAACACCCTCCGCTTTATTTGTGAAATCTGCATTTCAGTAGAGGGAACAAAATATAGGAACATATAGGAATGTTCAGCCATATCCAGTGATTGCAATTCTCAATCAACACTGCTTCTCTATTGTCTTGTCTTCTTTACTATCATATCTGTCTTTTTCCATTTCCTCCCCATTTCCAACTGAATCCTCATTTTTCTTTCTCTGCTATGGCAGGGGAAGAGAAAACTGAAGCAAGAAGAGTTTTTACAAAAAACATCCAAAACCACCTGTTGGAATGGCACTCGGCTTGCAAAGCCAAAGTCACACTGTAGCAACCCATCAAATACAAGGTGCTGTGTATGTTCAGCTGCTGGCATTAAACCCTTGTTCTGTAAGAATTGGGTAGAAATTGGTAATTGCTGCCCCCCAAAGAGGCAGATTGGGAAGTATCACTTGTGAATATGAAGCACAAAGACTTTGGGAAAGCTTCCCCTGGCCACAACTCTGTGCACATGTCCTACCCCTGAGTTTGGTATGTAAGCTGGTTTCTATACAGCACTTAAAATGGAAAAAAACCAAAATCCCTTTGAAAGAAGTGCTTTGAAACACAGATATTGGCAATGGATGACACTCACTTGTTGTAATTACTGGAAGACAAATTTTTGATCAGGACTCCTATTTGAATTCTCTCCAAAGCCTCTCTGAGCTCCAAATGCTGTGACCTTTAAAATCAAGGGAGCAAAATGTTCTCTGTTCTAATGACTGGTACTGTAAAAGCAGAAAATCCACATGTTAAAACTAAGATCTAAATTGTACTGTTTGGCAATAAAATCAGACTTGTTTCTTTTTGGGTATCAGAGAAAAACAGGGTCTGTATAAAATGCTTAAAAGGATACTAAGCTTTAGAAAAATGGGCAAAAGTTATAAATAGAAGTCCTATGTTTTCAAGGATGATGAAGACAGTATCTAAATACATAATGGCATAAAATCTACTGCCTAAATTCTACATTTACTTGCACAGAGCATAAAAAAAAAAGCATTTATATTTCAAGCAAAGGAAAGAAAATTTTTTCTGATTATATGATTAATTATATGATAAATATAAACTCAGATGAGTTTATAGCTCAGCCTCTAACTGTTGCTCTTGTTCTCATAGATACATGCAAGAAACACTTCTGAACAAAACATTCCTACCTTCCAAGCAGCAGAAAGGATGCCCTCCTTTGGACAAATACACACTTTTCATTTATTTGGACAAAAATATTAAAATTAAAGAGAACAAATTTTCAATCAACACTTGTTAATTCAAAACACTAAAAATTCTCCCATATTGAAAGCAGATTGCTCTGAAAAAACATTCATTTTCAAGGTCATAACAGAGCTGGCAGAACTCAAAAAATTGTAGTCCAACTTGCTTGTGTTCAGCTGTGTTTACTTAGTCTCAATTTGACAAAAGTCTGCCTCTGATTATACATAGCAGTCATCTGCCCACAGATAAATAGATATTACACAAATGCTTGGAGGGAATGACATTTGGCTACCATTATTTTTGGAATAATTTACCCTGTATCCTGAACTTAAAACACCAAAATGATTCATAATGGTTTCTGGACCCAAGTATTTCCATTTAATAAATAAATTTACCTCTCTGACCTTTGTGGACTTTACGTCGTACACATTATTGGATAAAAATAAAAAAGGTGTTTTATTATTAATATTCTGCATGCTTGGGAAAGGTGGATTTACCCAGAATTCAGACCGAAGTCAGTGGCAAACCTGGTGCACTCACTGCAGCAGCTCAGAGCCAGCACGTGCAGTGCAAAGGGCTCAGGCTGCTGCTGGAGAGGGGGCTGTAGCTCAGCTCTACCAGACACCCCAGCCCATCACCACCTGCAAGCTCAGGGCCTTTGCTCAGCTCTCTGCAGAGCACACACCTGCAGTGGAACCCCGCTCCGGC
Source organism: Chaetops frenatus (assembly GCA_013400775.1). Taxonomy (NCBI): domain Eukaryota; kingdom Metazoa; phylum Chordata; class Aves; order Passeriformes; family Picathartidae; genus Chaetops; species Chaetops frenatus. The sequence goes on along the minus strand of VZTR01006572.1, from coordinate 68,069 downwards.
AGAAACCATCACAGCGCTGCCGGAGGTAGAAGCGTGTTTTCTATTTCAGATGCACCCACCTCAAATGCAACCTTACTAGTTCTCTGCCTATTATTTGTAATAATAGGCAAAATTAATACATATCGGATGCCAAACTGGAGTTCTGCATTATCCAAGGGAAATAGTTGTTTTGTGACATCTGGCGGAATATCTTATATTTTAAAGGAGACCTGCAGTATTCCTCTGATGTGGATAGAAATTTTGTCCACTTAAAGATACTACTTAGTCTAGGGTATTTTGTGCTATAAATTATCCATGAATAAGGCAAAAAACGTACAAATAAATTATAGTTCCTACTCTCATTCCTTCCCTGATGCCTTTTCCTAAGTCTCTCCCCTTTAAGCAAGCCCCTGTCAGTTCCCCAACATCAACTACCCCAAACCATGTTTCCACATCACACACTGGAAGTATTAGGGGCAATCCAAAGTCCATGAGGTATATTGTTACTGCTGCACATTTAAAGTGGAAAATGTTTCCAGAGTGTGGTGATAGATGGAAGAATAAAGCCTAGACCCAACAGAGTCAGATTAGTTTCTGTAAAGTTAGCATGCTTTCAAAAATGTCGCTTCAATTAGAACACCAAAATTAAGAGAGCCCCTGATGCAATAGGAACCATATGTGTTTAATATACCCAGCTTCTCTAACAAAACACCTAAATACACAGTTTAAAGAAAAGTAGGAGACTTGTTTACAAAGAACTAGTTTATGTGTTTACAAGACCAAGCTGAATATTTTTAGATGAAACAATTACATACAAGTAATTTCCCCTCATTTTCCCTTGTTTCATGAAGGAATATTACTGTGAATAAGGAATGTGTTTTCAATGTGGACAGCTGGAGGAACAGAAAACAGACTTCTGTCACGTGGAACTAATGCAAAAAATTCCTTCTTTACAGGGTGTTCCTTACAAAAATGAAGTTTTAGTGTTCATTACACCATGATGTAAAGCCCCACTCATTCAGAACTGTGCTAATGACTGTGACCCAAAGAAGAGTTAATTCAGATGGAATCCAGGAAAATGAGGCAACACAGAAACCTCATCAGCAGTCCAATCACATGACAAAATGCGAGGCATCTCCAAAGCCACTGCCTGCCAAAAAAAGAAAGGCTGCTGCAAGAAAAATACTTTCACAGCTTGATATCTGGGTCTTGTGACTGCTATCCAAACAAGGAGTAAAAGTGGTACTATATAATGTGGCAGGGTAAACAGAACCACCCACTCACCATCACCAATCATGTTTTTAATTCAGATAAATTTTGTTTCTTTAAAAAATTATGGGGGAAAAAGAAACAAAACCTTTTGTTGAACCTGAAAATTATATGTGTAATTATCAGATCTGGCATGACATATTTTAGGTTCGTATATACCATGAACTGTATAGGAATGCATGTTTTGACATACAGGATCAAACTATCGGTCCACCCCAGGTGATGTCCATTCTACTCTACTGACAGATGCTAGTCTCAGAGGAGCACAAAGACACTGCCCCCAGCCAACTACGCATCAGGTTAAGATTTCTCTCTGTAACTTACAGATGATGACTTGAAAAATTTTCAAAGAGAATATCTGGTTTGAAAAATTTTCAGAAAGGGGCAGACCTAAAAGAAGTCAAAACTTTCAGGAACACTGGGCCAAGGAAGCCTCCGCACTTGGCCAAATTGTCTCACAGTAGCCTGAAAACTACTTACAGTTTTCAAAACAGGTCTTGATGGGATCCGCCAAAGTCTGGATCGGGTATGATTAAGCCAAAGTATGAGAAGTATTCTATACTTTTGTGTCAAGCTTAGTTAAGGATTGTGAATGCACCGAGAGACTGGGAAATTATTAACCACACACCTCACACAAACAGACGTCTCCATCTCTACCACCACTGCCACCAGCTCTGGAGTACTTCCCAGCCCCAGACTAAGCTGTGGTTTTGCCCTAAGTTGTGGAGCAAGAGTTTGGATTAATTTGCTTTGTATTCTAAGCAAGGTCATACCCTTTTCTGGAAGTGTATTTGCTCTTAGCCTGTGTAACATGATAAAAAATGCCAAGACACCCGAATTGGACTCAAAGGTCCCTTCTAAGAAGGGTGGCAGTATCTTGAATGCTTATTTATCATCATTTCTCTAACACTTCGGAAAGGAAAATATCAAACTTCTAATTTTGGTATGTGAAAAATGCTAGTATCTCCTATACTTCTCTAATTTATTCTAGAACCCTTCTCTGTTACACTCCAGATTCCTACCATTATTTCTATACTTGCTTCCTCAGTATTTTATCTTCTTGCCTTTATCCCTTTGATCCCTTTTCTTTCCTTTTCCTTTTTGTTCTTGTCCTTAATCCTGCATTCCCCTTTCTGTGTCCTCTCCCAGCACTATCTTCTCTTTACAGTCTTCCAAAAGTGTCTGCTCTTTATTTTCCTACCTGTATTTATTTCCTGGCTCTGAGTTTTTCTTTTTCCCTTTATTCCCCATCCTTTCTTCTATCTTTTCCCTCCTAGAGCTAAAATGATACTCCAGCCATGACCTACCTGAAAAGAGAGTTACATCTTTTAAGTTCATTGTCAGTACTAAAGGGATGGAAAATATCTCAAAAAGAGCTAAACGACTATTCCAGTCACTGTCCTGGACAAACAAGTGTAACTCCCATCAACAGCTGGAGGAGTTCAGCACCTGAGTCAAGTTATTTCCCATTTGCCACCAGTGACTGTTTGGCGTGGGAGTCCTGCTGTAGCAGTCTGTCCTCACACTGGGGCACAGAGACAGACAGAATTTCATGCAGTGGCTGCAGGGTGTCAGTGATGAGAAAAACAACTCTGACAATGTAAGTCCTTTCTTCACTCTTCAGAAGTGCTCTTGAGAACAGCATCTAACTGAAGTGAAAACTTTGTTGAAACTTAAAAAGTAAGGAAGAGACCTGTATAAATACGGAGGCAGTTATGCACCACTTCACCCCAGTATTCTGCTGGATCTCTAACAAAATACCAAAACATCACAAGAAAGGTTCCTTGCATGGCATGCATTGTGTAATCAGCATCACTAGTAATGCAAGTTTTTCTCTTGGCTTCAACTAAAGTGGTGTAACATCCTGTGAAAGGACAAAATTACCATACAAGCAATTGGGTCAAGAGGATAAAAAGACTAAGAAGCATTTGTTCCCTGAACTTCTTGAGATCTGCTCATCAAAAGAGTAAATGTTTGCTTTTCAAGACAAAACAAGCTAACAGAAACATGCACTAGAAATCATTTTTATGGCCAACACTACAGACAAAATACTGGGGAACACTTTAGTTTTTCATGGTGAATCAATTTCCCCTGTAACACTCCCCAGTTGAAAGCCCAGTTTCCCCTCCAGCTGGTGTTGTCTGCACAAGCTGGTCCTGTCTGTGCTCGGCTCAATCCAACTTGCACACCAGATCTTACAAAATTTTCTCTGTTTTCTTTGTCTCACTCTCTTTATATTGCTTCTGGTGGTTTTCTCTCTGTGTTTTTGTTGCTGCTTGCTTCCCACCCTTACCACTCTCCAACTGCTTGCTGGGCAGGCACAGCAATTCCATGTAAGGAACGCAGGAAAGAGAAGCATTCCTCGATTTTTCTGTGCACAGTAACTTGCATGACATTTGATCATAGACAGAGATTAAGTCATTCATGAATAGGGCCCAAAGGGAGGAACAACTCCAGAAAAACAACCCTCCTCACTGTTAGTGAAGCATCCAGGACTCCACAATCATTACTGCCACACTTACAGTTCATAGCCGACCTGGCAAAGCAAGGAATCCAACTGCAGGCTCTGTGGTTTAAATAAAATGTATCTACAGCAGCTTGGATCAATGTTTAAAAATGTTCCATGTTGTTTTAGTCCAAGGACAAGCTTTTAAAATTAAAAGAAAACTTTGGGTTTAATTACAGATTAAAAGTGAAAGTTGTTTAAAAAGAATGCATATTCTATGAACAGTAATAGAAGTTATTTAAAACTTAAAACTTATTTTTCTCTCTTCCAGAGTGTGACAAGTCTCCTTGTAAATATTTAAAACACAAGTTTGAAAGCTATTAATTTGTGGACAATATTTAGGGTGCTTCTGCCTTGCTGTTGTGAATTTTTGGCATATCTCAACTTTTTCCTACATTTATACTTCCAATCTAAAATAAGTGACAGATTTTGATGCATATTACAATGGCCAAAAAATAACCGCAACTGTAACTTGTACCTCCTTTTCCCCTAAATTTTGTCACCACATATGTGTGATGCAGCAAATGTCACCAGCCTATACATAAATGCAAAGGGTTTATTCCAGAGCAGCTACAAGCAATGTGATCCCAAAGTGGTTAGGTGCTACAATGGAGAAGCTGCTGCTTTTGGGATGATTTTCAGCAACAATTGCCCATCTGAAAATCATTAGTGCAGAGCAGTGGATTTTCCACATGTTCATATGCTGGACAAGCAGGTTGCCCTTGAAGTATGGTTCCCTGGGGGAAGAAGGAAAACCCAGAGAAAAGTATTCTATTGTCAGATCACGGTTTCACTAGAGCCAGACAAAAATATGGTCAAGCATTCACTTGGCTGCTCTGCTGGCAAAACGATAGGGTACCGAAATGGAGACAGCTAATGAGGAAGGCAAAGAATGAATCTCAGGAAGAAGACCTTAAAGGAGTACAGATTTTTTTTCATTTAAAAAATCAAGAATAGGGGTAAGTATGCAAATGTAATGACTTTCAGGTTACTGACCTTTATTTTTATAAGGTCAAAAGGGTTTAGAAAGCATAGTATTTTCCAATAAAATATCTCATCTTTTAATTCAGCTGTGTTTGAAGCACCAACAAGAAAGTATTGAAAGAGCCTAAGTAAAAAAGTGTGTGATTCTAACTAGGCAGTATTTGTTATTTAATGCCCCATTAATCGATAATTTGGCTTGAAGTAGGAAAAAAAGTTGGCAAAAGGGAATGGAATTCTTTAGCTCCTTGTTTTACTTAAGAAAAATTCCCAACGGGCTTCACTTAAACAAAGAACTTTAGTTTTCCACTGGAAAGACAAAAAGAAAATCTTGGTCTAGCATGTCCTGCCACATGCTTTAACTACACAGTAAAAGAGTATGTACTTGGATCCCAGGCACATTTCAAAAGTGCAGTATTTATTAGCTGCTCTGTTGCCAAGTTCCACTATTATCATTTTATTATAACTAAGGTATATTTTTACTAACTAAATTATATTTAGGTTTTTAGTTTAAGCATTTGAAGGTCTTGGAGTGTCACGTACAGATGACATACAATATATCAAAGGCCTTTGTTGATTTTCCCTTTCCTCTCCTCTCTGAACAGTTACTCTGTATTTGTGGACTCAGGGTGTCTGATTTACCTAAACCCATATTCCAGCTGTAAAGATACGCAGGGGCCAAGGGAGCAAAATCCTTGGATGGAGCAGAGCTCACCAAGGACGAAGGCGAGCCTTGTTACCTGATAACCCACTGCACACATGGCCCTCACAGCCTGAGGAGCAGGACTAGCCCAGTTCCCCCTACTACCTCCTTCAGACACCTTGCTCCAACACTCCTCTCCTGCCCTTTGGCCAGCTCACCTAGACCTGGCTTTTTGCTGAGACCCCCTGCTCCCAGCTGGGCTGTGGGCTGGAGGTGTTGCATGGTGAGATACAGGCACCCCATGGGTGAGGGTGGGCAGGAGCCAGTGGCTCATAGGGAGTTTACCTCAGAAGACCCATCTCTCACACCCTCTGTAAAAGGATTTTTGGTCCTGTGGGGAGCGTGAAGCCACTGTCTGGAGGCTGTCCAGACATGATGGAAAGACGACATGGCCGTGAGGCAGGAGATGGTTTTGGTGGGCTCACATCAGGCTGAGTCCTGCCACTGCTCTGGACAGGGAAGGGGTGTTTCTGAGCAGCCATAAAGCCCAGGGACATTCGACAGAACTCCCCAGATCTCAGCAAATGTAGCAGCACCACATCACTGAATACAGCCTTTATTCTTCCTATTTTGTGCAAGGAATGAAGGATGAGGAGTGCCCAAATATGAGCTTTTACATTCTCCGAGGGTCACAGTCTTTAATCTGTGAGCAAAGATCCCACTGAAAGCAGCAGGAGTTCACAAAATGAAGTTTGGAAAGCTTTACAAACACATGAACATTGTGTGTCAAATCATGTAGCATGCTTTGGGGCCAAAACACTCAAAACCCAGACCAGATCTTGGCAAATTGGATTTCTGCACCTCCAAACACTTCCAAAGGGTTGGTTTTAAAACATATCTGAGTGTCTGTCCCTCAATTATCAGGTGAAGATAAAGACTGAGTTGACTAAAGATATAATTACCGGCCCCTTCTGAAATAAGCGGGAAGAGAATCATGGGTGTGAATCTGTGAGTTGAATGAGGTACAGAAGAATGAGAAATATTAAGGACATTTTCCCTATATAGATTCACAGTAAATGTAATAAACACAAATGAATGCTTATGTGCACTTGTAGCAAGGAGAAATTATCACTCACAGTCTCATTAGACAAGGAGTGAAAGCAGCACTAAGCCTAGCTGCAGTAAGGCTAGGACAAAATGATAAAAGGAAAATAGGCTTACAAAGACACCTGCCATTTTTATTAATTTTAATGTTTAAACAAGCATTTCTTCACTTTGGTTTAGACATCAAAAATAAGCCTTTGCATAAAACAACAAAGGATTACTGGGATCAATACCTGCAGGTCAGCCTTGTCTTCTCTGCTGACTTCTGTGAAAAGGATTTTCAGCTTTGCAGGGACAATCTGGAGTCAGCTACTCAGTGAGGTATGGAATTTGAAAGCAAGATCTATCATTGTTTGCAGACAATACAGTTGGGAGCCTCTTTTCCTCTGTCTTTGCAAAATATACTGCCATGGTGAACTACTGCACAGCTCTGAGCTGAAAGTGTAAGCACAGCAAAACAGCAAGAGAACACACTTGAATTCCACAGATATCATCATCGTAATAGAGCACTAAGGAAATATATGTGCATCTGTGTGTATGTATATATGTGAAAGATTGTATGTCTTACAAATACCACCACAATCTCAAGAGCTGGTTAGAGCAGGACAGCTTTTTGGGTTTCTCTTCACTTCAAAAAATGTCACTAAACATCCAGGACTACTGAGATTCAACAAATAGGAAGCCCAGAACTACTGTAATTATGATATTGCAGATAGAGAAAGCTCCAGGCTTCACCCAGCACTCTTGCTCCCCTAGCTGACATAAGTTTCACAGGCTGCACATGGATCTCTCTGACACTGCTGGCACAAACAGTGCTGCAGACACCCAGAGCTTTCCCTGATAAAGGAACAAAGGCTGTTGTCTTCTGGAGGAAACTCCTGTTTGAAGATGATCCCAGGGAAATGAATTAGTGATGCAGAAATCAACAGCTACACGAGCTAAACAGCACAAGAGGAAGAAAAGCAGGACAATGAATTTTAGTGTGTCTGTGTAATGGCAAATCCACCACCACAGTGCAAAGCCGCCATAAACAGTCAGGAGCAGACCATCTGATTTGCACACCAGCTCTGGAACCTGCTCCCTGATCAGCTGCCAGTCCAGACTCCGCATGGTGCAGCCCACAATGGGACAAAGCCAGGTCTTGCTCCTTGGGGTAGAAAGAACAATTAGACAAACAGGGACCTAGGATGAAAGTCTCCCTGAAGCCAAGAGCCGAGACAAATTCTCCAGCACACCAAGACCTCATTAAAACTGCCCGCAGTGTCTAGCCCACAAAGTACATCTAGTGCAAGGAGCGCAATCCTGCCGCTGTTTTGCAATGCATTACAAAATACCTTGGCTAGCAGAAAGAATTTGAGGCAATTTGCTCCCGAAGAGCCAGGTCGTGAAGAGCCTTCATTTTTCCAGCAAACTGGATTTAAGTTGACAAATAGTAACTGAGAGAGAAAAAAAACCCTGACAAAGTAAGGGGAGATGGAGAAACCGACAACGTTTAACTTGATCTTTGAGGGTGTAAATCTGTCAATACCCACAAATGACCACAGGGCCGCATGCCAGTTTTCACTCTGAGATACCGTAACTAAGACATTTGGCTGGTACCTCACATTGGAAAGAAAGTTTTTACATTTAGAAATGTAAAACATTGTAACATTTAAGGAATTTTGGCTACAGCCCACTAGCCAGCCTTCCCCTAGCCTCAGCTAGGGGATTATTTTGAATGTTGCTTTGCTTTTTGTGCATCTGTTGCCTAAATCAATGTGGAGGCATGAGGGAGGGACTGAAAACTGGCTCTAGAAATAGTGGTATATTTTAGTGTCATAACTGAGAGTCTTGGCAATCCCTTTTAACTTGAAATGTCAGTGCCATACCAAACGATCCGGTCATCATAACCTCAATTTCTGGCGATCAGTGAAAGAACAGAGATAGAGTCTCTGACATCAAGTTTCAAGGCCACTGTGAAAAATTAAGGAAAACAGATTTCATGGCTCATTGGAATTTTGCTTCACCTATTTTTTTTTTGTTTCTTTTCAGCTGCTCCAGCTTCAGCTGTTTATCTGATCTCTTTCTGTTTGAATTGTTTTTACACTTTTCCAGATTTTCTACAATGTAGTTTACAGCTCCAAATCTCTTCCCTGCTTTAAACTCTTGTTGCTTTTTTTTTAATTTTTTTTTTTTTTAATTTTTTGTAGCTCTCATAAAACTCACTTATACAAGCCTTTTGCGTGCTTTTACTGTTAGGACATATTTCTCCTTTAGCAGTTCTAGAGTGGTGATTTGATGCCAATTTAATGCCATAAAGCATAAAAGACTTCAACAAGTCTTTAGGAATCACTGGTAATTTCCACATCTGCCTCTTTATCTCATACCCAAATTTTTAAGTTTGTAGTAAAGTGGATTTAATATCATTGAATCCAACTCTGGTTTTCTGGATAATCAGAAATTGAACACTACAGATGAACATTTGACAAGGTTTTGCAGAACAGGTGTTTTTAAAAGCACTCCCCTTTCTCCTTCAAGCTGAAAAAACTCTCATTCACAAACAATACCTACAGCTTCCTGACATTTTCTGAATTGCAGGTACAAACTCCTCCACAGCCCAGCATTATTCCACGAAGATACTCCTTCAGTAAACTTCTTAAATTGTGTCAAAACCCTCCCAAAAGCTTCTCTGTGAATACACATGGAAGATCAGAAGTCTGGTCTCACTGAACTGCTTTCATCATTATGTTTCTGCTATTCACATTATGGATAAATGACCTAAAAAATTTCAGTTAAACACATAAAGGAGGGGGGTTTTTTTCAAATTACAGAATTACTTTCAAAAACCACAAACCTGCAAAGGGAAATAGGATTTGCTGGATCAGATAAGATCACTAGTTTATCTGGTCAGGCACATTCAGTGTGTAGCTTTTAAGGTAAAAATATTAAAATGGGAGAAAGCAATGGTGAAAAAAACTAATTTTGCAGTTCAATACTGTATCAGTTTTTGCAGTATTTTAAGAAGAAAAAAAAAAATCTCACCCAAAAGAAAACAATCCGGTCTTCTTATTTCCCTAATTTTTTCTATTACAATCAATAGATAAATTCTACCATCTACACCAGCACAAATACAACTTCTTGAACTACTCAAAAATCATCAAACACTGCTTTGGTGCATGAGCCTGAAGAGTTTCAAGTGTTTGCCACTGATACCAAAATCTTGCCATCGTAAGGAAAATGCATGTGCTTGTGCATGTAAGCAAACACAGAAAGACCCAAACAATTTTCTTTATTTACAGCTATATGACTGAATACAAAAAGCTGCTTTTCACTAGTTTCACCACAGGCATAAAGTATTTCAGACTCCAGGACTACTGAGAAGCTCACAGTTTTTTTCACCAGTCATCATGCTCCAAATTTACAAGCCTAACTCAGATGGTTATTACTGGGATGTACCTGCTTAAATCCCTTCCACAGATGGGAGAGTGAACACTGTTCATGCCAAGTTTCAGTCTGGATTGAATTTTTACAGCTGGGTCATAAATTTGCAGATTAAAAGGGTTCTAATGGAAACACAGGTACAACCTTAACTACAGCAACATGAACAGCAGCAATGTAACACTGCACGAGGGACAGTCTGTGCTACAAGTAGAATCCACCAGGAGCTACCCAAAGTCGCATTATTTCTCCCCAGCAGCGGCGGAAGGAGGCTGGGACATGCAGAAAACCCATGCCAGGTGTGAAGTTCCAATTCAGATGTTTTTCCAGAAAGAAGTGAAACTTTTATGGGATTGCCATTCCTTTAAGTTTACTGCCCCAGCCAGAATGTGAAAAGTCCAGCCTTTTTTTCCACCCTGCTACCACCCTGCCTTGCCTGTGCCTGCCTTGTCTGCACCATGTCCCCTCCTGGTCACACTTTCTTGCACTGCACACAGATTAGTATGTTAGTAAGAATCACCCAAGGCAGTGGTTACTTGTGATGAACATTATAGATTTCATATGTAAAAGAGATCCACTGGGCTACAAAGAAGAGGTTTGGCCCTGTGATTTCTCTTTCTTCATGCAGGTGCCATGGGCAGATGTCTTGGTGCAGGAGCAGAGTCAGCTGCAGTCCCAAAAGAGCCCTGAGGAGCAGAACAGGCACATTTCAGTGTTGGAGCCAGCACAAGCCTTGCTCGCAACCCAGTGATGTGCCTCCAGCCATGGCTTTGCCTGCTCAAAAGTGCTTCCCCATCATATAAAGTTAAGTGTGTGATTTCTAAGCTGCTTCTGATGAGGTGACAGCACACATCTCTGTCTTTGTGTTTTGTTCCTCTTTTTTTGCTCTTCCATGTCTAAAATCATGGCATATTTTTCATGTTCGTTGGCCTACATCTCCCCTTTGGCACAAACAGCTGATACTCATATTTTGCTGCTGGATTTCCTGGGTAAGGGCCAGAGCAGATACACTCTCCTTTGTGCCTTCTGAAGCATGCTGGGGGACAGCTGCAGTGCCAGAGCCCCTCTGCATGCACACCAAGGCAGTGTGAGGCAGCCAGGCTACGGAGACATCCCCGGGGATAGAAACCACTGCTCCTGCCTGGTGCTGCCCTGCTCCATCCCTGGCTCTTGCACCAGAGCTGCAGCACCCAGGGCTTTCTGCTGCTCTGCTGGAGCTGGTACATTGCTCGGTTACCTCATCTCATCATTTCCCCCGAGCCCCACTCTGCCCTCCTCTCCAAGCAGCGTTTCTTCTTGCAACACAGGCAGTGTTTCTTTTTGCAGCAGTGGCTGCAGCTGGCTGATGTTTGCAAGGCCGAGGGACCCCTGAATCAGGGCAGAAGCCATGGCAAGGCAGCACGTGAGCCTGGCGTTTCTGCCGCGAGACACCTGCACACAAATCTGGCTACTGGGGAAAATCCTGCTCAGGCAGCGGAAGGGGAGAAGGAATCACACCCATTTCACTAAATGAGTTTCCCCAAGCTCTAGTTTCACACACTCTTTAAATATCCTTAAATTAACTGCTAATTTTCTAACTAATTTCCCTATTATATTCATTACTAACCATGCAGTCTAGAGCTAAAAGTGGAAAACAGTCTGATTTACGACTATGTGCTTTTCCGTGCACATAATTTCCTGAAACATTCACGTTTTGGCTGGCCCCAGGTTTTAAAACCAAGCATAATTTTGAAGACATTCGGAACAATGGGAAAATAGGGATAAATAATTTTTTCTCTTTGAAAACACCTCCACTAAATGAGTGAGGCCCAAGGCTTGCCAAGGAACAGCCCTTGCTGAGGCCTGGAGCATTGACTAGCTCTAAAGAGGAGTATTAAAATATACAGTTGTTAGAGACTGGTGACAGTACACACATTTTTCCTGCTGTGTCTGAGAGAGGTCTTGAGCAAGCACAGGGGTCTGATGCTTTTTTGGCCACTGCTGTGAATATTTGCATTGGGAAAATTTTAATGGTCTTGGAGAAACAAAGGCAGGCTCGCTGCACCAGCATGGGCAGCGACAACCTGTGGCCATGGAAACACGGCTGGTGCCCTGATTTTTTTGGTGTCTCTGATTTTTCGGTCAGATGTTGTAATCTTTTCTATTTCAAGTCATTCATGCAAGAACATCTCATTCTCTACAATGATAAAGCTATCAGGAGTCCTGACATGTGCTGCTCTGAAGCAAGCTGATTTGAAGAAAACCCTCTGCAGCCAAACAACTGGCTCAAGACAGTTTTTACTGAAGCATGTGGGAAATTTGCCATGACATCAACAGAAGCAAAAACCAGAAGGCATGCCCACAGTCCCCCTCTGCTCTGTGGGGTCTCCACAGCAATCATACCTGAATTATAAAACAGGTACAAATATGCTGCTATTTGAAACACATCTTATCTGCATAGAGGCAGATCTCTCAAATCTTTAATATTTTGGGTTTAAATGGGAAAAAAAGCCTTAAACATTCATAACCTTTTGCATCTGAAAACAAACAGACAAAGCAAGAATGCACAGTTTTTGCACCCAGCACCTATGAGAAAATAAATACTCTTATCCAACAAAAGAATGGAGTGAAGTGGCACAGGAAACTTGTCACTGCTGGGAGTGCTGCTTCTCCTCTCAGCAGCGCTGGCTCCAGGCAAAGCTCTTCCCTGCTGCCTGGCAGTCCCTGGGTGCTCAGGCTTTTGGGACAGTGCTCTGCCCCCAGCTGTTGCAGTTCCTAGCCCACCCAGTGCTCTCTTTCTTCATTCTCCTACCTGAGAGAGGTTGGAACTGTTAACTTCCCACCAAAAAGATTCCGTTTTGAGGCAGCACTGTTTTTCAGGGTCATGTGGAGAAAATCCTGGCCCATTCCCCTTGCAGCTCAGGTACTGAGAAATCAAGAAACTAAAGAGAACTAAAAAACCAGCTTATTTAATTTTTGGTATTTGAACTGAAAGATATGCAAAAAGTGAACCAAACTAGCAGGGAATGGGTGGGATCTTTAAAATTCTCAGGTTTGGGCTATCACATCTGGTGTATTAAACCTGATGTTTCCCGTGTAGGAAAGCCATTTCCTTTGATTCTTTCTTTAGAAAAAACAACAGAACAGTAAATTAAACACAATCTTCTCCTCAATTCTCAAGTCCATGCTATTTTAGTTGACGAATCAGCTCATGTAATAATAAAATTCTTGCAGAAACACGATCTTAACTGTGTAACCTTCAAATTGCAGTTATGCTGCTGTGTGCATTTAATACTGTACTTGACATTCACCTTTTACATTTCACTTCTGGATGACATTAGGATCTGCAAAAAAGGCCTCCTTCAGCTCTCCCAGGTTACCATTTATTTCAAAGTATCCCCAAGGTCTCCAGCACCATTTAGATCCAACTTGCAAAAGTCACTGCTGTGAGCAGTTTTTGCAGGTCCCTCGAGTTTTTTCTGAAAACAGGTTCCATTGTGTTCATATTATGCTTTCAAATTTTATGGCTTATTTTTAAATTACATGTTAATTTCTAAAAATGTTAAATTGTGAGGAAAAGTTGGCAAGGACCACACAAAATTACAGCACTGTTCTGCAGCTTGTGTGTCTCCCTATAGTACTTCTGTGCATTGCTACACCCTTACATTTAAGTGCTCTGTAGGAATATGGGCCTGATCCTGCAGAGGTCTCATCAGAGGTGCTCAGTGTGCTGTAACAAATGACCCAGGATCATGCTTTATAAATCACCACCTTTGCAGGATCCAAAGGAAAGAAAGAAAGGAAGGCGAGAGGAAAGAAAAAGTGAGTAGTAATGAAAACATCAGAAACAGAGTGCACTCCTGAGTATAAATGTCTAAAAATAGAGATCAAACATCTTCAAAAATCAGCCAGTCATTCAAGTATTTGTTTAAAATCACCCTCTTTCCCAGGCCTGCAAGTCTTTAGTTTCCTCAGTGTTTTTATTTGTTCTGGCTTTTCTACTGTGCTAACATATAAAGTGAAATCAATGAAAAATCTGCCTCCAGAAAAAGGACTCCTTGTCCTGCCATTTTGTTTCTTTTTCTCTTGTTTTAATTTTTGCTTTCCTTCACTAGACAACAATAGCCCAAAAAGCTAGGATTTTTTCATTTCCTTGTGCTACAACGATGCAAAACATTTTGTTTCTGCAGGTGACTGACAATAGGGTACTCAGGGAGCACTGCAGCGTGATTACAGAAAAGTCAGCATTTTAGTGATCCGTAAACCAAAGACTGATGTTGCCTCTTTAGATTTATATTCAGCCTCACTAAAAACATTAGATCTTTTCCTTGTAGATTTCTGGAGTGCTTGTTGCAGTCAAGACTGTTGCTTCTGCATGCATTTGTACAACAAATACAGGTAGACATGTCTGGTTTCAGCTATTCCTGTCACACAGAGAACCCGCTGTGAGTGACTGCATGACAAGCAGTTAGTCAAAACTAGCTCTCCAACATGGCTTTTTAACTAAACAAAAACACCGAACCAAGCCTTTCAGTCATCAGTTTAAGATGCATACTTGACCAATTATGTATATTTATATATTATACCTGCACCAGGATTGATCTGAACTGAAATTTTCTGCTTTAAGTGAACACACCTGTGTGTGTCATGTTATATAAACAAGAATATCAGCTTACGACAGAAAGACTTACAGGAACCTGTGACATAGCCGAGGGCGGCTGCGCTCCTCCCCGAAAGGCTGCTCCGTTCTCCCCGCACTCCCGCAGCAGCTCCCCGGCTCCCCAGGCTGAGCCGGGGAAACGGCAGCGAGGGCACTGCACCTGCCGGGGCTCCGACCCGCTGTGTGCTGCTCCTGCTCCAGCACTGAAACTGCTTCCCATGAGCTCACCGTAATTGTGTGGGGGTATAAAACGAGGCTGCTCTGCCGACAGTCACTTATATAGCCTGTCCTTGATCTTTTAAGTGGGATTTCCCAGTTGCATGAAGCCGGAGCAGCATATGGCCCCGTGTTTATAAGCATGTTAATGACTGAAATGGGAACCTCCACAACCCGTTTTCCTTATAAACTTTAAACTGCCATTTCTTGTTTTTGTTATTGGGCTCGTACGCCGGTAATTCGGCGGAGGCTGCTGTGACACACGTGGCCACACTGACCCCGGGCGCTGGGCGAGCAAAGCGGCTCCAGACACACCGATGTACCTGAAAGCAGGGTCCAGCCCATAATCGCAACCAGACAGGGCGAGTAAGCTTTCTTACTCGTGATCTGCTACCTTTCCAGGGAAGCACAATAAAGAATTTGTTTTGAACTCCAGTGACTGCCGGTCCTTAGAGGCACAGCGACCTTGCCAAACATTTCTCAAAAATAAAACATCAATCAGTTTCCACTCTGTGCTTTTTTAAAGACTGCTTAAAATGTCTTCATAAATTCAAACATCTAGGAGGGACTTGACAATCCTGCAACAGGTCCTTTCTGTTAAAAATTAGTTGTTTTTCTCTACAAAAAACTGCAGTGGGGAACTCCTTCTAAGTGGAGACATCTCACTTAAAATACACTTGCCACTTTCAGGAGGGTAAAGGTGGTAAAATCAGCCATATCCTGTTATTTTCTTAACCAAAATGTATTACAGGTAATTTTGGAAACACAGATACAGGTCTGGTACACGACTGCACTGAGGACTGCCAACCCAGGTATTCAAACTACAAAGAAAAAACATAAAAAAGCAAATCATCCTTATTTATCTCTCCCTATCTAACAAGCATGTGGATAATTTCATCTATTTGAAGATAAGTTTCATAAATGGACAATAACTCAAAAATATCTGCTTTCTTCATGAAAAGCTTAATCCCTGTATGTATAACATAATCAGAAAATCATTAATGGAACTGTAATCTTGTAACTGAAAAAAAGCCCATTTGTACCTATATTTCTGAATGTTCACACCTATGGCAATGATATAGCAAAAAATACCACGTATATACGTATATCATATGTATATATATGATTTTTTTTTCTTTCTATATACTGCTTGTCTGTATATACTCTTGAAATGCAAACAGATTAAAACTATATCCTAAAAGCTGCTGGTCTGTTCTCAAAAAATGCGAAAATGTTAAAGAAGATATTTAGGAGCTGACTTAGCTACAAGAGGAGATCCAGGAATGCCACTCATGAACTTTAAGGACAAATATACTAGTTTTTAGTCATTCCAGAACAGCTGGTGAATTTACATAGTTACCGTGTGCCTCTCTCAGCCTTCAAATTAATGACCACATTTTTCAATGCAGCTTGAAATTTGTCAAGAAGAACTTAATCCAGTAGCAAATTTATTATAAATTTTAAAAAGTCACGGCATCCATTTTTAGGCTATGGTATAAAGTACAGAAAAACAGAAGTTTACATATCTGAGCTTCTGCATCTGTTCTTGAGTAACTTCTCACTTAAAAATAAAACTTGGCAGACAATATACTTGTAATGCAGACCAAATGCATTTGGTATGTTGAGAAAAAAAAATTAAATTAACAGAGAGAGTTTATTTTGAAACTTATTAATTGAGCATTAACTATTCTTTCTCCCCACAAGATCCCATTTCTCTACAGGGCCCCCACTTGTTCTTTGGTCATTCCCAACAACCTGCATACACAAACATCCTCCTAATCCCCACCAACAGAACTCAGCCTTGTCCCTCCACATGGACAAAAAAACCCCACAGGAAATGTGTGAGAAAAGGGACAGCGAAGGCTGTCAAGCGCAAACTTGAGAGGTTGCAAAGGCACCTGAACCTGCCTGCCAAAGAAGCCAAGGGGAACAAACTACAAAATCTAAATCTGTATTAACTTTACTGCAAAATCCTCTAGTACTTTTCACCAATATCCATCCCTAAAATGAAGCTGCCCTCAGGGTGGTCCCTGGCAGAATAACCTGCTGAGAAAGGCCCAGGACAATGCATGGGGCTGCTGCAATGAGTGCAAACCCTGAGACAATGGTGGAGGCCTTCAGAGACTGGGGTGCAAAACTTCATTTTTTTTCAAAATGATTTTTTTTTTTTACCTTATGTCCCAAAGAAATACAGAAGAAGTTTCACAAGAGGAGCCTTCCAGCATTAACTGCCTCACAGGGACTTGAGCCAGTCCTGATCTTACCCTGATTTACAGCAATCTACTGGCATGAACCAGGCAGGCCCACGTGCCTTGCTCTGACTGGTAACACAGCGGATGACATTACATCACACTTGTATGTTTTTATTGGTAAGATTAAAATAATAAACTATGTATAACCCTTCAAAAAACAGTAAGACAAGGTATTTATTGGCCAATTCTGTGGCCCCTTAGCTCTGGGGAGTGATGCACAAATTAGTCTACACTAATGCCTGTATTCCTAAGAGATGCATGAGCCCCAAAGGGTCACACACTGGACAAGGCACTCTGAGGACAGAAAAGGTGCTGTTCAACAGGGGAAGCTGTTCACATGCACTCCACTGAAGGGTATATGACTCATGTCAGTGCCACAAACAGCCACCTTGAAATTTCAAAGCCCTCCTTTTCCTCCCACCTGTGGTCATGGAGAACTTCAGTCCTCCTCTAGTCCTTCCTTATTGTAATAGAATGCTCAAGAGTTTTCTCCTTCCTTAGGCTGATCTTATGCTGACAAAAAGTGGCCTGTAGGCATTATTTTAAAAATTATCCCCATTGCTACATTTGAAAATCAAACCAGCTCAATTAGTGGTCAATAACAGCACTTAACTGTAATACTGCAGGTAGAACTTCTCCAGAGACTGAAAGGGTGGACAGGATTTATCCACTCCGATGTGAGAGGATGGACAGGAGTAAACTACTCCCATGCAAGAAGATGGACAGGAATTATCCACTGCCATATGAGAGGTTGGACAGAAGCCACCCAGTCTCACAGAAGGCACAATCAGGTGACACTTAACCCAGGAGACACTGTCTACTGAAGTTGTCTGTAACAGAAATGATGCAGAAAAATATCCCTTACCTGTCCGATAGACAAAATTGCCTTCTGTCTCTGATGAGGATGGAGACACCAGTTCTTCCTCAAATTCATTGGAACTAAATGAACCAGAATGATTCCTTTGCCTTGTTTTTTCCATCATAGCTGCATTAGTAGCCATGACATGTCTCAATGAGTCATTTAGGTAACGATTCAGTAAGCTGCTTTTGTATTTGGGGGGTGACACGTAATCCTCATTGGCACTTGTTTCTGGTCTCACTCCTGTTTTTATTACTGAACTTTCAGTTTTAATCACAGTGTGA
The DNA here is from genome assembly GCA_013400775.1 of Chaetops frenatus. Taxonomy (NCBI): domain Eukaryota; kingdom Metazoa; phylum Chordata; class Aves; order Passeriformes; family Picathartidae; genus Chaetops; species Chaetops frenatus. The sequence continues at coordinate 49,920 of VZTR01006572.1, read as the reverse complement.
TGAACTGGTTTGTTATATCCCCCTTCATTCATATGGTTTCTCGGAGGATTTTCTCCATCTGAAAACAAAAGAACAAAGATACAATAATATACTGAGTGCCTAATATTTAACATGAGGCTTTCTCTACATGTTTTGAATTGTGATAAATATAACTAAAACTAGACAATAACTTCAGCATTAGACACAGATTTTCATTTTCTTCTGTTCACACATTGTTCATAGTAGTTCCCATGATTCTCAGACGTTCCAGCTATTCTAAATTAATTAGCTACAGAAAACAGTCTTTGACTCTAATTTGTTCATGAGCAACACCAGACAGGTACAAAAAAACGGCAGAGTTCCCTAACTCAATAATAAGCATTTAAAAGTCTGTGTGAATAGGCTGAATTCTTACTATCATAACTTGAAATTTGGTTTGCCTGAATACCACTGCATATTTAGGTGCATTGGCTTAAATTACTCTTTTAATTATTCTGTAAGCAATCTTTTCAAGGTAAGTGAGTAGAAACGTGAGTACATTCTCACATTTTTCAAGAAATGTGAGTACAGACTGAAATTGGAACAAAGATATTTGAAATTGAGTACAAATTGAGACCTACTCTTCTAAAAATTCACATACACATTTCTGACAATGTTCTGTAGGATTTGTTCCTGTCACTGTATCTCCATGTCACAACTGTCTAAATAAAGCACCCACAGACAGAATTAAAACACGAGTACTATTAAAAATACAGGGTACATTTTAAAAAATCCTGCATTTGTTAATTTGAGTGAGAATTCCGGTGCATCTTTATGGGAAAAAGCTGCTAGCAAAATACACGAAATAAGTAACAGTGACATTCAGTTTACAATCTAAGAAGCTCCACTGAAGTTAATCAGATTCTCCTGTTAATGATGTATATTGATATAGCCCTTCCATCAAGGAAAGTAATAGTCAAGTGATTTCTCATTTCTTTATACCAACAGATGCAATCAATTTTTTTCCTTTAATGTAGATTAAAGGAATAGGCTTGTAGAATGTAATGAACTAACAATTATCCTTCTAGCAACAATGAAACATGCAGCCAGATTGTCACCTTGAACAACTTACACAATCCTGCTTTGCAAGGCTGCAGTAATAGTTGGGAGCCAAAAAAGGCACCTNAAAAAAAAAAAAAAAAAAAAAAGCAGACCCGCTGAGGTTATTTTGTGATCATAAATTAATAAATTAGAGCTAACTTAGGGTATCCAATACTTTCTAAATATATTTTAATCAGTTTAAAATCGATAAAAGAGCATCAACAAACCTTCAGAGCATGAGTCATCGCTGCTGACACTGAGCCGCTCAGCATTTCCCTGAACATATTTGTTGTACAGTTTTATTCGTAAAGCCCAGCTAAGATCTGGTTGCCTGACAGTGTTCTTCAGGCGACGCCTTGCATTGGCAAACCAGTTTGATACCTGCATACAAATGAGTGTATTAGTTTCCCTTGAAAATTACACAGATAAACAAATCCACAGAGCCCTCAAGAGTTTCATGTATGTTTCAATGATACAGCAAACAGGAGAAAAATCAACAGGAGCCCATGAAATTACTCACGGAGCAGAACAGAAATCTCATACAGGAAGGTACATTCAGGCTTCCTACCCTTCCCAGGTGTTAGCAAAACCACATTATCATAAGGTTTCAATTAAGGTGTCCCAAATACTACTTTTATATTAATTTTTTTTTAAATTTTAAAGATAAAACCCTGAACTTTCAATATGAACCTTCAATATATTACCAACTTCCTAAGTTAAACTAGTATCTAATATTCAGGAATTTCCTTTGATATTTATATAGGCTACAACTAGGCTATTGAACAGAAAAAGACATTCTAAATTTGTATACACAAAGTCCAAATTCTCCCTTGTACTTTTAACAGTACTCTCAGTCTGACAAGCTGTGGGCATCAGGAAAGTCTTACACAGAGTACAACGTACTTTGACTCAGAGCAGAAATCAACCATTTGCTCTACAGAGCTGCAGATTTTACAAACTCTTTTTGTTATGGACAGCCTAAAAACCAGTAAAGATGCAATTCCTCACAAGGTGCACTACTAAACAATAGTCTGGTTTGTCTTCCCTCCCAACTGCAGAGCATTTTCTAGAGTTTGACATAGCAAAAAGGATACTAACAGGCTCATCACAAAGTCAGGCTCATACACAATTATTTCACAGTGGTTTAGGCATTGAATGAGCAAAAGGGCACAGTCTACCCTTCTGTGCCAGCAGTGTTAATTAAATCACCAAATGCTATGCATGTACTTGCAGCGACTTTGCACACCTGAGAAAATGCTGGCCTTGATTCTACTGCAACTCAAAAAGATAGAAATTAGAAAATACTGACAACTGTATCTTTACTATGAACAAGAGCAGAGGCAAGCGACCTACATTTTAACAATATTTGCTTAATCATAAATAAGGTATTGAAAGTGCTATTTACCCCTTGCAGGAATAAGTGCATTTTGACATGATCTCTGAAAGAAGAAGACACAATAGCATCACTTGCCAAGGATAATGTAAAGACTGTTAGCAGCCTACAGCCCTGCTCACATCTTTGTGTTGTGAACATGAACACAGCGGGAGCCAGACTACTGTTGTCATATTCTGACCTGGGAACAATCACACCATTTAATTTACATCAACCTGCAAAGCAAGTTCATACATATTTTATCAATACATGCTCCCCCACCTAATAGAGAGCAAAACTTTAGGCTTTAGTGTTGGATTTTGGCCCTAGTTTTGTCATCTGTCTATTGTAGCTAAGGTTACTGTATAAATCACACAGAAGTATCTGTCTGATTATTCTGGATGGATAATCTCTTCTAAAATGATTATGAGAAAAATAAACACTTTCTGCCTAAAAAAAAGCACAAAGTTTCAGTTCACAATCCCAGCTAGAACTTAGCAGTGGTGCCTTATGCCTGTCACTTTGATTTTACTTAAAATCACGTTTACATTAAACAGGGTTCCACTGAAAATACAGTGAGCCCTGGATCAGTGTTTAGATGACAAACACGTAAATTTAAAAGCCATGTAGTTTACTAAGACAGACCAGAAAACCAAAACTGTAGCTGGCAGAGTAAGTAATTTTCATTCTCTTCATTTTCTTTTCCTCTTCTATACTTGCTTATAGTCATCATATTGACACTGCAATTTTTACAGTAAATGAGATAGGGTGGGCTGGAATCCATGCACTTTCTAACACTGTTAACAAACTCACTCCAGACTGCTTAGCTGAAGCAGCAGCCACCTGCTGCATGACAGTGTAATTCTGAAATCAAGTATTTAACAGTAGAGATGGATCAATCTAGGGTCCCAGTGAACAGGATTCCAGTTACTGCAGCATTTTACCAAACTGACAGCTTTCCAACCTCTCACAAGAAAGAGTTCATTATGCTGCATTTTATTACATACTGAAATTTTTCATCAGTGAAGTGCCATTTACAGAAAAGATAGGTTAGTATTAGTGTGATTCATACATAAAAGCAATTAAATTTAGCAGGAGTATTTCTGCATGGTACTCTAGATTTATTTTGAGCTCATTCTTCCCATGCCATTGCTTTGCTTTCTGCATATCAATATGAAAAGATGAGTCATATTTTAATTCTTCTGCTATGAGAGAAGGGAATAGTAGTATTCAATCATTACTTCATAATGAGATAAATATACTGCACCTTGTCCTCCTGCTCTTTATGGAGCGGATGATTTTAAGTGCCACCACACAGCTTGTACAGGACAATCAGGGGATCCAGCCCAGCCAGCAAGGATTTGTGAAAGGCAGGTCCTGCTTGGCCAACCTGATCTTCATCTATGACAGTGTGACCCACTTATTAGATGAGGGACAGGCTGTGGATGTGTTTACCTGGACACCAGTAAAACTTCTGACACCATTTCCCACAGCATCTCCTGGAGAAACTGTCTGTTCATGGCTTGGATGGGTGTGCTCTTTGCTGGGTAAAAAACAGTTTGAGTGGCAGAGCCTAAGGAGTGTTGGTGAATGGAGTTACATCCACCTGGTCACTGGTCACCAGTGGTGCTCCCCAGAGCTTGGTATGGGGGGCCAATTCTGTTTCATATCTTTATCATTAATCTGGGCACCCTCAGTCAGTTTGCAGAGACACCAAGTTGGGTGGGAGTCTTGATCTGCTGGAGGGCAGGAAGGCTCTGTGAGGGATCTGAACAGGCTGAATCCATGGGCCAAGGACAGTGGTACAAGGTTCAGCAAGGCCAGGTGCCTGCCCTGGGTCACAACAACCCCTGCAGTGCTACAGGCTGGGGACAGAGTGGCTGGAAAGATGCCTGGTGGAAAAGGACCCCAGGGTGCTGCCTGACATCAGCTGAACATGAGCCACTGTGTGCCCAGGTGGCCAAGAAGGCCAATGGCATCCTGGCCTCTATCAGCAATAGCATGGTGCCAGAGACTGGAATCCTTTGGCCTATGGTCTCATTTGCACCTTAATTCGGGCAGAGGCATTTCTAATAATTTTAAGAACCAGACTGTAACATGTGGCCAGCAGGACCAGGGCAGTGATTGTACCTTTGGACTTACTCAGCACTGGGGAGGCCACAACTCGAGTGCTTTGTCCCCTCGAGTTCTGGCCCCTCAATTCAGGAAGGACACTGAGGTGCTGGATAGAGTCCAGGGAAGGACAGTAGAGCTGGAGAAGGAGCACAAGTCTGATGAGGAGCAGCTGAGGGAGCTGGGAGGGTTTAGCCTTGAGAGAAGGAGGTTCAGAGAAGACTTTATTGCTCTTTACAACTGCTTGAACACAGGTTGTAGAGGGGGGATCAGTCCATTCTCCCAAGTGACAAGTGATAGGACAAGAGGAAATGGCCTCAAACTGAATCGGGGAGGTTTAGATTGGACGTTAGGAAAAATGTCTTTACAGAAAGGATTGCCAGGAATTGGAACAGGCTGCCCAGCAAAAGTCACCATGGTTGAGTCACTGTCCTTGGAGGTATTTAAAAGAAATGTAGATGGGGTGCTTAGGAACATGGTTTAGCCGTGTACTTGGCAGTGCTGGGTTAGTGGTTGGACTCAATGATTATAAAGGTCTTTTCCAATCTAAATGACTCTATGATTCTGAAAGAACCTCAAGTCAGCTTTTAGAAGAGAAAGCTTTCACTAAGGCACGAAGCAGCAAACTCATGCTACAAATTTAACCCAAATGCAATTACAACAAGGCCCATTAAAGCCTTGGAAAAAAGGAAAGTTAGTCAAATCCATTTAAGAGATTTTTAGGCTTAATCTATGAAGTGGTAATCTCTAGGTGCTTTCCTGCTCTTGGGCAGTGGTGCATGTTGGTGGAAAATCCTGATTTCTAAGACATCATGAGATTCAACACCTCTCTCACTCTTCAGTCTTGGACAACCTCCAAGTGTGTGAACTGGAACAGGCTGCATGGCCACAGGCTGCCCACCCTGACCTCCAGCCACCACCTGTCTCCTTCAAAGACAGCAACAGTTTTACCTCTCATTTCAACTAGCCCCAAATGTTAGATTATCTATCCATGTGGTCTTTAAAAACCTGCCTGCCTACTGCTGTAGGTCCCACTCACAAAGAGTGCCACACTTTCCTAAACCATTACAAAAAGGAACAACCAAAGCTGCCAAAAACATTCAACCTTTCCCAGGGTCCCAAGCTGTGGTACTGTGACCTCCAAAACCAATAATAATAATAATAATAATAAAATTTTTTAAAAAAAATTAGATAAAAGCCAGTGGGAAAATCTTTGTCACATAAACCTCCCAAGAAGTTAAGTATCTTGAAAAAATACATGATGAAAGTCACTATTCTTGTAAAGTAACAACCCTGTAGTTCTTTGAGAAGGAAAAAGATAAAACCCAAGGGGAACAATAATAGATGTGTTTTCCAGCATTCATTTTTTTAAAGCAGTTCAGTTGTTCCCGAAGAGCATCAGGTACTTATATCAGCATCCTGAAATATTGACCCTCTGGCTTTACTTCTGAGGACACATCTTCAGTTTTATTGTAATTTTTTCTACTTCAGTGCATAAGAGTGCCCAAACTTTCAGAAAGGGAACAGACATCAAGCGATTCTCCTCCTCCAGTAATCCAGATATGCCTTTATAAATCTGAATACTATTAAATCCCTAGCAGCACATGACTGATATACTAATCCTTGTATTGAAAAAACCTTAATTTCAACAATACACCCATTCATATTTCTTTCTGGAAGGAATATACCGCCATTTTTCTTTTTTATTTCACAAGAATATCTAAACCAAAATTTAAAATAAAATAAATCAAGCACTGTGGTAATACTACAAATGAAAATGTAGCATATTAATAGGACAAATTATTGGATTCTGAATTGCAATCTAATTGGAGTAAAATATAAAATGTCTTTTCAAACTATATTGCTTTTTTGGTTTCCTGCTTTGGCAGTTGTGGAAGTAGAAAACTTTGGACTGTTGGACTGAAATCTGCAATAACATTTGCCTTGAGGACTCCTAAAGACCTTGTTGGCCTGCACAGGAGTAAGTCAGCCCAGAATTTGCCCCAGGTTTTGCTACTACTACTTAAGAAACAAGATGATTTATGATTCCTGCAAAATACAACTTCCTTGAAAGAGTCTGACTTTTCTTCAGCACTGCAGTCGGACATGCATCTGGAATAGTCCCCTTGCTGTCCCAGTGCACCCAAGAACAGCGGGGTAGGCCAAAGTACAATTTAATTTAAAATCAGCCAACTGGGTGATTCACAAAAATAAAGTTGTGGAAGATTTGACATGCAAACAAAATAACAAAAGTTATAAGTATTTGCATGTCATTAGTTTGTCCTAATAATAAATGTAAAAAACAGGGCTGGATGTTCACCTCTTTGTCTCACAGAAGAATTGGTTTTATCAATGCCATGGTCCTGAAAAAGCTCCTTTAGATAGATGGTACATACTGGAATAAGGTTCTTTAGATGAAAGAGAAGCACAGGGAGGAGAGTTACATCTGTATTATCAATATTACTGTCACCACTATCATCTTCCAAGCTGCTGAAGACCCTTTCCAAGGTCATCAGTCAGGTGAAAAACAAAAAAAATAACCTCTAACCATTCATTCCCTAATAGGCATTTTGTCAGAAACTCAAAGGGATATTCAACAGTATCTTCTGCCTTTTCTAGGGCTTGTGATGACAAGGTGCCAGCACATGAGGGATGCTGGGAAGAGGTAGCAGCTGTCAGCAGACAACAGCCTCCACAGGAGTGGAAAGCTGTGGGAGCAAACACCACGGGACAGCACTGAGAAGTGTAAAAAGGGTAGGAAATATGAAACAGGTCAGCAAACGTGAAAGCGTTTAACCCAGAGGAAACATCATACACTGATTCCTGCTTCTCCAACAATGTCCAACAATATTACTAGATTAGAAAAACAATTTATAGGCAACCCTGGTTGATGCTTTTGCAAAGTGCCCCTCCTGGGGAAGAAGCAAAGCTTTCCAACAGACACCACAGCCCAGTCCCAAACCTGCTCTTGGTTATACCACTTGTCTGAAAGAGCACAGCCTTCAGGAAAACTATTTTAGATGGTTTTGAATTGAATTGCAATCTTGTTCTTTTTGAGCATCCAAAAAGTAGGTGTAGGGTGTGTATTGTTTAGTTCTTTGAGGCTCAGGAATTACTGCTGGTGCCAGACATATGTATTTACATCTCATACAGATGCTATCATATTCCTGGATTAAAAGAGCATTGCACACAAACCATGGAAAAAACACCTGGGATTCCTCTTTGATGGTGTACTTCTGTAGATGCAGATAGATATGCCTGTTTGCACAGTTCTTTCAAATATTACAGTTCATAGAAACAAAACTGGTCAAATTCGGCTCCAATGTAAATCCACTTGAGTCACAGGGGTCTAACAGAGAAAAATTCAGCCCTCCCTGATTCTTTTTAATTTTATTCTACACCTTATGTAGATCATAAAGCTCTGTGGAGTAGTGGCCATGACTCACTTGACACATCTTATCCCCATCAGGATTTATCAAAGCTGCCACAAGAGAAATTCTGCAAAAACCCACCGTTTTTTTCCCTCCTCCAAGGCATTTTTAAAAGAACAGCAGAACTCCTCCAGATGTCATTAATGTGAAAGTGTCCCAACACATATTCTGGATATAAGTTTTAAATCTCATGTAAAAATACAGGGATATTCTAAGAGCCATAATCCAATAAAGTTCTTCTATTGAATTGTGCCATTGAAGTGATAGTGTTTATGTAATCATAGTTTAAACTTCTCATGTATATTTTTTAAAAGCAAGAGCCGTTGTTTTAACTATATCTTCCAGTTATAACTGGCATTTTCTGAGACATTAATATTATTTTTGTCAAAGCTATAGTGTTTTTCCTAGTGCAATAGTTTCATAGTGAGGTACTGAAGTGTAAAAATTTCCTGTTTTGCCATTATTAGAATCGAAGTTCATAGCATAGGTGTTTTTGAAGGAGTACTCAAAATAACAAAGCTCAATTACCACCTGCATTTTTTCTAATACTTTAGGTTACTTTGATCTCTTTGTGTCCTTTGCAAAGTGACACATGATGTGTTAGGCAGAGTGATGAGGACCCAATCCTGCAACACATGGGTTTCATTTTAAGCACCTAGCAGTAGCCTGCAGTAAGGAAATTAGATTATTCACAATGCATAAATCTTTGCAGCATCCAGACCTGAGATAGCATCACTCGGCAACTGATAGCATTTAACCACATATTTCAGTAGAGGGCCAGATGGCAAAGAGAACAAAGAAGTGAGATTATAAACATTTGCAGCAATCTTTATGCCTCTTACGGCAAGACAACTGCCAGTCACTTCAGGGGGGAATTACCTGAGAGCAAAACAATTACTCCCCATGTCTAATTAATATTACAATGATAATTTCTGCAAGACTGTAAAGCACCGTCACTGTGTGCTGAGCCACTGCACACAGTGTGTATGGTAATGCTGATATCTGTGCAACAGGTGATGACAATTATTATCAGAACAATTTTCCATCCTACCCCCTTTTAAAGAGGAAAGAGTAGCTCCCTGCCATTGCCTCAACAATTCTGTGCTGAAGTCTCCCATGACTGATATTTTTTACTTGACAGTTCTTAAAGACTAAGCAAAAATATTTTCATTGTATTTATGAATGAGATGAAAGGATGAGGGCATCTATTCCTAGGAAGGCAAGAACACACTTTCTGCTGATTGTCTTTAGCACTTCTCCAGCCATGATAGCTCAAATGTGCTAATTCTTGTTTGAGAGAAACGGTCCTGCTGGGGTGGGGGAGCCCAGGGGAGAGTGGAAAAAGGATGTGCACAGGATCCCCGGTCTTGCTGGCTGCACTGATGCTCCCTGGTACCCAGCACTGTCCCTTGCTCAGCTCACAGAGGAACTTTGGCGGATGCCGTCCCCATCCCTCCCATCCACGAAACGCCTCAGAGCGGCGTTTGGAGGTGGGTTACCTTACCTGCACCAGGGTCATCTGGGAGCCGAGGGCCAGCAGAATCTTCTCCGTCTTGGTGGGGTACGGGTTGTCGCGATGCTTGTAGAGCCACTGCTTAAGCGGCCGCGCCATGTCCTGCAGCGCCTGCCGCTTGTGCCGCACCTTCCCGCCGCTCTGCCGCGCCCTGCCGCGGAGAAGGGGCGCTGAGGGCCGGAGCGGCGGGACACCTGCCCGCTCCCCGCTCCCCGGGCCCTGCCCGCTCCCCCCACCTGGCCCCGGGCTCCCCGGCGCGGGTGCGGTGGATGCGCCCCGTCCGAGGGGGGACTCAGCTCGGGGGTGCCCAGCCCCGGGGTGAGCCCTGCCCGGAGGAGCCGAGCCCCGTCCTCGCGGGGTGTTCGGGGACTTTGCACAGCCGCAACCCTCGGCCCAGACGACTGCTCAAGAGAAGGTGAAGCCGCCAGCTCCCCGAACTCCCCGTGGCGGGTCTGGGCGAGCGGACCCAGCGCTGGTGAATGGCTGTGATAATGCTGCAGACACGGGCGGCGGCCCCGCGGAGATTTCAGCGGGGCCAGGGCTCCGCCGGTGCGAGCGTCCCGATGTTTGCGGTGCTCGGGACCTGACAGGCGTCTGGCCGGTCTGTTTATAGAGGGGCTTTCCAGCGCGGCCAGGCCGCAGCTCGCACGGCCGGCCGCGCATCCCGCAGCTGCGGTGCCCCGGGGCCGGCCCAGCCTGCTGTCCCCGCCCGGCTTTATTTCCCGCTGACACCCAAGAGATACCCGCGGCACCGAGCACCTCCTGGATGATTTCGCTCCCTGGAGCCGCCGCCGAGCGGTGCTGCTGGAGGAGCCGGCGTGCCGCCCCCAACGCCCCCGGCAGCGACGCGCGGCAGCCCGCAAAGCCCCGCGC
>VZTR01006572.1:14312-38794 GCA_013400775.1 Chaetops frenatus | reverse complement strand
AAAAAAAAAAAAATCCCAACCCCCAAAAAACAGCAAACCAAAAAAGCCCGCCCCCGAAAAAAACAGCTTCGGGCAGCTTAGCCTCAGCTGCCGTTTTAGCAAACCCGATCCTAATATCACACTACCCGGCCCCTGACAGGCATCGCGCTAGTCCGTTCCAAATCCCATCGCTGGGAACGCACAGACACCGCAGCTCCTTGCCGCCCGTTCACTCGGCGCGCTGCGAACCCGAGGGGACGGCGGAACAAGTGCTGGGGCCGCGCAGTGCCCGCCCGCCTCGGCCCCGCTGCCGCGGCACTGCCGGCGGGGATCGGCCGCGCCGCCGCCCCGTCCCCCAGCTCTCAGACGTCCCGCCTGGCGCCTCCGTTTTGGAGACTTTAATTGCATGAAGCGCCCCAAACAAGCCGGTGGAGCCCCGGTGTTCCCGGTTTGTTTTTGTTCGGAGGCAGAAGGGGAGGTCAAGCACAGCAGGACAGGAGCGCTCTGTCTGGTGCATTCCAGCCCAATCGGACGCCCCTGCATCACCTCTTGCCGGAATTTCTCACCCTAGCTGCGGAATGAGAATCCCAAAGAATACGAACCCGGGGCCGCGGGGAAAGACCCAGCTAGAAACCCATCTCGTAACCCCAAATCGGCGACGCGGCGGCCGAGAGCGCCGGCAGCGCAGGCAGGGCCGCCCCCGAAGCCGGTGCGCGGCGCGGAGACGAGCGCACGGCATACCCCGTCCGCCGGTTGCGCAGGCTGAGGCTCTCCTTGATGGACGGGCTGTCGGGGAGCAGCACCTCGGCGTGGTGCGGCCCCTCCACCACCCCCACGTAGGACCGGCCGCTCCGCTCCCGCTCCTTGGCGTCCTCCTCGAAAAGCACCTGGCCGCTGAGCTTGCTGAAGACGATGGTGTTCATGGTGGGGGGCTGGGGGCCGCCGTCGTGCTGGCCGCCGGCTCCGAGGTGCGGGGGCTCGCTGTGCGCTGCGGGGAGGCGGCAGCGGTCACCGGGCAGCCGCNCCACCCAACCCCGGTCCGCTTCCTCGGCCCGGCCCGCTCCCACGGCCCGGCCCGCTCCCACTTGCACCTCGCCGCCAGCCTTCGCCGCGCTTCTCGCTCCGTGTCGCAATAGTTGGGAGCGCGGGTTTTCTGTCGGATTTGGTGTTCCTGTCTCGCTTGCTCTCTCTCTCTCACTCCTTTTTTCCCCCTTTTTCCCTTCTCTCTCCCTCCTCTCTCCTCCCCTGGAATGGTTTTCCCCTTCCCCCTCCCCAAACGGGGAGGGAAACAAATTGTTTTTAACGACCACCAAATGCGCAGAGTCGGCGCCCGGAGGCACAGCCGCCGCGCAGCCACTCACACTGTCGGGACTGCCGCTCCCCATCCCCGGGGGGAGTCACCGCTGGCGAGGGGACCCCAGCAGCCCCAGCCAGGGCACCGGCCCCGCCCGGGCAGAGCGGCGTCGGGGGGCGGTGCGTGGAGGGCCGGTAGGAGTCCGGCCAGGGGCATCTGAGGGTACGGCAGTGCACGGCTGGGCAGTTCACCGTCTGTGTGGGGGAGTCTCCCGTGGAAGGCGGCTGAGGACACCGGCTGGTGCCACGCTGACCGCGGGAGAGACCCCCGTCGCGGGTGCGAGGCGCAGCCACAGCCCCGTGCCACTCATTAACACTGGCGTTTAATGATGCCATGCCACGAACCGTCTCCCACCACGCTTCCCCGTCTTCTCTTGCGTGTCGTGTGTCCCCCCCGTCACCCCCGCCCAAGGGTTATAAATTAGCCCGCAATCCGAGCCGGGAGACAGCCCGCTGCCTTTAGCATCCTCGGCGCGGCCGGCGCGCTCCCGCAGGGATACGATGCTCAGTTGCCGGCGATGTCTGCGGGCGCCCCCGGCCCCGCTCCCACGGATGTGCCCCTGTTCCCCTGGGCCCGCCGCTCCGCATGCCCCGCACCCCGTGCAGCCCCGCGGCGCAGCAGCCCGGCCCCGCCGGGCTTAGCAGTTCAGTTTTCTGCGCGCAGAAGCGCAGAAGATGGCCACAGTCAATATTTACAAGGATGTAATTCAGACGTTGTTTGACCGCCGCGGGTGAACGGGAGCAGCCGTCTGCGCCTGCGGGCCCGGCGGGACGTGCGCGGCGCGGATCCCTCGTGCGCGCACCACCCGCGAATCCACGCTCGCCATGGCACCCCTCGGTCCCCGTCCTTGTCCCCGCAAGCGTGACCCCAAAGGACCTGAGCCTGCATAGCGCTACCACTTGTATCCCCCCGCCCCCCATCGTCACCCTGGCCTCGTCCCCTCCCGTCTGCCCGGGCTGCAGAGGCCCCCGCGGAGGGGTACGCGCCGCTCCGCTGGCTTGGCGCTGGAGCGGTGGGGACGGAGGGGGCACGTACCTGCTGCGGTCCGAGGACTCAAGAGCCGTGGGGTCCTTCCTGGGGCTCACCCCCGTCCCTGCACCCCGAGTCACGGGTGCGTGACGTCATGGCCGCTCTCCGCGACGTCACACAGCCACACGCACTGGGGAGAGGGCTCCTGGAAGAGGGGCACCTTGGCATCGCCTTTCACCGAACCGATTGTAATTTCTCCGTTTACTGACGGGAAGCAGGGGAGAGGTTAGGGAAGGGCAATGTACTGAGGATGCCCCATTGTCCAGGGAGAAAAATTATTATCCTCAGAGTGGGAGGAAAAGACATGAACAACTTGCTGCCAGTCCCCTGCCGAGAAAAGAGAGGGTAGAAAAATGTAAATATCCACGGGAGTGCTTCTGCGCAGGCTGTGCATCCTGCACCTCCACGGACGTTTGGGCAAAGCCCTGGTAAGGCTGCCCCTCAGGACGTGCCATGGCCAGAGCATTCAAGAACCAGCTGGGGGAGAAAGGGGCACAGGGGAGCAGTGTGGGACAAATGCCTCCTGTTAGGCTGTGCTGACATGCTGATTAGGAGCTTCCTGCAAAACACGCAGCTCTGATCATTGCCATGCCCGGATGAACAGTTTATGACATGGGAAGTATTGTTATAATTATATCACAGGAAAAGGAGTCTTAGAAAGTGACATGTTTGACCAAAACCAAGCTCCTGTGGGAAGGTGATCTCAGTTGTTTGCAGTCTCAGACAATTATTTGCTCTGTTGTCATCCCAGTCCCCTCTCCCAACCCCTCCAGCATGGCAGGGGTGATCCCCTCTGCTAGGGCAGGTGCAGGTGCTGGTCCCCAGAGCCTGAGGGGAGGTGTGGGTGAGGCATGGCAGGTTTCTGTGGGCCCTGCAGGCTGAGGCAGCCTCTGGAGAAGGGGAAATCCATGCACTGGCAGGGTACTGAGCGAGTGCCCTTGGAAGACCCTTCCCTCTGCCTGTCCACCGTGGTGGAACGGATGCTCGTTCCCTGTGTGGTAGCTCAGGAGGATCTGAGAAGGCAAAAATAATCCTTCCCTGTGTCTCATCAGGTGATGATGGTGCTGTTTGGGCATGGGTTCGGAGGATCACTGCACTTGCAGGGTATGTGGCTGGCCTCAAGAACATGCGTGGTGCCCTGGAAGGGTGGAAACGTGCTCACCTGCCTGTCTGTCCAGAGCTGGGCAGGGCACAGACAGCCAGGATAGCAGGTTGCTGAGTGCCTGGAAGATCCCACACCCACACTCAGAATAAATCACAGCAGCAAGAGCTGAGGGCAGAAATCGCCATTTGGAGAGCAGTTCTGGAAAAAAATAAAAGTCTGTGTGGGGCAGGCATTGCCAAACGTGGTGAAGCAGTGGCAGGAGCAGTTGGCACTGCGGCGCCTCGCAAACCTCTAAAGCAGCGAGATCTCCAAATCATCACATGTAAATCTCACACACGCCCGCCCCCTCCATATTTTATTACATAGATCACAGTTGAAAAGCTTAAATGAAAACAGTGTTTCTATTTCCAGAGCTTGTTTAACATCGTGAATGTGATACAAACTGTGGGCTTCATGTTTTTAATTAAGGTTTCTTGCCCAGCCGTGCATGGAAAAAGAAGTCAATAGTTGCTGGCCGCACACCGCAGCCTGCAGCCGGCTCCCCTGAGGATGCAGCACCGGCTGGTGGGAGCGCTGTGGCTCCCCTGCATCCCACAGTGGGACAGGGGCCCGGGCCACAGAGGGACTTCAGGCACCTGCCAGGTTGGAGCTGTAAGAAACTCCTTGCCATTCTTTGCAACATCCCTCTATTGGCCCATGCTTGTTTGCAAGCTCCAGACAGCTGGTAGGCCAGGCTGGCATGCCAAAAAGTGGCAGCAAGGCACATTTCCAAGGGATATTGTGCAGGAAGAACCTAAAAGTGGTGCTTTGGGTCCTAATGTGTCTTACTGGAGGAGCCAGGAAAAAATCAACTGTACTGTCAAGCTGAAAGGAGAATTTGCTCCTGAGGCTGCAAGTGATGGAGCTCTTCAGTGCCAGCCCTGCTCCAGCCCCTGGAGAGGCTGCAGCCCCAGCCCTGCTGCCTGGGGTGGGCAGCCGTGCCACAGAGCTCAGATGACACCACTGGGGCTGGCTGTGAGCACTGCTCTGCCTGCTTCCCCCTTCTCCACCTGTGAGTGAGGGAAAATCCAAAACCAGTTCAGTTGGGTTCCATCTATCATCCTAAATACAGTCCTTGTCTCTGGTACCCACCTCCAGCAAAGCATTGATTTTGTCCATTGTTATGGTTATTTTTTATATGCTATAAGCAAACTTTTCATTGGTGTTGCATTCTCACAGCTCTTCCCTCCACCTCCAGATTCCTTCACAGTAAACATATATGTTTGAAATTCAAAGAAATTCTTCATGTCCCCGGCACTCTGTGCTATGGCAGGTTGGGTGGCTAACTAACTACAGCCATGTATGTTGAAAGGCCTGAAGTCATGTAGGTGAGAAATTGTTTAGGATTATGCCAAACGGGGTATTATCCAAACTACAAAATAGCCACACTTGCTGGGCAAGCAGCTGCAGAGACCTGTTGCCATCCCTCAGAGCAGCTGGATCACTGCTGAGCAAAGTCCTGAGGCACATATAGACAAGGATGAACGTGCTTAACCATGTTGGCTAAAAAGGGTTTGGTTTGCTCCTGCAAGGAGCCAGAGATGGCAGAGTAGCTTTAGAACGGGCTCTTTGTGCTTAGTCTGGTAGCTCCCACATCATTGGGATAAGGTTATTGCAGGGATGAAGTTAAATCTTGTAATGCAGAGTTTTGTTAAGTAGAGTCCTAAGAAAGGAAGAACTGTCTCCTTTGAAGATTTTGCTGGACCAATGCCCAGAATAGCCACTGTCTTAGAGCAAGGGGGGCCTCAGTGCCCCATCCTTGGGATCAGTAAGGTCATCATACTGGGCATAAAACATCTGACAGGGGAGACAATTATGTTGGGCCACTAGAAAGCAAAGATGGGTTCTGAAGTTGCCACCTGTTTTTTGCATGCAAAGACCTGTGGAGAAATGAGCTTTGGAAGGCTTCTCAACAAGACTGAAGGAGCACTTGAAAGATACGTGTGCTTATTTCTTTTTTTATGGATATTTGGTTTGGAGGAACTGGTAAGAAGGTGTGTTGGAATGACGTATGCAGGAAGCAAACACATCCCTGCCATCTGTGACCATCCCTAAAGCAGCTTTGGTGCTGGTGCTGCAGCAGGTAATATTGTCAAACTGCAGGGCCAAAGACTGTGAGGACCTCTGTGAACAAGGAGGGCAACAACAGCACAAAGGTGAAATGAGGAGCTTGTCAAGAGGATGTTCTGAAACCTGGCTGATGTGACCATCAACCAAACCCTGGTTTCAATTCCAAGTAAAGCAAGGCTGGACTGAAAATGATAAAATGATAGACTGTAGCTCCAGTGTAGCACTAAGCACAACTCAGGTTATTTCCATACAGTGTACACTGTCCACCAACGGAGCCAGCCTGCTGTCTGCAGGCTGCTGAATGCTGCAAAACGGTGGGCCAGATGTCACCTGACCAGAAAACCAAAAAAAAAAAAGCCCTGTACAAATGCAGGAGATGACCTTGTGTGAAGGTGCAGTTATTGCCTTCCACAAATCAGGATGTTTTGCATGCTATTTGTGTTTGGAAAGGAGTAGGTTGAGGGCATGGGCTGGGTTGTAGGGTGGACTTGTGCTTCAGCATATGATATTGCAAGGGAAAGTATCCAGGGTGCTTTAGCTGCAGGAAGAGTTAACCATGAAGCTGTGAGCATGGCTTTAGTCACAGCTGCCAGGTGTGGTGGGGCTGAGACCACTCTGAACTCAGGGAGCCGAGCATGCTAACATGAGGAGGGGACAGGTGACTCTTCCAAAGCTGCAGCTGGCCCCTGTTTCTTTCAGGAAGCATGGGGTCCTACGGGTAGCCTTCCTGATAACACCCTCAAACTGGGGCTAGTGTCAGCAGAAAGCCCCGGACAAACTGCAGACCTGGACGCCCCCAACATAGAGCTGTTGCTTTATCTGGAAAGGTGGAAGACACAGTTCTGTTCTACGTGCATGCTTTGTCTTAAGAATTAATAAACAAAACCAAAAAAAGGTCTCCAAACAAGGATCTCAGTTATTTCTACTTCCATCTGAACACATTCCCAAAGAGTCAGAAAAACAATCTCCCAACTTGTGCTCAAGGTCTTTATTTTTTCTCACTTCTCTCCTCCACCTCCATTTTTTATTGCATTTTTTAGGTTTCCATCCCCTTGGGCCATGTAAAACAAAACTCCTTCCATAAGGCCTCTGCTGTGCATCAGCTGCTCTGTGCAGTGGGCACGGGGAGGAGGAGGAGGGCCATGGTGTTTGCAGGAGATGTGTTTTCCCAGCATCCCACAGCTCAGGCTCAGCTGGGGCTCTGTGACCTGCCACAATGGCAAAAGGCCTCCAGAGAGGGGCCAGATGGTTTCCCTGGGAATGGAAAAGGTGTGTAATGCAGTGTTAATTAGGACGAAACGTGGTCAGCAGGAGAAGCTCTGCAGTTTGGCCTGGGACAGTCATTGCCTCCTTGATATTAAGCTTCATTTATGTGCATGAGCTGTTCTCCATTTTGTACTTAGGATCCAGGTGGGGTCTGTGTGTGCCCCATTGGAAACTCCACTCATGGCACTTGTGGCTTGCCTGGGTGCTTCAGTTCTGTGCCCTCTGTGGAGCTAAGCTGTGCATGTTGGTTCAGTCTGTACCAGTGCCCCTCAGTTAGAGCTTTTTGCTTTAACCCCAAGGAATGCAAACCCAGAGACTCAAGCTTTAAATACACACATGAGCTCTTTTTTCAGTAAAAAAAACAACAGCAGTTCAAATGTCCCCAAAGACAATGACATTCTTAATTACATTTAATGTGTCAATATAATCAAAATTAGTAATTTGGCTATGTTTTATACATTTTATTAATTTAACTGAGCTTTAAATTCTGTACCTAATATTCTCAGAGCAAAATCACATCTTTAGTGTCTGTACTGGCCAGGGAGTGACTCAGTTGCATTTGATGTAGTATCTCCAATGGGTGATGTCTGTTCCACATTTGGAAAACAAATGTGGATTTGTTTGGATTTAACATAACGGTGCAGGTCACATTGCAGAAATCACTGCTCTGAAAAGTTAAGCATAAATGCTGAACAGTTGATAACAAAAATAATTATAAATCTAATTTTTTCTTCAGCCACCTGTGCAAAAATAAACACACCACCACTGTGTTATTGAATTCTCTATTTTTAAGCCTGTTCTTCCATCTAGCTCCACTGGAGAGCATAAAGCCAGTAATTTTGCCACCAGTATTCTTCAGTATTACAGATATAGAGGTCAATCCATAACTTGATCATCTGCAGAATGATTCAAACCATGATTAATTTTTGCTGAAATTTGTCTTTTCTAGGCAGGAAGAGAAAAGGATGTGCACGTGTGTGACAGCAAAGGTGGTGCAGTAATGTGCAAGGACACTGTAATTCATGTGGTGTCTGCCTGGGACCCACCCCCAGGGATTTACTCTACCAGCCTCAGCTCTCAAGCATCCCCAAATACCCAAAAATGTCAACCAGCCCAGCAAGGCAGGGAGTCACAGGTGGGCTGAGGGGATGGAAGGGGCAGCTGGAGGGTCTGACTCCCTTCCCTGCTTGAGCTGCATGCAGTTTTGTGTGACCTCGAGGATTTCACAATCCCCATCCTTCTCCTCTGCAGCTGTAACACAGGAATAATAACGCTTCCTCCCCTTTCTCTGCTTCCTACTCTGCTTTTGGCACACTGCTAATACAAGAGGGCTTGATCTCAGTTGGAATCTATCACTGCTACTGACATGTTAATAATACCAGTAGAAACGTTTCCTCTTTCCTTTGTACTGACAGAACTCTGCACGGGGTAGCAGCTCCCAACACGTCAGCCCAGAGCGTATTCACTTTCAACCCCAAATCTGAGGCATTTTCCGGACACAAGACAGAGAGGATGCAAGATTCAGGCTGACTTTTAGGATTTTAAACAGGGAGAAGTAGTCATAACATGCTTCAGTTTGATGGCCCTCCAGTTATTGCATAAACCTCTGAATTATCCTCAGCCTCTTGGCTGCTTGCACGGCATTAAACCTCGTGCGGTTGAGTCAGGGCTTTGGTGATTTTCTGTCTAGAAGCTCCTCTGGTAGATATCGGGTCCTGGAGAGGACAGGGAGAGTTGGAGTGTGTTGCCTTGGCAACACGGACGTGATTGAGGGGATTTTGTGTCTTGAAGGAAAACCCCAAAGTTAGTGCCAGTTTCTATAAAGACTGTGTGGAGTCAGGCACCCGGAGCTGCCTGGGGAGAGCTTCCTCTGGGACACAGGATCCCGCTCTCTCTGGCTCTGCTTGGGAGTCACATAGTGAGGAGCTGGTTTCCTGCAAAGGAAGCCTGAGAAAATCTAAAGATAAAACAAGGTTGCGGAAAGATTCTTCTAAAGATGGCTTGCAATTAATGGTTTTGGCCTGAGTTTGAAAATCTCCTTTCTCATTGGTTGCAGTCATACAAAAACATCTCTCTAGCTGCTCTAGCCCTTACATAATTGATAATTTATAAATCTCTAATGATTTAGAAGTTTTCTGAAAGTTTTCCAGTAATAATAAATATGTTTATTCAAGCAGATTGAAAAGTCAGGCCAATCACATTAATCTGTTTCACCAGTGCTGATAGCTGTATTATCTCCTTTTTAGCAGAACTAAGGTTAAACCTCTGTAAATAACTGTAAAATACACAAATGCTATTTTAGCAGAGACTAAAGCCAGAGACTCAAAATGCATTTAGGCTTTGATAGCTGCTGCCAGCCTCAAATGTGAATACCCAAGGAGAGGCAACAAACTTGCACTCTGTCTGTGCTTTCCTGCTTGTGTACAGAACAGATGAATTCTGCAGGGTGCAAAACATGAGGTGTAGCAGTATAACTCATGTACACACTGTTACTATTTATTATTGGTGAGGCTGAGGCATGCAGGCCAGCAAAGGAAATAGCTGGCACATCTTCATTAATTCCTTCTGGTTCTAAAGTAAGTAGTTTTCAGGAAATAATTCTCCAAAACCTTGGCTGCACACACAGTGTATTTATTCGGAGTTGGCAGGGGTACCAGAAAACATATAGCTCATAGAGACCTCATTTCTTTGGATCCCAAAGGTGTTTATCAAAAATGATTTTTAGACAGATTAGAGCCACACACATGCACAGAACCATGCCTATGACAGTCGCTGTGCCTCCATGCACTTTAGGTTTAATCATAACCCCTGTCCACCCTTTGAATAAACTTCAGAAATTCCCCGATGGCATTAAGGGTTATTTTGAGAATGAAGACATCCACCTTAGCTTGGCAAGTGAATATTGGCTTCACAGGTTTTTTTCCTCCAAGTTACTTGAATATAACTATTATACTTTCTTCTGAATTGTAACTATTTGACTTGTGACCTCACAGATACTTTACTTGTTGCTTTGAGATCTAGCCATGACTAAACCCAGAAATTTAGATATATATCCAGACTTTTTTATCTGAAAAATAGACTGAAAATCTTGAATATCAGTCTCTCTCATGAGATGTCCTGATTTCATGCATTACAACAGGGCCAGAAATAACACAAGAACAGCTTTTCTCACAGCATTTCAGTAGTTCTTTTCTGGCCATTGCCAAAAGCAGGATGTGAAGACATGCACGAACATTAAAGCAAACTCTTATTAGAATAGTTCAAGTTCCTTTTGCATTGTGGTAAAAATTCGTGTCAATTTTCATTCTATTCAGACTATTTCAACCCTTTCAGTACTTCAAAAATCCATCATTGTTTTTTCTTAATAAATCATTCTGCTAGCTTAAATGTGACTTGTGGGTTTTCATCTTTTTTCTTTTTCTTTTTAAACACAGGCCAAGGATATGACAAAGTGCTCAGACCCAAATTGCACATTCGATTGTACACATAAATGTTGGCTATCCCACTGGCTATCCCATTGACTTTGCAAGAATTCCTCATTGGTGTAATAAGCCTCCAATAGGTGTTTGCTGGACTGGGACAAAAGGTGCCCCAGGATGCCCAGGGAAAGACTGCAACTGGCATCAGTGGAGCTGTGCCCCAGGGGTAAGGACAGATTCAGTTTCAGGTTTGCATAATTAAATTGTTTCCTTCGAAGCTGTCAACAGATTCAGGTGCCAGTCACCTCAGCCTTTCCACAAAGTAGCGAAATAATATAAAGTTACCTGCTTGAGCTGCCAGGGTAAACGCTGGGAGAAAGCACAAGCTGTAAGAAATTACAAGCACAAAGCAGAGCCGCAGCTGCTGCTGTGGGCTCCTCCAGCCAGGGATGTGCTGCGGGCTGCCAGCCGTGGCAGGGATGGGGCAGCTCCTGGTGCTGAGCTGCCCTGAGCTGCTCCTGCCCTTTCAGAGTGATGGGCTGAACATGTCCTCTCCCGGAAAGGGGCTCTCCACCTGCTCTGGAGTTGTGGTGGCATCAGGTGATGTTACAAATCTCTCTGCAGAGCAAGGTTTTCCAGATGTCTGAGCGTGGCTTTCCAGAGCACAGAGGAGGTCAGCTTCACCTTCTCCAGCAGGCATATGCCAGCCTGTTTCAATAGACCAGCACATCCCTTACTTGCCTTGTATTTTCTCTTCACTGATTCAATAAGGAAAGGATTGTAGGGACGTGGTGAGCAGCTTGCCCATGCAGCACCTGCAAGGACACTTTGCTGCCACTGGTGAGGAGCTGAGCACCTTGCCCATGAACTAGTCTCTAACCAGAGGGAAAGTGAACAGAATTTTGGACTGCCCAGGGCAGTGGTGAAAGCCCAGATCTCCTGAACTGATCTGTTCACTAACTGCAAACTTCACATCACTACATAGCACCAGATGGTTGGCTCAAACACCTGGTGTCCTTAGGAGAGCTGTCACCCTGTCAGGCCCTGGCTGGAGAGGGTCAAGTCACTGCTATAATAGAGAGGAAACCTCTAGATTTTTGCTGATACTCTCCACAAGGACAGCTGAGATATTAGTGTCTTATTGCAGATGGGTGAATCAGAGCATGAAAACACTTCCCTGTCAGGCCATTTATGGGATATATTACAGGGTTTGCAGATCCAGCCCTGGGATTATGAATCCTAAATTCTCAAATCAAGAGGCCCCTTCAGGAGCAGACAAATCCTAGGAGAGGATTTTGCTGTTCTCCTTTCTAGGGACAATCACAGGACTAAAAACACCTAGCTACATAGTATCTGAATTGAAAATTTATTTCCTTCTCAACATTTGTTGATTCTCCTTCAGTGGCCTGTAATATCTGCCTCCATTGGTTGGGATGCAGATATCTGGGAAGGAACAGATGACCTTCTACAGTGCACACTGGTTTTACTGCAGAAGTCTTTAAGGAGGACACCCACTGGGGCTCCTGTAGTTCAGAGAACTCAATTCTGAGATCAATGTTTTTAGCCACTGTCCTGTAAAAGGCTGCAACTGGGATGCCTGTGCCCACTTGGAGTACTGTCTCTCAAAAAAAAGGCACTTTGTTTTGTGCCTGTGTTTATGTGAGAGACTCTCCAAGGACTGAGCCATAAAGTCCCAGTTAAGGTAATTCTGTCTGGCAGCAGCACTAGATAGTTTCAATGAACATTTACAAACCATCCAAGGAATATGATTTCTTACACAAAAGACCCAGCTTTTTAAGGCTTTTACTCATGGAGCTGCTTCAAGCAGTCCTCATACCTCAGTCCTCCCTTGGATAGACTCTGCAGCCCTGGACCAGGCAGCTGATAAAACAGAAATGCTCGAAATGCCTGGAAAGGACACAGTCATGTCAATTGTCTCCAACGAAGGTAGCAGTCACAAACACATGGGTTTGCCAAAAGTCTCTGGCTAGTTCCAGGACGCTTTCGTTTGTTTGCATTGCTAATCTACCAGAGACTGAGACTGCTCAGAGAGATACCAAGCCTTTTGTGAGCTTTCTTTCACCCTGCTTCTGTTGGGATCTGCCGGACAGCAGCCATCTGAGAAGGTTTTCAGAGACTGTATGGTTATCAGACTGAGACAGAAGGAAACAGTCTGAGCTGGAGGCTGGACAGCCTGTGCACATATTCATTCTTCAAGTCCTTTTGCTTCTCTCATGTCTCAGCAGCTTGTCAGGGCTGTCAGACTCAAGGTCTCACTGCAGCACAGTCTGGACAGGCTGGAGGAATGCCCTGCTGAGATGCATCCCCATAAAATTCAGTTAATGCTGTAACAGACAGAGGGCATTTGGCTCACTGATCATGATGGGATCCCCACTAGAAAAAAATTTCTTTAAAACTTTCTGAAGCTCTCTTCTCATAGCAGAGTGCCATGTACTTCTGTGTATTTCTGGAAAAGGGAAAAGCATGAGTAGTATAGGCCAGATATCCCTTTTCTGAGTAGATGCAGTGTTGATTCATGTCCCTTGTTGGCCAAAATGATTTCTCAAAAGAGGGCCGGGCTTTGGATCCTGGTAGCCAGGGTTGCCATTCCATTGTGCAGGATCCCAAAATCTGTGTTTATCAAGCTAAGAAACTAAAGCATCTTTCCTTGCCTCTTGCTAAAGTCCTTCCTCAATAAAACCTTTCTTTCCACCTCACTTTCTTCCATCCATTGATGTGACTGACCAGCACCTCCCCTGCAGCTGAAGGTGCAACTGCTCTCACCTGGGCCCTGCAGCAAAGAGCCAGGTGAGAGGGAGAGAGCAAGAGTGCAATTGTGCAGCCCCAGTGCTCCCAGGGCTGGAACACACTGGGTGCCTCCACATCAGCTCAACAAGTGGGAATCACTGAAAGTGACTCCTCCATCCCTCCCCTCAGACCATCCTTAGGCAGGAGTGATATCCTACAATCCATGATTGGAATTTTTATGCAGTTACTTATAACCCAGGGCTGCCCAGGGCAGTGTTCCTGCCACAGCAGGCTGGGTTTACAGCACATCTTCAGCCAACAGGAGCTCTCAGCTGCAGCCTCCCTCTGGCTCTCACTCAGCTGTTTTACCATCATTCCATTTGCAGTTATTCAAGACATATCTACCCAAATCACACTTGCTATTGGCCACGCCAAAATGTTACCTGTCTCAGCAAAGAGAGATTTCACCTATTTTTCCACAGACTTTTTTGAATGAAAGATTGAAGGGGTACCTGCAGGTGGCAGCCACATTTTGTAACTGAATTCCCTCCACATTCTTAAAATTTCGTAAAATTGCTACTAGTTGATTACAGAAGCACAATCTTGTTACTTCACTGGCCTGTTTAATTTAGAAATGTAAATCTCATGGACTTCTGACAATTACTAACTTTCTCATTGGATTAAATTCTTAGACAGTTTTATTGATTCATTCTGCAGGGTTTTCCAAGGTTTTCTTTGGCTGGGTCAGTTTTTCTAAACTGCCACTTAGATTTGCTATGAAAATATATGCCTCTGCATTCAGTGCACACCCTGCCAGATGCACAGTGGAAACCCTGAGCCCAGGCTGCCTATCAGCCCACTGCCCAATGCTGCAGGGTGCTAACATCTCCATTGGGGCTGCTGGTGCTGGGAAATCCCACAGAGAAGCTCTGTGCTTGATCTCAGCCTCTCAGGACTTAAACACTTACTTGAGGTTGCAAAAAGATGCTTCACATCCCTAAAACTGCTTGTGGAGTTCAGGGTTTTGGCCAGCACTTTGTGAGGCCCCAGCATCACAGTTGTGTTTTGTCCTACTTGTAATGGTTGTCCATGATATGGAATAACTGTTCCAAGGCCACAAGGGTTCTCTATCATGTTTGCTTTCTCAGATGGAGACTCTGAGTCTTACAATTTCTGAGGGTGCTGTGGGACACTTGAGCCTGCATTTCCCATCTCCCAGGGCAAGAATGTTCATGGTAGAGTACACAGTATTTTCCTCTTAAAGCTGAAATGTATTTCAGCTCTTTTGGGACAGTGAGTGTGGATGTGGCAGTCCTGCAGGAGAGGAGACACACGATTCAAATGCAGTTGTAGCAAAAGTTGAAGTGGTTTTCATTACACATTCCTACAAAGTTCAGAACAGATTAAGCAGTAATTAGATATCAGTAATTGCCAGTGGAACTAAAATCATAACACAGATCTCAGTAAGTGTTGATGTAGAAATGTCCACAGCAGGGAGTCTATAGCCATACTTGTAGAGCCCCAAGACTGGTGAAAGGAGCATGTCCACACAATGGAGGAGTCTTAAAGATGTGCAAAAATCTGAAAAGCAACTTGAGGGGACTGGAAAGAGTTCTGTTCTGTGTTGTTTTTTTTAATGCTGAGTTTGGAAATAATTAGGCCTCAGTTTCTTCAGACAAATCATTCCTCTTTGTTTTGTAGTGCTTTTTTTTAATGCCAAGTTTGGAAATAATTAAATCTCACTTTCTTCAGACAAATCACTCCTCTTTGTTTTGTACCTCTTCACGCCACATCAGATCCAGCGCTTGGCAGTCACCTATATTCTTTAGTTGCTGTGCTGAAAAACATTCACCTAGTCATTACATTCTGGGAAGCATACCAGGGCTGGCCCACAGATGTCCGCTTTTCCAAATATTTTTCCTTTTACATGACACCCCACCACAGACAGTTGTGGAACGGGTTGGAAGGAGGCATCAATCTGACCGTAACTTCTGTTTCTGAACATATTTTGCCCCTCATCTGCAAGTGCAGATGGAACAGTGGAACAGTTCTCTCCAAGAGTTGCTCCAGCTTCACTTTGAATATTTGCCTGCCTAACCTCATGCAAGGGTAAGGACTAGGTAGTCCTTACTTTCCAAATGGTGCAGTTAAAAAAAAAAGAGTTAGCCATAAATGAGTTCGATGGAGGTCTGCAGAGCAAGACGGCAGCCAAGGGGGCAGAGATCTTCCCTATATTGGGCAAACACAGCACAAAAAAGGCAATCCTAGAGCCTCTGACTACTGCACCCATTGTGACTGAGCAGTTATCAAGGACAGCATGACTTTGGTTATGAGAATGAAGCAATAAAGATCTCTCCAAACATTAGGAGCTGTTTCTCTTTTGGGCTGATCGCCCCCTGGAAAATGGGCAGAGAAGACCCACTGGTTTAATACATGATGTTGTCCTCCAGTGGATCTCAACTCAGCCCTAATCAACCCCAGTCCCATAACCAAGGTTTACATAACTGCTGACCATCTACTACCAGTCTCCTTCTTCTCTTTCCTTTTGACTTTTTGAGTGTCTGTTTGTCCCAATATGTGTTCCCCCACCCTTCCGTCATTGGAAGGTTTAATGCTGAGTGAAAAACCACGAACAGCCTTTGAACATGTTCTGCCAAGTCTCTTTACAGTACAATACTGGCAGGAGCAAAGCTCTGGAGCCAGGCAAATATGCAAGCTTCATCACATTAAAGGAAGCAGAGCTGTACGGTTATTGCATCATTCTATGGCTTCCCAGACGTTGTTGTTATGTTTTCATTAGGGCAACAGAACTGCACTTGGTGCTTTCTGCTGAGGAGCCAAGGAGGCCCCAAAAGGCTGTCAACTGGGGCAGAGAATGTGGCAACTGGAAAGATGAGTGGTTTACTGCACTAATTTTATAGCGCAGCCTTTACCAGTTAGTGGTAGAGGGAACCAGCAACATGATCCATGCTCACTTTTTTCTAAAAAAGACACTTAGCCAAATACTTATAACTATTTGCTTGTTCAAGACAAGTTATTTGGAAGCTTAACTACTACTGAATCAACCAACATTTTTCAGCACTAAATCATTTCAACTCCATATCATATGTTTTTAATTTTATCAGCATCTGTATTTTTTTAATTACCATTTTTATTAAAGCCTCTTTACCCACCCCCCCTCCCCCCCCAAAAGCAGGACACAAATCCCTAGCTATTTAATCTGGATATTAGAGGGTATGGTTCAAGGCTCAGCCATTGAAGGAAAACTGCTGCCAAATGCACCCACTGGAGCACAGGTGCTGAGTTTTGCTTTCTTGCCTTCACCAAGTCCTTGCAGAAGAGGGGTGTGACACAGCATGGCTGGACAAAAACTTAACACCACTACCAATTGCAAAGAACAATTTGGACCCCTAAAAGCTTCTCAGCCATTTCTTCCCTAATGAAGAATGGAGTAGCTTTAAAGACATTCAGGATCCTGGTGCAATGGGGAGTTGACCAAAAACTCTCGGTTTATGACCTCTTGTTTCATGGTTCAGCATTAGTACAATGTCATTCTTATGGTCCTTTTCCAAAACGCAGTCAAAGTAACAACAAGCAAAGGTTTTGACTGGCCAAGTACTATCTTGTCACCATGTCAGGATTCTCAAATGATGGAAGGAAATGTGAAATTAGTGAAGATGGCTTTGTGTCACTGCAGAACTACAGAAGTGACAGGATTAGGTCACATCATATTGTATGGCAGCCAAAGTCAAATTCCTTACATGCACTGATGAGCCTTTCAGAAGGAAAACATTTGTGTTTAAAGTAGAATTGATTGCAGTTGTAAAAGATCAAGCAACTGAGGGGTCCTGTCCTCTATGTAGACCAGGATAAAAACACGTAACTTGCCAATGACAACAACTGGAAAAGAGAAAGGAACTTGCCAACTGAAAGGTGTCTGGAAGATAACACAAAAAACAAGTCAAGAGGATTAGTTCAGGCTATGGTGATGTTGTCCACGGAAATACTTCCCAGAAAGTTGTATTACTGAACTGATAACTGAGGAAAGCACAAGTTACAATGAAAATTACACTCAAAGAAAAGGTTAATGAAAATGGGTGACTTTTGGCTACTTTTAATAGCCAAAGCAGCAAGATATTAAACACTGAGGAATACCACTTTTTAAGCAAGGGAGAGAACAATCAGTGACAAAATTAATTCCTTTAGAAATGGGGCAATGTACCTTGCCGCTGCAATGGCTGTGGCTGAAACATGCTGGTCCTGGCCTGTGCCAGGTCACTGAACAACCCATGATCAGGCTGTTGGAACTAAAGAGTGGCCAAGATGCAGCACAGCCTCCTTCTGTTGTTCTGGATCCTGAGCAGTGCGTGGCAAAGCTTAAGTGGCTAAAGAAGAGGCAAACCACAATTTGCAGTTGGGGAGCAGTCAGCTTTTGACTCTGGAAATAAGCTCTGCAAACAGCCTGCATGGAAAATTGAATTCCATCACTGAAGAAACACATTACATGTTTCCATTGCAGTCATCCTGCTGTCATGTATGAAACAAAGATTATTTTGATGGAAATGTGCAAGGAACAACCATTTAATTTATTATGAGATGAAATTCTTAAACTAACATATTATCTAGTTCAGCCTCCTGGGATGATTCACATCTGACCCCCAATATAAGCAACTCACTCAACTCATTTTTGGAGACATGGAAAGAAAAAGGTACCACGCTTTCACACAAAGTGATCAGTTAGCCCAAAGAAAATTACTGAGTAAATTCCTGAGACAGTCCTGTGAGTTTCAAACTCATTTACTTTCCAAAGGAAAGTTTTGGTGATGGAGCAGAATAACAAAGCCTCTAATATAGCACAGATTCCTTGCATACAGGCCATAAACTTTATATTTCTCTTACAACTTGGAGACAATATGGAGTGTCAGAGCACATGCACTTGTCATTAGCATGAACACTAAAAGGAAATGAGCATAAATCCCAGATTCAAATGTGTAGTTTGAACATCCTGGGACAATTAAATTATTGATAATGGTTATCTGTCAGCAAGCAATAAATCATAAAGTCATGGAGTGGTAGAAGAAAATCTATCTTGCTGCTGACAGATGTGTAGACCGAAAGATGTGGTGGGCCTATAAGGTTCCAGAAATAATTGTATAAAGGTGAAAGATTTCTTCTCTTGTTTTTTTCTCATCAACTCTAGTATTTCCATACTTGACACAACACTTGCTCATGACAACTTTACTTTTACTTGGACTCTCTGTTTTCTGACATTTTAATGTAATTGAGGAACAAAGCTGACAATAAACAGCCAGTGAAGAGCAGGCCAGGTGTTGTGGCTGCCAGTTAGAGCATGGCACTCTGCAGAGCTCGGAGCTGGCTCCCAAAACTGTGAAAAGTGATGGATACTCCCTGCTGACAGTAACATCAATGTAAATAAACATAAATCAATGTAAACTGGAAAAAAAAGACATCTTACAAGACTTTGAAACTACAGGAATCACATAGAGAAAACACGGAGGGAGCAGGCTGAGCAGATGACAGCAAATGAACAGGACAAAGCCTGACTCCCCCTTCTAAATCACTACATTCTTGCACCTAAAATAATTTGTAAATCGAATTGCTCTGCGTTGAAAATAATACTGAGCCTCCATATGCAGTATAACCGTATCTCCTAGGAGGCTACAGGTTTACATGGACAAGTAGCAGCTGGTGGAAAGAGCAAGAAGTGAAGGCATTTCCCTTCCAAGCACGGGAGCCAGGGAGCGGGAGCCGGCTGGTGCCCGGTTATACGCGGTGGGAATGCTAGGCTGGGCGGCGGCAGCGCCCTGGGTTGCTGCCAGGGCTTCAATAGGCTGGCAGGCACTGCCAGGAGGGTTGGAGGGCTGTGTGAGCAGCATGGGGGACCCAGCTTTGTGAGGATCCCTTTTCAGAAGGCTGCAGCGCTGCGAAACTCGGCGCAGATCCGTGGACAGAGTGGAAGCTTTTCAAATGTACGCGTTGTACTGTACCGCTCGCAAGGGCCAGGGATCACATTCATTTATTCATTTTCCAACAACTAAATCTCTTTATATTAATTACATGGAATCCACCAGTTTTGGCCAAAAAAGGTGTATTTTTTAATACTAGTTCTTTGCCTGTGTGGTGATCTGTATCGATTTCAACAATTCTTCTTGTACAGAACTTTAAAACTGCAGGCAAGGTAAAGGAAAAGAAAACAGCACAAGTAAGTTAGCTTAAGTCTGGGATTAACTGTCCGAGGTCTTAAAATAAAGGTTTCAGATTAACTACTTGAAGGCGTAAGGGCTACCAATGTGAGTGAGAATGGCAAGGAGGCCATTTCATTGTCAGAAACATGACATTTATTGCCCTGACACCTGTATCATAAAATTAAGCTTGCTTCAGAACTTACTCCATTTGAAATCCATGCTAAACAGTCAAGTGTGCCTTGAGAGGTCATGCTGAGGACAAGAGTTATTTTCAGGGAGTTTTTTTTTCCCCATAACAGTTAGAAAAATAAGCTACCATTTTACATGTTATTCATAAGTGAGACTGTGATAAACTATTTGTATCCACAGCTTCTCTCACAGAAAAAGACAAAAATAAAATCAAGCCTCTTCTCTTTCAAATGAATTTGGCAATTAGCATTTATTTTAGAATTATTTTTGGGTATAGCAATGAAGCATATGATACTACTACAGCTCTGACATCAGTATAATAATATAGAGATGTTTATTCAGAACAACACACCAGGCTGTGGGGCAGAGGTAGAAAATACCTAAAATAGCATTTACGTGGTCACTGGATGCTGATGGAGCTTGTGATGGACCCCGTGACTACATTGGTGTTTGCACTGATCAAAAAATACTATTGGATTGACATTTTGATTTCCACAGTCAGCACCTGTCCATAGCCAGCTTCCTTTAAAATAGCCTCTACACCTTCCCTAAGAGCCCAATGCAATTCTCCTTTATCACAATTGTGCAAGTCTTCAAAAATGAAATTTAAATGAGTCTTTCTGTCTGCTTCAGAAAAAACACAAATGAAAGGTGGATTGGCATTATGCCTTCCTCAGAAGCTTCTGTCAAGAAAGTTAGTTGCCTTGAGAAGTCGTGCTAGTTGGAGGGAAATAATGAAATCATAAAATGCTTCTAAACCAAGAAAATTGTTAGTTATTAAGGGAAGTTAAATAATAATTCAAAAGCAAGTCCTTGACAAATACAAGTCATTTAAATATTTGTTTTTTTCATTTTTGTCAGCAGTCTGTGCTTGTAATTGAGACATTACTGCTCTTAAAGAAATGCCCTAGCATTATTTGTTTAGCATGGTGTGTACAGTGGGTCTATAATTTATAATAGCAATAATAATTTCTGCGCATTTTGAAAGCAACTGTAATTCTGAACATAATTCATACACAAGAAAAGTAACTACACCAATACAATGTTGTCTTCAGTTTAAAAATTAAAAAACTCAAAAAGATAATGTGCAAACATAAATCTAATATCGGACTCTTTATTTAGAGCTGAGTTAAATATGTTAATTAAAACACATTTCACCAGCTACTTATAAAATTAAGCACTATTTTGTTTGATGTTGATAGAAATGGGAAATTTGGAGTGATGTCTATTGCTACAGCTGTTTGCAGTCTTTATGTAACACCAGATGTGGGAGTCATGTATCTGCATTTTCTGCTCTCCTGTGACTCACAAGTGATCAAACATGCAAAAGCATATTGAGAGGATGACTGGACAAGATTATAATGCAGGGAATTGTTAGACATTCATAAATGGCTGCATAACCACACACTCAGAGAAGGAAAATTTATTGTAATGTCACAGATAAGCAAAAACATGTACATGTACAATGAATAAAAATAAAAGCACATCAGTTGTAGAAAATGTCTTAACTGATGGGCTTTTGATGGATGTAATGCTAAAAGACAGACAAAATTAGGTATGAGTGTTTTATCAAGCCTAGGGGTGACAAACCAGTAATGTAAAAATACCATAAGTTTCCACAGATTTGTTTTTATTAAATTATCCTCACATAGATGAGCTCTGCTATGAAATACAGATGCTAGAAGGAGTAATCATGTATTTAAATGTAGTTGAATTGCTAAACAGGAGTGTTGGTAAAAGCTGCTGAAGCATCAGCCATATTTTGCTTTTTCTGTTGCCAGAGCCAATCTGCGAATGTTTGCTATGCAACCAGCTGCTGCCTCCTGCAGAGTGTCATCTGTAGAGCCTACCATGGCCAGTAGGAGCTAGCAACAACACAGAGGAGAAAAAACAAATCAGCATGCTTCTGTCTCAATAACATTCAAATCATATCTAGAACAATTGCATGCATTTATCCGCACACCTGATAGATAAAATCCTTGCAATCATATGAACAACACTGCTTTATGCATATGCTTGCATCTACTACATGTATGCTTTTGTATGCATATATGTATTTAAATCCACATAAAAGTGCACTGCATTACATTTTATCATGTTTCTACCTGTGAGTCTATATTTTCATGTCTTATTTTCTGGTTATTGTTTTATGTCTGTCTATTGGTTGTGACTTGTGCATTTTTTTATGTAAGGAGAAATTGCACATGCTTTATGTGAGTCATGTGAGTGTAATTGTACATGCTCAAGATTTTTAATAAATAAGTCATGCTTCTTGTTTGGTTGGTGGTTTTTTGTTTTTTTTTTTGTTTTTTTGTTTTTTGTTTTGGTTTGGTTTGGTTTGGTTTGGTTTGGTTTTTTTTTGGTCTTGATCATGAAACTGGATTCATGTGATGGACTCCTGTGTTCCATTGACTGCAATATGTTTTTTTATTGTCACAGCAAACCACTCATGTTAAATATCTTGAGGGATATAGATCTGGGCATATCAGTCTTAAACATTTGCATGTAGAAGTAAAGAACAAAAGCTCAAGAAAGGCACCAAATTTTGGAGTTGATTCAGCTTTTCAGTAATGGATAGTAGACCCTTTACTCTGGAAGTCATTCAAATTTTTCAGTGGAAATTTGCTGGAGTATGGTACTGTTCAACATGAGTATAACACGAGACAGGTCTTGGTGATGAAACATTTTTGCATATCAGAAAACCATTAATAATGTGTTTGGATCTCACTTCAGTGCTTCAGTGTGTTGCTAGTCAGTGATGCAACTGCAATATAGCTGGAAAGGAGAAGACTCTTGCTTTAGCTTAAATCAGCTCCATGCAACTCCCAGATTTCTGAAAATTTGCCAGGCTTAATGTGCATTCAGGTATTTTGAAGCTCAGACAGCTCTAATTAAAACCTGTATTTTCAGTCTGCAATACTTAGGAATCTGTATTCACCCAAACAATGTTGAGTTAAACCACAGAGAAATCTGTTATCACTCAACTCTGGTGCATATTTTTCATACAGCTAAAATATTACACAAAATTATGAACTGCTAAATATAAAAGCATAAATTGAATGCAGACATAAAATTCATATGCTACCTTTTCCTAACCTTCCAGCAGTCGTGAGGCATGGGCCACAGCTGCACACATATGGCATTTACTTAGAGAGATCAAAGCATTTTGTACTTGAGGAAGTATTTGTGTTAGCCAAATGTACAAAACAAGCATCTTTCCAGTCACCTTTCACCCTTTGACCCCTGCCTGCAACATGTAAGACTGCCTGTGATAGGCTTGAATTATGTCAGAAACAGTATTATGTCAATTAAGTATCAATGATAATTTTTTCTAACAATCCTTCTTAAAATTTCCATTACTGCAATCAGATGTCTAGGTCCAAGTAGCTAGGTAGAATTTTTAAAATATGAACCCTTCTGAAAGGATATACCAGAGTTAAAATGACATGAGAAGAAACAATATGAGAGAGGTTTCTGTTCTATGCTTTATTTATGTGCAAAACCTGGGCCGGGGTAAGCAACCAGAGAAGTCAGTGGAAGGTTCTGACTTCAAGTGGACATAAAACCAAGGAGACCACAGGTCTACCTGTAATGATAAAACTGCTCTACAAAGCACAAAGACCAGAATGGATGCTTAACTCCTATTTTTTTCTTCAGAAATACTGCTAGAGGAAGATCTTCCTTCTTTGTCATTTGCCATGAGCTGATTTCTCACCAGTTTAAATAACCAAAGGATTCTTTGGGTGCCTTGCAACTTTCTTGTGCAACTTACAGAAGAAAACTGCTATAGATCCTTCATATCCCTGACTCAAATCCAAAAATATGTATGCACATGCCATTCATATGGTGGTTTTGGTAAAGCTCTAGTTTTAAATTTGGGGGCAAGGAAGCTGTGTACCTTATGTGATTATTCATTGCATCTTCACAGATCTAAAGCACGGCTTTTTCAGTGTAGTGTAGTGAGTGTGGAACTCTAACATCCATAATCATTTCAGATAAGACTTGTATCCATGTGCAAGAGCAGATATTCATCAAAAAATAATGTTTTGGAGATACATTATCTAGTAGGAACATAGGAAAAAACAAAAATCGACCTTTGCCTTTATTATGACTACATGTTAGGTAGGACTCAATTCAAGGTTAATTATCTCTTATTTTAGCCATAATTTCTTTCTGGGCTCAAAAGACATGGGAGGATAGGTATTTTTCTGTCACCTTCTACAGAGAACCCAATATTAAGCAATGACAATAGCTGTAGGGGAGAATCTGTGCTCTTTATTGCAGGTGCATTTTGGAAAATCAGGGTGAGGCATCAAAGAACAGAATCCTGCATGACACTGGTACAAAGGACCCAAATAGATGCCTAAAGAGCTAGTGGTACATATGCAACCAATGCAAACACCAATTTTTAGAAAGGCATCAAATACTGATTTTTTTCCTTCTGTGTTCAGGGGATCAAGGGTCAGTTTCTCCCTAATTTGCTGCTCTTCTAAATCACTTGCCAGTGGTAACATCTGCAAGAACTGCCACGTCATACAAAATCCAGTACTACACTGTGTCTCAGGATTTTCACAGTGAGACTTCAAAGGACTATTCTTGGAAACATTGCCCAATACAGTAGCTGCCTCTAAGGACTGAGGATATACAGCAACATTTGTCAGTTAACCTACTCCTTTTGTACTAACAAAAAGACAGCTGAAGAGAAGATTATCAAAAATGCAAAATATTTCAATAGAAGTAGGTAATTCTGTATTTAGAAATCCAACTTTGAAGATTTTGATATAAATCCAACCTTTAATGAAATAAAAATTTATTCTTTTTTAATAAACCAAGACATTTATAATTCTTTCACCACCTGATTATCACTCCTTGACCCTTTCATTGGTTCAGTTTCATTTACTGGCAATTGGGGTCACTCAATTCAGGTATGGAAATGCATTTATAGATAGTATATACAAACTACACTCACGTATTAGGTATATTTGACAAGTCCAAGAAATATTTTTCCTTTTTTTTTTTTTTTTTTTTTTTAATTCAATTTTATTAGTGCAATTTTACTCCACTTTTTTTTTGATTAA
>VZTR01006570.1:65239-82637 GCA_013400775.1 Chaetops frenatus | reverse complement strand
CACGGGATGGACACATGGGATGGGCACTGAGGGGTCTGGAACAGCAGGGCAGTGCTCAATCCCACCACCAGAGCCCCGAGCACTGCAGCCCTGGGGAAGTCTCCTTGGGACAACAGGTATGAGCACCTTCAGTCCATGGGCACAGGGGGAAGACGGTGCTGAGCAGCTCATTTTGGAGAGGCCTTTGGGACCCTTCCCAAGCTAAAACCTTCAGGAAAATCCAAAGGTTCTTGAAGAAAAAGTTAAGAATTCCTATAGTGCAGGAGTGCAGCACATCAAAGATGTAATTTTGAAAAGAGATCAGGAACTTTGGTCTTTCCTCACTGTTTTGTGTGTCTGGGCCTAACTCAGTTGTCACTCCACAGATTTCAGCAAGTGTTTTCCATTTCTAACAGGCCAAAGAGCCAGAATTAGATGTGATTAATCTCAAGATTAATGGCATCAATGCACATTATACACGAGACCAACTGGGTTTGCTCTTTATCTGTGCCTGAGAGAGATCCTGTGATTAGTGAAGAGCCAGCTTTAAAGTTCCACTTGAAGGCTGGCAGGATGTTGTTCCAATTCCCATTGAAGCTGGATAGTCCAGGGCGGGGTAAGAGCTTCTGAGCCTGGGCTTTGTCACTCCCTACAAGAAACTCTCTTCAGTAGCAGCTGGAATCTCTTCCAGCAGAGCCTTGCCTGGATTTCTACCAGCAATCCCACAGCAGCCTGGGCGAGGCTCTTGTCCTCCCACGAGGCAGTGGAGCAGCCTGTGTGTCCCACGGGCTGTGGTTACACTGCTGTGCCCCATCAGAGCATTGGCACAGCAGTGTCTCCCTCCAGCATGGGCCAGGTGGCACAGGGTCAGGGACTGGGACTGCCAGCCCCTTGCCCTGGCTCACACAGGAGTGCTGGGACACTGCTCTTTGCACTGACAGAGTTGCCTTCCCCTTCTCCCTCACGGAGACCACGGGGCATCTGCACCCCCAGGTGGCTTTTCTCTGGTCACTGATCTTTCCAGCACCCCACGTGTTTCACTGTGGCCTCCTCCCTCCCTCAGCTGCGTTTTCAGCCCTGCTGCCCTGCCCATGGTTCCACCACGCTGATGGGCATCATTCACTTTCCCAGGAAATCCAGGCTGGCGGGAAGAGGCAGCACCAGAGGAGACAGAATGTTTCCTGGCTGGGCTGTTGTGTGCAGCTGAAAGGGGATACGTGTGCTGACACTGCTCCTTCCACCACCGAGGGCTTCAGACTCATTTCCAAGCACTCCCAGCCCCACGTCAGAGAGGGGGAACTCGGCACGGAGCAGGAACTGTTGGGTTTGTGCTCTGGCTGAACGAGCACAGTGCGGAGCAGCTGGCAGAGTGCTCGTGGACAGGATGGACAGAGGGCACTGAGGAATTCTGCACCCATCACACCAGACTGAGGGCTTTCCCTACGCCCCCAACACCTCCCCAAAGCACCAGGTTTGGGGTCAGCCCCAGAGCCAAACCCTGCAGCTGCCTCTGCTCTGTCAGCCCCAAGAAGCCACATACCCAGCAGCCCAGCCCTGCTTATCTTGCAGGATCTAAAGCAAGAACAAACACAGAAGTTTCCAACCCTGAGCTCAAGTTTCTTGCCAGAAAGAATTGTTAAAAAAACAACTTATTTTGCTGTTTCTTTCTATGGAAATTATTCACAGGGAAAAACTATTCACAGGGCTTTTCCCAAGCATTGTATAACCTCCATATCCTGCTATTTACACACTACAAAGAAGTGATTCTTCAAATTTGAGGTGGGATTACAGCTCGGTGCTCCTTTTACATCTCCATCATGCAGGCAGAAGAGAGAAGGCTTTATTAGCTGAATTACCAGAAGTGTTGGCCAAAAAAGTGTCCTGTTCTCTTAAGCTTTCCCATCTCACTCTTCCCCAGCTCCTGTTCTGCAGTGCCAGCTCCCAGGGAAGGAGCTCCCAGCCCTCCCCTGAGCACTCCCTGCATGCCTGGCCTCAAGCTTTTGGGAACAATGACTAATTTGGTTCAATTGCCTCAGGATTTGATTTGATTCCAGTGCAGTGACTTGTAACACCAGAGGAGTCCCCAGTTCTGGGTAAGGATTTTGTTCTCCATGGAGAACACTCAGCTCGTGGGACAGACTTGCAGCAGGGATGTGGAGGAAGAGGAGGTCTGTGACCCCAGTCCTTCCCAGCTCTGCCATGCCCTGGGCTGCACAGTGGGGCTGTCCCAGTGGATCTGCCACTGCTGTGAAAGCTGTTCCAGTTTTCAGCTGGTGCCTTGAGAGAAATGATGCTTCAAACTAAGGAGAATAACATCACAGTTATGTATTTATTTATTTGAAAGGACAAACTCGCAGTTTAAGTAAACCCTCATTGCTAGGATGACTTATTGATATGTTTAAAGGAAACCTTCCTTTTTTGGCTATTTTTTATCTTAAAATTTAGTGTTTTGTTGCAATAGTGAAAATCTTTCCTGTGTCACTGGATTCAAAGTCAGAAGAACGTTAATAGACCATGGCAGAAGGGAGACATTACCCAATATGGACTGAAAATGAAAACTGCTCTTAACATGTACAACCTCAGTGCAGGAATGGCAGGAAAGAATCTCCTCTTGAAAACACCATTTGGTTTTTCAGCTTTAAATTCTCTGCTGCAAGTCACCCTCACAAGGACCAGGACAAGGTATTTCCACTGACCATATTTTATGATAAGCATCTGTTCAGCAGCCACTCCAGACAGTGCTGGGGGAATATAAATCTAAAAGGGTGTTGAGGAATCTCAGCCATTTCCCTGTGGAAACGTATTTGTCTGCCCAGGGACACAGGGCAGCTGTTTACATTTCCCCAGAGCGATTACAGCCCTGGGAGCACTATCTCTGTGTTCACAGCTCTGTGTGAACTGAACAGAACCTTCATCTCCTGTCATTTGTGCTCTTTCAGCGGTGGAAGCCCACCTGGAAATATTGACTCACATCACAGAATGGTAAAGGTTGGAAAAGACCTCCAAAATCATCAAGTTCAGCTTTCAACCGAATAGCACCACACACACTACCCCTGTCATCCAGGAACACGTCATGGCCAACCCTGCAGGGCTGCCAAGAGCCCAGAGCTCAAAGCAGCTCGTACAGCGAGAATTCCCTGACCTTGGTGGCTCAGCAAAAGGCCTGTGCTGCAGAGAAAGGGAGATGAAGAAGAGGAGAGTGCCCCTCAACAGCCCTGTCGGATGGACCCCTGTGCTCGGCAGGGCTGGCTGGAGCAGAGGGTCCCTCCAGGCTCTCACAGTGCTGCTCCAAAGCACCTGGGAGCAGGATGGGGACAAGGCCCAGATCACCCTGGCTGCTGTGATCGTCTGCCCCTCCAGTTGAGACCCAATCTATTCCCAGTGGCTCCCTGAGGCTGGAGCAGCCCCAGCGCTCCTGTCCCATCCCATGATCCCATCCCATGGTGCCATCCCTCACTCACGTAGTGCCCAGCCGCGCTCTCCAGGGCCCCGTTGGGCGCCTCGGGGGCTCTGCTGGGATCCACGCTCTTGTCCTGGGCCTTCTCCTCCTCCTTCCCGCCGCCGCCCTGGCCCGGCAGCGCCACCTCCCCGACTCCCAGCGCCTCGGCCTTGTAGCTCCTCACGAACTCCTCCATCAGGCCGTGCTCGCCCTCGGCGAGGCCACGGCACTGGGCCGGGTCCTGGTCGTGCAGCGGGAGCTGCCGCGCCAGCCGCCGCCGGCGCTGCCAGGCCCCGTCCGTGCCCGCCACCGGCTGCAGCTCCTTGGGGATCAGCTCCATGTACTGCATGGCCTGGGACAGCACACACACGGTCAGAGGGCAGCCTGCCCGCCAGACGCTCCACTTGTGCCCTCCCTTCTCCCTCTGAGGTGTTTGAACCCACAGCTCAGAAATGGAAGGGTGAACCGGCTCAGGTGCCAGTGGTAGCCAGGCTGTTATAGATCATTTCATCCTCACAAAACAGCCTGGGTGTTTTTATGGTGTTATGGATTATTTTTTGTTTGTTTGTTTGTTTTTAAAAACAAAAAAACCCCAGTCTGCCCAGGAAAGCAAAGCAGCCCAGACAGACCTGCTTTGCACAGAAATCCCAGCACGCCCTCCCTCGCTGGCACTACCATGACACTTTTTCGTGAAATTTGATAACACAGCTGCTGAAAAGACTAAAAATCCATAAACATCATAACCCAAGAGCAGCCCTCTATGGCCCTGTGCTGGGGACAGGGAGAGTCAAAGGCCACACTGAGCATCCCAGAGCCCCACGGGGCTGTGTGCAGAGCAGCTCACAGTGAAACATCATCCTTTATCAATTAACAAAATTATCGTAATACAGGAAAAATTCAGGTACCAGTTGGGTCTGTGACACCGACAGCTGCCACTTCCACCTGACTGCTGATTTCACAGCAGAGGGAAGGTGTTTGGTCACTGATGCCCTGTGACATGGAAAGGAAACGCCCAGAAACAAGAAAAAAACCTGCCTAAAAGAGTGTCTCTGACTTAAGTGGCCACTACTCTACAGCAGAGTAAACCCAGCCTCAGGCTGGGTTAGTGCCTGTGGGCCATGGGGGCTGCACAGTTAACTTCTCCTGGCCAGGAATAAGGAAGGGAGTTTCCCACTCCGGCGTTTTTCCTATTGTAGTGTGAAGAGTGACAGGGCAGCCAGTTGGCTCCCTGCCATTCCCTGTTAGTCCAGCATCCAGCTGCATTAGATTTGCTTCTTACTGGGTCAGCACTTAAAAAACTCCATCTAAAAAAACTAAGCAAAGAGATTTAACTGTTTGTGGCACAGGTTTGTGGCACAGCTGGTTCAGGCTGGGCTTTTCAACACTGTGGCTCTGGGGGCTGCAGCTGCACTTTCACATCTTCTTCACACCCCAATTCTTCTTTAAAAAAGTCTGGTTGCATTTTCAGCAGCTTTCAGCTCTTTGTATCAACAGCTTGCAGCTATTTTTTTTATTTGAGGAGCAGAAGCTCTTCACTGCCCACTCCTGACAGTGGGATACAGAATGGTTTTACACCACAGCACAGTGAAAAGCCAGCTAAATGCTTTCCTGCAAGAAATGCTCTGCTGGCTCACACTTCCACACACCAAAAACCACTTCCACCCCTTCCCACACAGCTGGTCCAGATGGAAACCAGGCACGGGAGGGAGGTGGAACTGGGCTGGGGGCTTGGTTTTGGATCTGGCCCTCAAACAGGACCACACTCCCCACCTCACCTTCTTACCATGAGCTCTCTTTATAAAATATTTTTTATTTGGACCAGATTATGTTTAAACTGTAGGGAGAAAAATTCCCAGCTCCAGAGCTGGGTGTGAGAGTGGTTCTGCCAGCAGCAGCACAGGGCAGAGCCCCTGCCCGGGCAGACAGAGCTCAGCTCTCGGCCAGGCTCACACTCCGGGCACAGGGAGCCCTCCCACCCCTGTTCCCGGGGGCAGGAAGCTCCACAGGGCTGCTGGGACAGGGCTGGGCCACTGTTCTTCATCACAGGGAGTGTGAGGGACCCTGGGAATGGGGACTCTGAGCCCACTCTCCCGGGAAGGACTCCTCCAGCAGCACAGGGATGCTCTGAGAGCAGGAGAGGAGGAGCCCCGAGGCACAATCACCCAGCTGCCCACCAGCTCCGTGTGCTCATCAGAAGTCAAACCCCTTCCCACTCCTCTGCTTGCCCAGCCCAGACACCCTGAGAAGGCCTGGAGGAGTCGTTCTCACATCCAGCCTGGGGCTTTGGAGCAGGCATGGGCTGCACAGGGCTGCAGGACAGCAGGGTGGGATCTCTCCTCAGCCGTGCTTTTATTGCAGATGAGCTTTCCCAAAAGAGTGAGCTTTCTAGTTGTAAAATCCATTAAGGCTTCTCCTAGAAATGTAAACAAACCTATAAAACCCAAAGGCATTCCATCCCCCTCTCCTACCTACTCTGCCTATTCACACAGCCTTCCAAAACACAGAGTGCTCTGTACATTTCTGCTCTCTGAGGCAAACCATGATTTACTGTTTTTCCCGACAGCTTTATTCCCGAGCCGGGTTCTGTCCCTGCGTAAGCGACCCCAGCCCACCGTGCATGGCCTTACCAGCTTCTGGGCCAGCCCCGGGGGGGCCCACTCGTAGGTGATGGTGTCGAAGGTGGGGTCCTTGCCCGAGATGTTGGGGTTGGTGACGATCATGCGGTTCCTCTTGTAGATGCGGCCGCCGTCGCCGCCCTTGAGCCGGGCGGTGAGCGAGGAGTACCTGGAGCCCGAGAGCAGGCGGCCGATCTTGCGGTCATCGTCCAGCTCCGAGCTCAGCCCGTGCTCCTCCTGGCTGCACTTGCACGACTTGCAGATCTTCCTGTGCCCCACAAGAGAGAGCAGCCCGGGCTCAGCTGGGCCGTGGCAGCCAGGGGGGCACACGGAGGATCAGTCCTGGGCCGTCAGCCTCCCCCAAGGGTCAAACACAGCCCGGGCTTATGGCAAGGGCAAAAGGCTCAGGACGGAAGGGTTTGGGTTGAAAGGATCTTAAAGCTCATCCAGTGCCACCCCCTGCCATGGCAGGGACACCTTCTACTGCTCCAGGCTGCTCCAAATCCTGTCCAGCCCGGCCTTGGGCACTGCCAGGGATCCAGGGGCAGCCACAGCTGCTCTGAGCACCCTGTGCCAGGGCCTCCCCACCCTCCCAGGGAACAATTTCTCCCCAGTATCCCATCCAACCCTGCCCTCAGGCAGTAGGAAGCCATTCTCCCTTGTCCTGTCACTACAAAATCTGCTGCCTCCCACCCATGGGGAGCTGCTGCTTCCCCTGAACTTTGGAAACCCCTTCAAGCATCACTAAATTCGAGATTTGTCTCCTCACCAGACTCCAACAGCCCAGCACCAGCTTCACATATTATGAAGCTTTACTTGCCATTAAAAAAGTGACTGCTGGAAGGAACTGATGCTTAATTGACTATAATTTGAACTATAATAGGTATAAATCACACAGTCAAGTGTCTAAGGACACTCTGGTGGCCAGCACTGCCATCAAACACTAATAGCAAAAGGGGCAAAGTAACTGTGACACAACCCCGAGGATTTCAGCAGGATCTTGAAGAATGAATCCAAGCAGCCTTTAATGGAGTCAATTAAAAGAAAAAAAGGTGCTTTCACCAAATGAGTGTTTTAAAGTTTGGATTTCACACAGCTGAGGTACCACAAGTGGGAGCTGAAGGCATCCAAGGCATTCCAGCTGCAGCAGCACAGCTGGACCACAGCCTCCCTGTACCACCCCCTGGGAGCAGAGAGAGCCCAGCTCAGAGGGCACTAATTCTATTTTAATTACTGACACCTGGATGTCTGCATTCCATTCTAAAGCCCCTCTGTTGTCCTGCTGGGGCAGGGAGCAGCCCCTGCCCCGAGCTGGACACTGCTCCCAGCAGCTGCTGAAATCAGGGGCTCTTTACCCAAATTTGTGTTTTTAAGAGGAAAAACTGGAAACACAGAATCAAATAACAAGAAGTTCTGTCACTAGGCACATTTCAGTCAGGATGCAGGACAGGACCAACGTTACCTCCAGGAGTGTGGCTCAAAGCCCGTGCACAGCCCTCTGCAGCGCAAACAAGGCACACCTCTTCCCACCTGGGGCTGGCTCTCCGACATCTGCAAAACAGCAGGACACTCAGCTTTATCCTCACAGGCTCCCTGGGACAGCCCTGAGACTGTATATTGTCCTTCAGTGATTTCTTCAGCCATTCCTTGTGTCCCATGAAGCCCCAAATCTCCCAAACACCATTTGACCCTGTCCATGCAACGCTGCTTCAAGTTTATTTCAGGATGCTTGGGATGGAGGTTTTCACTTCAAAGTGAGGGAAGATGGATCAAACCCACACTGGAAAGCCACCTTCACCTCACCCACAGAGACCTCAGGTCTCATTTAAAGGCAATTTTGATCCAGTTTATAGAGTTCAGAAATTGCACATGGATCTGTGCAAGTCAGAAGGCCAGGCAGGAGGCATGGAGGTGTTAAACTTGCTTTACTGCACCTTGGACCTCCTTGGACTTTCTCCGGGTGTATTTTGGGAATGTGGCATGTTTTCCATGCCTCTGGCACTGGACTTTACGGGTGGTTTCCATAGTGAACAGGAAATACAGTGGGGAAATGCTCTGGGGAGGAGAGGTGGTGGTGCACTGACATGAGGGGTTGTGGTTGTGCTGCACTTTTTGCTGCTCACTGAAAACAGATGGAAGTCACCCATCCATGGGTCTTCACTGCTGCAGAGACATCCTAACAACCTCCCACCAGGAGAAGGATGAGCAAAAACCCACAGCAGGAGCCCATAACATTGGAAAACAAACCTATTTTAGTGCCTGTCCCATGAATTTATCAAACATGGCTTTCTGATCGTGAAGAACGCAGGAGGGCATGGCAGGAGACAAAAACAAAGTGCTGCAGGAGGCAGCAGGGCAAGGTGACACCACCAGACGCTGAATTTATCTCAGCCTGGATGTTTAGACAGGAGCTGTCAGGCTCCTGCCTGAAAGACATGTTTGTTCCCTGTAAAAATGAGCTGAAGGAAAACAAGGACAGTCCCAAAGCCAGCAGAGCAGTGGCAGCACCATGGGAACATCACCCCAGCTCAGCAGCTCCGACCCTGAGCAGTCAGAG
Organism: Chaetops frenatus; assembly: GCA_013400775.1. Classification (NCBI taxonomy): domain Eukaryota; kingdom Metazoa; phylum Chordata; class Aves; order Passeriformes; family Picathartidae; genus Chaetops; species Chaetops frenatus. The sequence continues at coordinate 74,047 of VZTR01006570.1, read as the reverse complement.
ATCAAAGCACACGGCTCCACCCTCCCCCAGCAAAGCCCAACACCATCAGCCCCCAGGAACCACTGCCAAGTGCCAGGGCTGGGCAGGTTCTGGGCACTCTGGGCACCACAGTTTGCATTTCCCAGTAGGGCTTGGGACCCGCACAGGGCTCACAACTCCCGGCCTTCTGGGGGCCGCGGATCAGGTTTTGGAGAAGGTCTTTAATCTCTGGTGAGACGTGAGCTTGTTGTAGAAGCTGACTCTTGAGTTGTGCACACACCCTGAGAGCCTCTCTGCCCCACAGAATACCTGCCTGGGGAGGGACCCACAGGGACCATCCTCATCCATCTCTCTGGTCCAGGACAGGCTCAGGGCTCGGGCCCTGGCACAGCAGGGCACGGGTGAGGCTGAGGAGGGGCCCAGAGCTGGAGGGGGCTGGTACCTGCTCCTGCAGCCTGGCTCCAGTCCCTGCACATCTCTGCATTGTCACAGTCCTTCATTACAAGATCATGCACTATTTAAATCCCGCCTTGGCACCTCGCAAGAGGCTGTCCTTGCCAAAAACTATTTTCAAAGGGAGGGATCAACAGCAGTGAAAGAACAGATGCTGCTCCCCAGCCCCACGGGGACCTTGGGCTGACCCAGGCTGTGTCCAGCAGCTCCAGGCTCTGAATCTCTGCTCAAAAACAAACCCAGTGATGATGCTGGCAGCCCCCCTTCCTCCTGCTCCCTCCTACATCCACCTGTCTCACTTCCAGCACCAGAGCTGCACGGAGCTGGGGCACCCTGAGCTCTCACCTGCTGTTCAAACTCATTCTGCAGCTTTCAGGAGGAGAAGGTTATTTGATGGCACTCAAGAAAGATATTTCACTTACTTGGAAAACAAGATGTTGCTAACAAGTAGAAAGTTTTTATAAACAGATGTTCTAGAAAAGACCAGATGTTTGTCTGCCAATTTTAAGGTCGATGACAGCCCTTTACATGCTCTTTTTGCTTGCCCAAAACTATTAAGTCTCCACACAAGGCTGCTCATCCTGGAGAAAGCCAGCCCAAGGGGTAGGAAATGGTCCATCTCAGCTCCCTTTGCCCCAGGACTGCTGTTTCATTTCTCCCTTGCCTTTCACCTGGAATTTTCATCTCAATTTTCACCTGCAGTTTGTCCCAATAGTTTGAAGCCAATGAAAAGACCTCTTACCTCCAGAGTTCATAAAAATATATCTTAAAAATGGCCTTAACATGCCCAAACAGTCCCCCCTACCTCTAATATCTAAATGGAGGATGGTTCTGGTTCTTCAGCCATGTGCCAGCTCCCCAGGACAGACAAAGACACAGAGCATTCCCTCAGACCACTCCAACCCTGCCACCTCCAAGTTCTGGAGCCACGTGCCAGGTACCCACCAGCTCTGGGGCTCAGCTGACTCTGATCTGAGTGAGGCAAACAGGAGCTGAGCATCAGCCAGGGACTGCGAGCAGTGGTTTCTCTAAAACACAACCATCTGAATGAAATAAACTCATTTGGAAAGGTTCATTCACACAAGGGGAAGGGCACAGGGAGCAGTGTGGTCAGCAGCACGAGGCAGCTCAGGAACCTCCCCAGACTTGCTGACACTTTGGAGCCCATGGCAGTGCCAGGGCAGGAACTCACAGCCCCAAAGGGTGCCCAGCAAGCTCAGAGCCCTCCTGGCAGCATCTCCTCGAGGTTCAGAAAGGCCAGGCAGGTTCTCTTTGGGGGAGAGGGTTATTCCTCACTCCTTCAGAGGCAGAGGCAGATTTGAGCCACTCTCACTCCCATCCCTGTGCATGGGCCAAACACAACAGGAGCCAGTGCCCGGTCACTGCACGGCCTGACAGGGACTGAGCTTCTGCTCAGGCTCTGCTACAGCTCCTCACATTGGCATAAAAGGAAATTTCTGTTAAAAATTATGCAAGACACTGCAAAAACCCCAAAGCCAGTAAGATAATGTGAAACAAATGCTCTGACTACCCCAGGCTCCACCTATGCCCAAGCCCATCCTGGAACTGCAGCTGAACTTTGGCATCACCTTAGATAAAGGGTTTGGAGACATTTGTAATGCTTTAAAAAAGTGCCAAAACCCCAAAACCAGGCCCATGTCAACAAACTGATTGAAGAAAAGCAAATCTTGCTCACCAGGACTAGATAGACACTCCTTGCAAGATTTCTGTTTTGGCTTTCTGTGCCTCGCAGCATTCTTGCTGCTAGAGGAGAGAAAGCAAGTCAGGGCAAAGGAAATTCTTGGGTAGTGATATGATAGGAAACCGAGGCTGTTCTACCCACAAAAACATTGCTGAGCAGTGTCAGGAGCACACCAGCAATGCCATGGTTTGCTGCTACCCTGGCCAGAGGCAGGGCCATCATTCGCTGAGCAGCTGGAAAACAGAGAGCCTGGAAAGACAAGTGACAGGGAAAGAACCCAAACGGCTCCATCTTGGTTTAGAGCTTGAGGACTCTTCTGGAAAGGAGCACTGAGCTTCCCAGGCAGCTCTGGTGAGGTGGAGTCCTGGCCAGGACTGCTCTGTTTGCTGCTCAGCTGAGACTGCACAAGGGTCTTTGTTCTGTCACCTTCTGGCCAGCCCAGCACACCTTGGCCAAGGACCCTTAGCCAAAGGCTCTACTGAAACCAGTTTGACAGCTGGATTTGGTGCCAGGGACTGTCCCCAGTGGCAGCAGAACCTGTGGCACTCGGGCCTGAAAGCACATTTAGAGTGTCAGCCAGCTTGGCCACTGTGGTGGTTGATCCAGGTGCATCCAGGACCCAACAAGGACCAGCCAGGACCCACCACACATCCCAGCACATGTGTCCCCTCACGGGCAGGACTCTGCTCTCTCTGCTGTGCTCAGTGCCAGCAGAGCACCCGTGTCAGCAGGGCAGATCCACGGGCAGGGTGAAGGGTGTCCTGTGGCACTTGTCCCTCCTGGCACTGCTGCCTGAGTCACCCACGGCTCTCAAGCCCTCAAAAGGGCCCTGGGGACACAGTGCCACAGCCAGGGACTGGCAAAGGGGGCCCTCCTGCTTCCACAGAGGCTTCTGGATCCCAAAAACATTTATTGCACAACACCCTATTTGGAGACTGAAAACGGTGCTGGAGACACGTAACTACCTCAAGTATGTTTTCCCCTCCTTTTTAGGGAGGGAAGAGGAAAAGCTGGTTTCCAAAAAGTTACTCCAAGTTCACAACAGCCCTTCACAGCCCAGGTCCTCGTTTCACCTCTCCCCAGCGGCCACCAAGGCTCAATCCAAACCCTTCCCTCAGCCTCAGCATCAGATACCCCACCCCTAAATCACAGCCGTGGCAGGACACAGCTCCAGGGAGGCTGGGGAACCCCCAGAACTCTTTGGGGGGGTTCCTCCAGCTGCAACCAGTTTTGAAGATTTACAACTAACTCTGAAATAGACCCTTGAACAAAGGAACAGGGAAAAGCCACACAATATTCACAGGGGTGGGACCAGTCTGCTCAGCACAGTTGCTAAGGGATAGGGATGGATAGCAGATCATTTGTTGTCATAATTTGATTATAATAGAGCTAAGCTTGCATAATCATAGGGGCCTAGCTCAAAATTCCTTATGGATTTGGGGCTGGCTCAAACTTCCTTAAGGGTTCCCAGTAACTGGAGGGTGCAAGGGTTTACCTCCAACAAAGGAGGTGTCTGTGCCAGCACGGGCAATGCTCCATGCTCCAGTTCACAGACTGGGCATTTGGCTAAATTTCTCCTCTCCTGCTGATGACCAGCAAACAGAATGGTCTGGGTTGGAAGGGACCTTGAAGTTCAACACCCTCCCTGACTGCACCTGATGTCTGCTGAGGTCCAGCCTCAGGTGTGCTCAGGAACCAACTCCCAGTCCTGGCACAGAAGAGTCCAAAACACCCCCTGAACCTCCTGCAGGAGGGCTCAGCTCAGCTGGGACACTCGGGGCTGTTCTGGATTTCAGGAGAGGCTCCCTGACAGCAACTGCAAGGGGAATAAACCTGTGCAAGGCAAACAACTGCCCTCAGAGGTGCATTAACCAACACACATTCACTACTGTGGCTCTGAGAACAGCAAAGGGATGTTTTGATCTATTTCCTTCTCATTTTCATAGAAAACATCCATTGTAATCATGATCTGCAAGCAATTTGTTTCCCTGCCAGATTCCAAGCAGGCGTTATCCCAATTACCACACTCACAGGGAAAAAAATTCCCTTACAAAAGGCTGTCTTTCATCTCAAATTCTCTCTATTGGATTTATTTAAGACACCAATGAATGGGTTGATATCATCTGAAATACTGGAAGCAGTTATTGTACTAAACTTTGCAGAGTAAGAAGTTTGTTGCCTTTTATTTTAGCAACATAAAGAGCAGGAAAAGGCACTGATACTGGGGGAAACGATTTCATTGGAGCTGCCAGATCCCAACCTACAGGACGAGAGCTCCAACAACCAGGGCCTCTGCAAATATCTCCCTCTTCCAAGAGCACATAGCTGGCAGCATTCCCTTCTTCACTAACAATGTGTGAATTAATGATAAGAGAAGGGCAAATGCTGAAAAATCAGATTTTTTCACAAGCCAGACAGTGCTTCAGATACTTGGACTTAATTATAAATTCAAACCAAGCTGTGAGGAAGTGTCTGGAATGGGAAGAACCCCCCCCAAACTTAATTAAACAGCAAGGGATGCAGTCAGTGCTGGGAGTAGGTGAGATGTGAAAGTGTGGGGAAGCAGGCTGGTACCAGCATCAGGAAACTACTGCTTTTCAAAAACTGCAAAATAGCTGCCTGGAAATCTTTCCCTTTCTCTGAGCCCCATCTCTAAATGGAACAGTAGCTCCAAGATGGGACATCCGAGTACTGCCTTTCCTGGATGGCTGAAATACAGGATTTCCTTCTTTAAAAAAAAGGAGAAAAACCCCAGCCTAAACAAATACTCCAGACACTGCCTCCCTGCAGGACCAGAGGGATTTTGTAATTTGTAAATTGCATTTTATTGGGCTCAGTTCAGCTCTGAGTCAAGTCCCAAAATAAGGTCTTTAACCCCTGTGCTGCTTTATGATTCCATGCCTATAAATACTTGCCCAGAGCAGGTTTCTCCATCAAGATCCACATCTGCTTCCTCCCCTGGGCTCCAGCACAAGGACACTGCTCTGGGAGCAGGGCTTTGGTCCCACGGGGACAAAGCAGCTTTGAGGGCAGCCACAGCCACCTCCCCAGGCCAGCAGGCACGTGTGAGCTGTCCCCAGCCCTGGGACCAAGCTCCTCACCCTGCAGGGCTGGCTCTGCAGAGACAGCACCAGCTCCACAGGGAAACGGAGCTCCTGCTCGAGGGGACTGCAGATGAGCAAGAAAACTCTGCAAGGGACAAACAACTCCCAGGGTGTAACTGTTCAAAGCTGCGTGGTCCAGCCCCACAGAGCCGAGGTGAAGCTGGTTTTTCTACAGCCCTGGCAGTGTTTACACAACGGAGCAGCAGCTCAGTCGAGGGACTCGGGTGCTGCCTCCACAGCCCCTCACTCAGCATCCTCATCACCTAAACTGCTCCCAGAGCTCTGGGACACGACAGAAACTTCCCAAATGTGTCCCACAGACAATCTCTGGGCAGAAGCCCCTGTTGTTTGAGCTGAGCATCCTTCCCACAGAGCCAGGCACCTGCCAGGCTGCAGGAACGGAGGTGGGCTCAGCCCAGGCACCCTGCACACCCCGACCAAGGCACCCAGGTTATGAAAACATGAACGACAAAGCTGAGTTTCCAACTGTGATGGCAAGCTTCTAAAAGCTCCAAGTTTCTGGACTTCACCAATGCAAGCTCCCAGTCCCTATCAGCACTTCCACCCCCATCTGCAGATACCTGCAGAGGGCTCTTCAAGCATCCAGGTACTTGGCTGATGGAAGAGGGAGCTCCTGCCTCTCCCTGGGGCACCAAGACCCCCAGGCCACACCCTGGAGCCCATTTTTCCCTGCAACAGCAGCACTTCTCTGCTGTCCTATGGGATGCTTTGGGTGTTTGCAAGTCCCATGGGGAAGAACCGGAGAAAGAAAAAGTTAAAGAACCAAAATTAACTGAGCAAACTTTACCTTGGCTTTGCTGGGTGCTTTTAGCTCCGTGGGTTATTTTGTCCTGACAAGAAGGGACAGAGTTTAGTGAGAACAGTACACAAGCCCCAGAGCCTGCCTGGCCAGCTGGGCCCGCTCCAGGGCTCGCACCGTGCCAGCCATCGCCTTCTCCCCGCTCTGAGCTTTAACTCTCCACTCAGAATTTAATCTAAACAAGCCCTGTGCCAAACAGAATGCTGTCCCACTCATGCTGCTTTAATTTCCTCAGAAAGAATCCCAGAATACACTAGGCAAGACATCAACAATAATTAAACCCAACAGTGATTGAAAATCAAATTTTCGGGGCCTCGCAACAAGCCCTAATGAGTTCCAGACTTCCCTTCCCCGACTTGCTCAGACTGGCTGTGTGACACTGCCAAGCTAAATTAAAATTTGACAGTATTCCACACTGTGCCCAGAAAAAGTGCCTGTCTTAGGATTCAGGAAATTAAACAGCCGTCTACTGCAGAGACACCCATTTATGTTTGGACGTCGATTATTCAGACACTGGTCCAAGGTCTGTATTATTCTTTTTCTTGTTTTCATTATGTCATTTCATATCCCTTTTGAAGTACAAACTAGCTGGGACATCTTTTTTCATGCTGCAGTGTTCAGGTGAGAGGGGCAGGCAGCTGTGAGCAGAGCTGGGGCAGCAGAGCTGGGCAGGGGCTTCACCCAGCACTGCCCACAGCAGAACCCCACCTCCCACTGCCTCAGATCTAGGGGACATTAAAGGTGACATCGTGGCCTTCACCCTTCTACCAGTGGGAGCTCAGGGTCCAGTGCACATTTTGAGGTGTCTCTGATGGTTTCTGCATTCACAAACCTTTTGGGGTGCCCTGTGAGCCCTCTGACACACCACTGTGAGCCCTCCCTGCTGCATCCCCTGCAGATGACGATTGAGAAGCTCCTGGGAGACGGCTCCAGGGCAGAAACAGCTTCAGCAGGGCACATCCCACAGCAGGGGTTTGCTCAGCCCTCCTTGCTGTCCCAGTTTAGCCCTGCTCCTGCCCTCCCTCCCCTGAGGGACCCCCGGCCTGGGGCTGCTGGCAGCAGCTGGGCCCTGCTCAGAGCCCCTGCTCCAGACAAGGCAGGAATTGAGCTGCTGCAGCAGACCCAGCCTGACCCCAGCCCAGCAGGCAGCACACAGCCCCGGGGAAAAGGCTCAGTTTTCACTCCCGGGGGATCCATCTCCCCTCAGTGCCTGGCAAGAGCTTCCCGAGGGCTCCAGCTGGCACCGAAGGTGCCCTCCCCACGGTAGCTGTGGCAGCCAGGGCCCTGTGGACATGGCTGGGCTATCAGCAGCATGGAGCTGCTGCGAGAGCACACAGTGCTCCGAGCCTCTGGGGGTGACACACCAGGCTGTCCCTCCTGCAGGTCCCACCAAACCCTGACCACCTCCTGCAGGGACAGGGCCACCCCACGGTGCCACACTGGGGGTGCCTGCCCTTGTCACAGTGTCCCCAGGGTGGGCAGCCCACAGGGTCAGCAGATAGGGAGAATCCTGAACCCCTCGGTCGGTCCCACCTCCAGGCAGCGTGTTGTGAGGGAGAGCAGGACAGGAGGGTGCTGGGCACAGCACAGCCGGTCACCCAGACCCTGCTGACAGCAGCTCCTGCTGCCAAACACCAACCTTTGCCCAGCTATCCTGCAGGGAACTGCCACATTTCAGGAAAACCTGCTGAACACTTTTCCTTGGGATCCAGCAGTGGCTCAGTTCAGACCTAATGGGACAGAAGGTGCTAGACCCGACCCCAACGACAGCCAGGCCGACAGGACGGGCCCCCAGGGCCAGCACGGCAATCAATGAACTTCATGGCAGAGGGAGCCAACCCCCACGGGGCAGGGCCTGAGGTGCCCCAGGGACGTGCCAGGGTGGTCGCAGGGCACACACCGGGCACTGCCCAGCGGGAAGGGATCACACGGCGCTGACAGGGGCTGCTGAACTCATCCCTGAACCATGCGCTGACAAAGGTGCAGAGAGGAAGGTCAGGGGAGCAGCTGCTCCCGTTCCAGACGCTTCTCTCCGGAATCAGAATCCCTGCCATCCATCCTGCTGTGCCAGCAGCGCCTGTCGGCTCACAGGACCCTGGTGAGAGCCGCGATTCCTTGCAGTAAACACTTTCCAGAGGGTCTAGGAGGGGACAAGCGACCCCCTCACTCCCTCAGGACTGCAGCTGTGCCGTACACCAGTTAATTCAGACAACGAACAGCGGCACTGCCAGCAGAAGGCCTGGTGGAGTGAGTGATCTTTGCCCTGAGATAGGGCCAAAGGCGGGCACAGCGCTGGCACGGCGGGTGGGCAGTGCCAGGGCGGCCCAGCTGCTGTGCCAGGGCAGGAAGGAACGAGGAACTTCAGGGACGGGGGGTCTCCGTCCCGTCCCAGCGGGGTTTGCCCGCTCCCAGCCCTGCCCAGCCGCCGGTAGCAGGAAAACCAGGACATGAGGGATTTGGGGGAAAAAAATAACCCCCGGCGTTTCTCAGCCGTGCGGTGCCCGGTGCGCACCCGCCCCTCCCGGGCACCTCCGCACGCGGCTCCCCGGGAAGGGCACGGAGCGCTCGGCCCCGGGCACCGCGCTCGGCCCGTCCCCGACCGGGCCCGCCTCCTGTCCCACCTCGGGCTGTCCCGGGACAGCGATCGTGATCGCTCCCCGTGTCCCCCGGGCTGTCCCGGGACAGCGATCGGGATCGCTCCCGGTGCCCCCCGGGCTGTCCCGGGACAGCGATCGGGATCGCTCCCGGTG
>VZTR01006570.1:38079-65035 GCA_013400775.1 Chaetops frenatus | reverse complement strand
GCGCTGCCCGAGCGCCGCCTTTCATTGGCGCGCCCGGCGGCCGCGCGCTGCTCTCAGCCAATCCGGCACCGCCCCGGAACTTTCCTGACCAATGGCGCGGGGGGGCGGGGCGAGAACGGGGTGGAGAAAAAGCGGGACAGGAGGGGACAGGAATAAGGGACAGGGACAGGGACAGGAATAGGGACAGGGGGAGATGGGACACTGGGCAGGAGTCCTGCAATGGCAGGGTGGGCAGGCCCTGGCACAGGGTGCTCAGAGCAGCTGTGGCTGCCCCTGGATCCCTGGCAGTGCCCAAGGCCAGGCTGGACACTGGGGCTGGGAGCAGCCTGGGACAGTGGGAGGTGACCCTGCCCGTGGGAGGTGGCCCTGCCCATGGCAGGTAGTATGGAACTTTATAAAGATCATCCTTTTCAATAACCAAACCATTCTGGGATTCTATGCTAGGACAGCAGAGCCCCTGGGGCTTAAAACAAGAGGGCAAAGAAAAAAAAAGAATGGTATTTGTGAGTGTTTGTGCCCCAAAGCAGCGGTGCCAGAGCGGGGTGCGGAGGGGAGGGATGGGGATGATGGTTTGGGGGTGCCCAAGCACTGTGCAGCCCCTGGCTGGGCTGGCACTGTCCCTCTGTCCCTCTGTCCCTCTGTCCCACTGTTCCACCATCCTCCCATCCCAGGCACTGACCCCAAGCTCAGGGGAGTGGATTTCTGAATCAAACAGGAATGTGCTGGGGCAGTTTATCACTGCAGACAGACACGGAATGTTTTTAGCAGAAGAAACTGACTGAAGCCATGTTTCTCTTGTTATTTCAATGGATATTGAGCACTGAATGACAATCTATTGCCTTTTGTATTTTGAGGGGGTTTTTTTTACATGGGTTGGTGAGGTCTTTACGGCTTTAGCAAACATTCCTGCCTGCTCCAACAAACATTCCTGCCTGCTCCTGCTGTGGCCAGGAGGTCCAGCACAAAGCCCCTTTGTGCAGGTGAGGGAGAGAGGGCTCCACATGCTCTCAGCTCACTCCCCTGGTTCCCCATTTCCCACTGATCCCAGCCATTCTCCCTTCTTCATTGTGCCTGAGTCCAGGAAAAACCCTGAAATAACAGAAACCAGGGCCCAGATGCCTATTATGAGCACAACCCCACCTCGGAGCTGAACTGGCTCTTTAGAACTGCAATCTGAAAAAAAAAAATCCTAAGCTCTTGTTGATTTAATTTCTCCCATGTTGGTACATTTTTTTCCCTGAGATTTCTTACAGCATTCCTGCAGAGAAGGGGAACAGGGAAACAGATATCCCAGGGTCACTTGGCCTTGGATATGCTTTTCCAAATGAAGGAATAGGATTTACAGCAGCCCCGAGGAAAGGGAAATGAGTGAACAGCAGCAAAAGCCGGTCCCTCACTGGGAGGAGACGGGAACACAGCACAGACTGGGCTTCCCATCCCCAGCCACGCTCTGCTCTGCTGCCACAAGGGAGAGAGGACTTTCTGCTGCTCCTGATTTGTGGCCCGGGCCCGTGCAGGGGCAGCTGGGTCACTGAAATCTCCCCTCGAGCCTCAGAATCCCCTGGGGACAGCAATGCCAGCACCCTGGCTGTGTGTGCTGGGCTCCTGCAGCCCCGGGCAGCGCCAGGGGGGACAGGACACAGGGCACAGGGCACAGGGCACAGGGCACAGGGCACAGGGCACAGGGCACAGGATGGGACACAGGGCACAGGGCACAGGGCACAGGACACAGGACACAGGATGGGACACAGGACACAGGATGGGACACAGGATGGGACACAGGATGGGACACAGGATGGGACACAGGACACAGGACACAGGATGGGACACAGGATGGGACACAGGACACAGGCACAGGGCACAGGGCACAGGATGGGACACAGGACACAAGACACAGGACACAGGGCACAGGGCAGAGGGCACAGGACAGGGTGGGCAGTGTCCCCAGATCCAGCCCCAGGAGAAGGGATTCTCCTCTCCAGGACAGAGTGTGGGGAAGGAGCACAGGAGGTGGCACTGGCTGGGCACAGCAAAGAGCCCAAAGGCTCTGGGGGCTGGCAGCCCCTCTGCAGAGCAGCAGTGTGCCCCTGAGTCAATGGCTGAGCATATTTAGAAGAGGTATTTGAACATCCTCAAAAAAAAAAACAACAAAAAAAACAAAACAAAACAAAACAAAAAAACCAAAACAAACAAACAAACAAACAAAAAAAAAACAAACAAACAAAAAAACCCCACAAAACAAAACAAAAAAAAACCACCCCACAAAAAACCAAAAAACAACAACAACAACAAAAAAAAACCACCAACAAACTGGGTTGAAAAGCAAGGGCAGAAGAGAAATTCTGGAGAGATAGAGTCCCTCCAGGGAGGGCATTTGAACCTGACCTTCCAGAGGCGTTTTGGGAGTGAGCAGGGAGAACAAACAGCACAGGGATATTGTTTTTCAAACCCATGAAGGGCTTGGCAGCCCTGGGAAACGTTTGGCATGGCAATGGGGTGACATTATCTCCCTTTCCCAAGGCACACATGCACGTGGCCACCTGGGACTTAGGAAAGAACTTCCCAAGGGATTTCAGGGCGCCACGAGGCACGGGGTGACAGGCCAGCACCCAGCAGTGCTGCCACCCACCGTGGGGACACTGTGACAAGTCCCCATCGTCCCCCAGGCTCACCAGGAGCTGAGACCATGCCTTGGACCAGTGTGGAGGGAACAAAGCCACGCAGCAGGGAGATGTTACTGTGAAAGTGACAGATTTGGGTGGGCTTTTGTTGGTTTTAGATTTAAGCAGCAGTTGCAAAGCTGTGCCAGGGGCTGGGCAGGACTGGGTGCTCCCTGGGCAGCCAAGGCTTTCCAGCAGCATAAAACCAACACTAAAATAAGAGTTAAAACCCTTCTAGATGTTTCCAATTACAACAAAAATACATCTGAACAGTTGTAGTTAATGATAACACCAATTAATCATGGCAAGTGATAGTGAAACATCGGCAGGGTGAGAGGGGCAGGTCATTCCCGGTGTTCAGAACCTCCCAGGGAAGCGCCTGATGGTGGGAGCTCTCTGGGACGGGGAATGCAGCCAAGCTGGACGGGAACTGTTTGAATTTCCATGTTTCTGACCGCTTCAGCCTGTCCGTAGCCGGAGTAAAGGCCCGGAGATGCTGTCCCTGCGGAGGAAATGTGCTGTGGGGCAGAGCGGGGCAGCGGGCACAGGTGGAGGTGAGTCCCAGGGGGCTCCGGGGGGGTTCCCTGCCGAGCTGCGGGGCTGGGCGAGCCTCCGCGCTGAGCTCGGAACAGGCAGAGCCATCTGTGACCAAACACAGCTGATCCCTGCGCGAGTCCTCCCCCGCAGACGGGCAGAGATGCTCTCTGAGGAGAACCAGGGATTTCAGGCTCCCGTTGATTCACCGGCAGGGGCGTCACCGCACCGGGACTGCTCAGGTGCCCTGCCCAGCTCTGGGGGCAGCAGCCCGGCCCTGGGCAGTCCCGTTTGTGCTGGGGATCCCAGCGCTGCTCCCGAGGAGCTGCTGGAGGTGAAACCAGAGCCCCCTGCTCCTCTGAGCTCCTCTGCATCAGCCCAGGAGGTCAGCGGCTCATTGGGGTCACGGAGGCCAGGGCAGGACAGGATGCACGAGGTGTCTGTGGGAGCTCCCAGAGGCACCCGTGTCTCCTGGTCTGATGGCCCCGGGGACCCAGGCTGGCACTGAGGGGGCTCTGGGGGGCCAGGCAGGCTCGGCTCAGCCCCTGGGGGCTGAAGCCTGGCCATAGACTGGGGGACACAGCAGGACATTCTTCAGGATTTCCCGATTTCCTCTGGAATCCCACTTGTGGGAAAGGGCCAAACCTCTGCCCGGAGTTGGTGCTGACCTGCTTTGTTGTGAAGAAATAAAAAGGGGAGTAAGGGGATGAAACCTGGCAGCTGGAAGGGGGCTTTGCTGCTCCCCAGGACACTGAAGCTGCAGGGCTCTGGGGCTGAAGAGCCCACGGAGCCCTGATGCTGCCCAGGCACATCCATGCCAAGAGTGTCCCTTGAAAAGAGCTGCCTGAATGGCTCCTGGAGTAATTCAAGTGACAGTCTGGCCCGCAGACAACAGAAATGGCCAAGACTGATGAATATTTGGGGTGCTGTGGGTCGGTGAGGTGGCAGCCAGCACAGCCTGATGTGGCAGCAGGCACCACCCCAGCAGCACCTCTGGGACAGGGCTTTCTCCCTCCTGAGAGCAGCGTTTGTGTGCTGAGGAAAGAGAGGCTGGGGCTATGGTTAAAGGGATTACTGCAAACTCTGCCCTGTTTTCTAGGGAGAGAATCTGTGGTATTACATTCTTGGCTAATTTTCAATTTTTCTCTTTTGTGCAAACATAAAGGGATAAATGAAGTAGAAAATACGGCTCCGCAGCTGCTTTCAGTTAAGTGTTTCCCCCCTTCCGTGGACGTAGTAGTAAAGCTACAGATTTGGTTGAAATATTTTTGAAGAAATTTTCATCTCCTAGATTCCCGGTTGGAGCAGAGCAATCAAAGGGAAATGACAGGAAAATAAATGGAAGAAATTAATCAAAAAGGCAGACAAAGGCCAGTTAAATCCAGGCAGTTCCTTTCCTATTAAATATTGAATAAGATAACCTGAATTTTTGTATGTGCTGATTTTGCCTGTGGTTGATTTAAAGAGATACAGGATTGAAGTAGGAAGGAAAGAAAACACTGCGTCAACTCTAAGGAATATTCTGTGGTGACACACACACACACACACACACAGAGTGTTTCTTCACTGGTGGTGATCAAATGAGTCATCCCGTTTTTAGTCAAAAATAGCTTCAGTAATGTAGATTAAAAAATAAACCAGCAATATGTGTGGTTTTGAACACAGCTGTTGTGGGAGGGCTTTCCTAATTTGGCTATATTCATGCAGGGTCTTTCTTCCAAAGTTTACGCAGTTGGTTTCATCATCAAAAGATTATTTGCAGTGAGTAAAGGCCTTGAAATCAGGGATCAGTCAGAGGCTCGGAACTCTGTGAGCCTGTCTAGAAAGGGAGGAATGACATACAACGTTCATGAAGGAAATGAATTCCCTTTTTGCCCTTTTGGTTTGAATGAAGAACTTCCTTTACCTCTGCCTGTGCTGTGCTGCTCAGGGGAAGCAGTTCCAGCACAGCTGGACTGTGGGGACTGTGCTGAGGCACGTGGGGACACTGGGGCTGGGAGCCTGAGCTGCCCAAACCCAGCTGGGGCTGCTCGGGGGCTGTGGGACCATGGCCAGCCTGTGCTGGGACCATCCTGCTCCCAGGTGGGCAAAGCTCTGGGGCTGGCATTGGTCTTCTCTGGTTCTGAGGGTGGGGGGTGTTATGGGGCTGCCATGTCCCATATCCCATGTCCCATATCCCACGTCCCATATTCCATCTCCATGTCCAATATCCCATATCCCATATCCCGTGTCCCATCTCCATCACCAGGTTGGCATCCTCTGTCCTGCTGTCCTCACTGCTCAGCAGTGACTTTGTCCCACCTGGCAGGAGGGCAAATCTGGGAAGGGAGGAGATTGAACCCGGAGGAGGCCAAACCTCTTGAGAAAGCCATGGGTGTGCACAGAGCTGTCCCAGAAGGGGCATTTCAGGGTGAGGGGTGCTTTGGCTGCCATCTGTGGCTGTTCAAGGTCAGCAGGTGCACCTGGAGGGCACAGGCCATGGCTGGAAAGGTGGTGGGAATGGTGGAGGGGATGAGGGGGATGGAGATGATGAGGGTGGTGTGGGAGGATGAGGATGGAGATGCTGGGGGCAGAGGGGATGATGAGGGTGGTGTGGGAGGATGAGGATGGAGATGCTGGAGGCAGAGGGGATGATGAGGGTGGTGGGGCAGCCCAGGATGGGCTGTGACAGACACGAGCAGGGGGTCCAGTTGTGCTGCTGGAGCCACAGAGCAGCTGTGCTGGAGCAGCAGGATTTGTTGTGGGGCTGTAAATCCTTTAGCCTGCAAATGGCAGAGAGCTGCTGACCCCAGTCCCTTCCTGGCCATTGAAAGCACATGTAAATAAAACCATGGGCTTTATCTGTGACACTCTGTGTGTGTGTCTGTGTCAGCCTCTTGGAGCTGCCTTTGGAGACTGAAATGTTATGACAGTAAGAACTTTACTGCTAGGGAGAAATCTTAGAAATGCAAGAATGCAAAAGTAACAAAAGTAATTTTGCAGATCATTGTAGTTAAAAAATAGAGCCATTAGCAAGGCAGGATGAACCTTATCTGATGCTCCTCTTTAGAATCTGGCATGGAGTTTTATAGATTAAACTGTTTTTCATTTTGACACTAAGAACCCTCTTTTAACTTTCCAAAAGGCACATCTGAAAACAGCTCAGGAATCTCAGAAATAGTCAAAAACAAAGATTCCTCCTCTGCAAAGTATCTTCTGAATTGAAACTTGGCTGCAAAGGTCTCTCTCCCAGCTCCAAACCCTCTTTTGGAAGAAATTACCAATGGCCTTTTACAAATGGAGCAGTCCTGCCTGCCCACCCCATGGCCCTGGGATGGACAAGGATGGAGGACTTCTCTCCATAGCCTTTCTGAGGAGAACGTGGATATTCGTGGTCAGGTTGTGGCTGTTTTCCCACTTTCTGATCCTTTTGTTGCTGCTTGCAGTGTGTGACAAAGGTGCCTCACTGGGGATTGCTGTGGGATGCCAGGGGCCGTCAGAACAATCTGCTGCTGCATGGGAATGGTTCAGGAATTCCTTTTAAAAGGCTGCCACATCACCCCCATTATTCACTGCAGAAGGACCCATTGTGGTTTGATAGGAGGTGTCCTGTTTCCTTAAATTAATGATACACTGCAGGGCTGCACCGTATATTTAAATTGCCATTTACTGTAGTAATAAATATTAATCATCCTCTAAAAGAAGAAATGGGCCATTGTCAGAAGAAAGTAAAGGAACATTTTCTGTTACCCCAGGCTGTCTTGTTTCTGCAGGGACACAAGAAAAATTGTGTTTATCATCTGGTATTTCAGCAGAAAAACACTGTAGGGCCTCTCTAAATCCATCCAGCTTAACCGGCTGCTCGCAAGTTCAGGAAACAACTGTGGGCTTAAAAGAAAGTATTTATTTCCCTATAGTCTAGCTACAGGTTATCAAATGTTCTTGCAAGCTGAGAGAGCACGAGGGAGTGAAGGGCCTTGCTGTGCTCAGCAGTGACAGCAGCAGCTCCCAGGGAACACTTCCCTTTATTTGCTCAAACAAAGGGTGAAGGCAAGGGCACCAGGGGTTTCACCCTGAGATGAGCTCATGTGCCCAAAATGTGAGCCCAAACCCTGCCCCTGCATCCTGCAGCAGCTGGAGGGCCTTTCCAAACCTGGCTCCAGAAATAGGAGCAGCTTAGGGCTCTTCTTAGCGTGGACTGTGAATTTTCTTTCATTTCCCATTGATGGCAGAGCAGATCCCTCACACTCTGGGAGCACAGCACGGATTTATGGCTGTGGTTCACTCAGTGTAGGTGTGAGTTACCAGGGCCTGCCCCAGACACCCTGCCCAAGTCTGGCATGCAACCCCTCTGACACGGCATGGACACGGCCCGTGTTTGTCTCCATACCTCCATCAGTTTTGTGTTAATCTTGTTTATTGCCTCCCTGTTACTCTTTAGAGGCTGCCAGCCCCTCCATCTCCCCGAGGCTCGCACTCAGATGCTGTCAGTAATTTGATTTAAGGGGCTGTAACTCTCGACCTGTCTCGGGGAAATTCTCCATCCTTTGGCTGGGTGCTGCCTCGAGGAGCTCTGGGCTGGATCCACAGAGGGGTGGAGGGGTTACAACCCCTCTCTGTCCAGAGAGCCTGGATGGAGAGAAGCACAACTGAAAATGACACTTCCCAGCAAGGGCCCTCATCTCTTTGGCTGGTTCAGTGGCCCTGGGGATGCACAAAGCTCTGGGTCAGGCTCTGCTCCCCTGCTCTCACCAGGGACGTGGTAAACCCCCCACGGCCCATGGACACTCTTGTTTCCCTCTCCCAGGTTGTCCCAGGGATTTTTGGGTGATTCCCTCCCTGTGCTCACACTGGGCTCTGTGGGAAGGACCCTGCTCACCGGGGCAGCACAGCAGTGCCACGTCCTGGGGCCAGGGAGCTGCTCCTGGAGACCCCTGCCAGCACCTGGGGCTCTGCCAGCACAGCCTGTCCCAGCAATCCTGCTCCAGACTGGGCAGGCTGCACCCTAACGCCCAAGTGCCCTCCCTCCTGTGTCCCCTGAGCACTGGGAAGGGGATGGAAACCCCCAGAAAAGAGGGGTGGGACTGCTGAACTGGGAAATGGAAATGGAGCTGGCAAAGGTGGCCAAGGTGCTGGGCAAGAGGCATGGAAAATGGATATGGGCTGAGCACCTTGGGGATTGCTGAGGGAAACCTGAAACTGGGAAGGAGGGAGCAGAGGTTTTGTGATTTTAAAGGATGAAGTTATTTCTGTTCCCTGAGTGGGTCTCTGAAACATCTCCTGGGAAATTCATACCAACGACAGACACACTCCAGTTACTGCCTAAATAACAGCAATATGTGAATCTTTCAATTCTGTTCTGTAGGCTCAGTAAAACAAACAATGCCACAACACAGGACTCAGCCGTGTGGAAAAAGAAAAGTCTCTTCTCATTTCCTCGAAGCAGAAACAATCCTGTTTCTTCTCAGAGGGATCTCTCACTCTGGGAATGATGGTGGGGAAATGTCCTCCGTGTCTGCCTCAGGAATGGAGCTGAAACTCTCCTGGATAACAGCAGCTGATCATAACTTCATGGGGAAATGTCAGTGCTGGGGTTGGTACTGGCTCTGACTCAGACTGTTCTGCTGGGTGTAACAGCCAATATCTAATTTACAGCTGGCACAGGGCAGGGAGCCCTCACAGCAAAGGGGAATCCCAACACATCTGCCATGGGGGACAGCAGCAGGGGCCTGTGATGTTGGTACTGGGGACAGGGAAATCTAAAGGTGCTTTTATGGCCCACGTGGTGAGCTGGGTTATAATCTGGAGAAGGTGCTGCTGGATATTAAACCTACTTATGGAGTACTGGGAAAAATGGGGAGGGAGGGAAGGAGGGAGGGAAGGAAGAGAGAGAGAGAGAGAAAAAGAAAGAAAGAACGAAAGAAAGAAAGATAGGAAGGAAGGAAGGAAGGAAAGAAAGAAAGAAAGAAAGGAGAAAGAAAGAAGAGAGAAAGGAAAGAAGAGGAAGGCTGGCACTGGTTGTGCCCATGGTGTGTGTGCCCATCCATCACAGCCTGACACACACTCACGTTCACTACATGGGTTTGGAATGTGGCTCTTGGCCACAGAAGAGGCAGATTTACAGCTCTGAGCTCCAGAGCAGCTTGTGGAGGTAAATCTGGGCAAAGGAATTTCCTTGTACCTGTCATTGTAAAGATTTCACAGGGCAGTGCTCCAGCAGAATTATTTATCTCTCTAATCACAGCAGCAAGAGAGGAAGCAGTGTTACATAAGGGCTGTGGGAACAGAGCAATGCAGACCCAGGCCCTGGCCATGGCCCTGGGCACAGCACACACAGGTTCAATTGCCACCTTGTAAGGCAGGAGGGAATGCCCAAAGGAAGGGTGTTCGACAGCCCAGCACACAGGGGAGTGGAGTTTGCCATTTCTAGGCAGGAACATTTATCTTTTAGAGGTGATAAAGTAGTAAAATCAAAAAAAAAAAAAAAAAAAAAAACAAAAAAAAAAAAAAAAAAAAAAAAAAAAAAAAAAAAAAAAAAAAAAAAAAAAAAAAAAAAAAAAAAAAAAAAAAAAAAAAAAACAAAAAACAAAAAAAAAAAACCACACCCAAACAAACAAACAAACAAAAAAAAACCTTTGCTACCCTTACCATTACAGCTTGACCATTATTCTAATTCCTTTAGAGAATGAGTCTTCTGCCTTTCAATGAAGTCTGGTCTTTCGGGTTGAATTAGGAAACCAGTAAATGGTGGTTAAATTAAGGATAGTCCTGTGTTACTAAATAAAATAAAATGGGACCAGGGGACCCACTGAAGCAGCCCACATGTGCTCTGTAAGGAATATTCTCACCTGGCAGGGAAGGAACAGTATAGTTCTGTAAATGGAGGGGAAGAAAAATTGGGAATGGAGGGAATCTTGGACAGGAATTGGTGCTGTGGTGCACATGAAAGGTGCCATGAGAGAGAAACCTGAGTGTGTATTCCCAATGAAATGTTCCAAAGCCTGGCTCCTGGGGTCAGTCAGAGAGCCCAAAGTGAGCATTCCCAATAAGATGTTCCAAAGCCTGGCTCCTGGGGTCAGTCAGAGAGCCCAAAGTGAGCATTCCCAATAAGATGTTCCAAAGCCTGGCTCCTGGGGTCAGTCCTGTTCCTAACAGGGGGCTCTGGGTACTGATGGACCTTGGAGCTTTGGGCAATTCAGCCAAAACTGGCAAATCAGCTGGGAAGTTCCTGCTGGGAGAAGGGCTGGGAGCTGCAGAGGAGGCACAGCCACTCAGCCACAGGCAGGCCTGGTGCTCCTGTGGGATCACATCCTCAGGGAGCTGGAGCAAAGGGGGGATTCCACTTACCAGTGACACTCTGGGGACACTGGGGCTGGGACAGGGGGCCTTTCCCACAGAGCTTTACCCGAGGGCTGGGGAAAGGGTCACTGACCTCCCTCATATTTGTAATTGCTGCATTATGAGGAGTAAAGAGCTGTGCAGCCTGAGGGACAAAGGAAAAAAAAAGGCAAGCAAACAAACTGGAGTGTAAGTTAGAGCTACCCAGGGATTTTTGTAACTCCTTTCTGGCCCCAGTTAGGGTTTTATGTGTCCCCTTCCTGCAAGCAGTCAATAAAAACAGTCCTTGCTATGGAAACTGCCTCCTTCATCATTCAGAGACACCCAGCACGCCCTTCCAAGGACCTGGTGCCAATTAGCACCAAAACTTGTACACACAAAGCCCTTCAGAGGAGCTGCTCAGTCACAGCATTGGCCATTAACGTCTTTATTTTTAACCATTCACAATGAGCCGATTGCAGCTCTGGATGGGATAATGGATATTCTGCTGCGAGGGAATGTCCCATCACACAGAGCTCCTCCCTGAGTGCTCCTGTAGGAAATCCCAGCCCAGCCCCATCCTGAATCCAAAGACAAAATGCCTTTTTAACGTTCCCTTATGCAGCCCCTAGGTACCATATTTGCAAAGCAGGGTTGGAGTGTCTGCATAACTCCTTGCTGTGGAAAGAGTCATCAGGATGATGTATTGAAAGCCAGCCATCTCCATTATGGTATGCCATGTATGTTTTTAGAAGCTATTTTTAAAATTAATAGTACTCTGTAATGCTGATAAAGTAGAAAGCATTTATAATTTGTTGCACTCCCAACCTCTTCCTAAGCCCACATTAGTTCACTTTCCACTCGACTGAAGGACAATTTTTTAAAGATATGATGGTTTGGAATTTGTTAATAGTGTATTAAGGGAAAAAAACCTTTGTTATTTAATGAGTACATCGCTCTGAAGTGTTCTGTAAGGGCTGTTGTGCTTCCTTCCCACCACTGATTTACATCCCAATATTTTATGGCAGCGTTCCCAGCTCTCCCTGCCACAGGAACTCTCCTCCTCATCTCTCAGCCTCCTTGCTCTTGTTCAAGGGTTGGACGAGGTTTGGTGACAGGGACAGGGAGCTGTGGCTGCTCCTGGTCCCAGAGGGAATCCACACAGCTGGGTGTGAATGCCAAGGTGAGCTGTTTAACCCTGCTGTGGGAGCTTCAGACAGGAGCACTTTGCAGGACACTGAACTTTACTCACAGAAATGGATGTCCATGCACAGACTTTTAACCATTAGGTCTGAAAGCCCTGAATTTCCAAGAAGCTGAGATTCTGGTGGTATCCTTTGGCTTTCCCCCTTAAGCAGGCGTCTCCCTCTCTCCAGAACAGGACTCTCTGCAGTTCCCCCTTGGCTGGGTGTGAGGCCAGGCCCTGCAGGAGCCCTGAGGGGCTCTGTCCCTGCTCCTGTCCCCAGGGAGCTCTGTCCCTGCTCCTGTCCCCAGGGAGCTCTGTCCCTGCTCCTGTCCCAAAGCAGCTCTGTCCCTTTGTCCCCTGTGCTGTCCTGCAGGCCCCGCTGTGGGCCTGCTGCCTCTCCCAGCCCTCCCTCAGCCCCGTCCCTGCATCCCCTGAGCTCTCACAGGGGTCACCAGGACAGCAGGGACATTCCCTGGAGCCGTGCAGCCCTAGAGGGGGCTGTGTGTGGCTAAAGCCACCTCGTTCCATGCCGTGCTGAGGGCAGGGACACCTGCCACGGTCCCGGGCTGCTCAGGGCCGCCTCCAGCCCGGCCTAGGGTGGGCAGGGCTCGCTGTGAGGGCGATGCTCCCCGCAGGGAGCGGCTCCAGCTCTGTCCCTGCCCCAGCCCTGAGCCCTGTGATGTCCCCTCAGCGTGGCCCGGGTGCTGTGCCAGCTCAGCTGCTGCCAGGGGAGGGGAGGGCTGGGCTGGTGGCACAGCTCATCCCCCAGGACGTGGCACCTGGCACCGGCAGCCGCCAGGACACGGGCAGGCCCCTCCTGGTCTCTGAGCCACACCGTGCAGGACACTGGCTGCACTTGGACAAACACTGGGCCATAAACAGACTCTATCAAAGTTATTCATGGTGTTTTTCTAACCTTTTTAATGAGGAGACACTCACTTCCAACAGCACTGCCGGTGTTGGCATCCTTGAATTTTTTTCTTTCCAAAGAGGTTTAATTGAGCTAGGTATAAATAGCATATCAGTAAACAAGACCTTTTGGCTCTGTGAATCATGTCTAAAATATTTGAAGGCCTCCACAGCCTCTCTAATGGTGAAGAATGTGCTCATTAGGCTGGTCCAGATGCATTCTGCAAGGCAGTGAGAAGCTCACTGTGCAGCAGATAAATCACAGCAGAGTCGCTGTTCCTGCTTGCAGACACCGAGCACTCAAAGCTCGGGCACCCCCTCCAAGGGCCTTGGCACGTGTGGCCCTTGGGCCCTCCCAGATTTTCAGAGCTTCACCCCAAAATACTTTTGACACAAGACTCGCAGGACCCAAGTTTATTTCATTCCATTGACTTCATTCCCTGCCTCAGAGAATTCCAGAATGACTCTAAAAATCCCATAAACAATCCCGTACTGAAAACAAAATGGACACTGGAAAAAAGAGCAACTTTTGTTCTGAGTTTACTTTCTTGGGAATTTCTCAGCTAAGCATTTACATGACAAACAGCTCCAGTTAATCTTGCTTTGGTGATGTAAGTGAATGGTCCCATCGTCCCCAGGAATGCATTTTATTTTCCCTCAGTAATCTCCATGGCATTAATTACGTCTGGTTCAGGGTATGTGGAAGTGTTTGCAGCATCGGAAACTTTATTTTTAAAGTCAGACTAGACCTAAAAACATGTATACACGTGGGTTCACACCTACCCCCACCCAAATAACTCCACAATTATAGAACAGATTGGAAAGCTGGAGCCCAAAAGCAGAGACCAAATGCCTCTGAGGGGAAGGGTGTAGAGAATGGTTTTGACCTGAATAATAAAACTGAAATGCCCAGGTCTAAAAATATCCAAGAATATACTTAGGTCCCAGATTCTTCAAATTTCCTTAAAATGCAAATATGAGGATTGGAACGTTTTCTTATCTCGGCCGACGCCTCTCAGAAATAGAATTTGTTGCATTTATAGCCTGCTTTTATCTGAGAGTTTCAAAGTCCTCTGATGATCTTCATTAAAACTTGTGTGTGGGGCTGTGTGAAGTTTAGAACTCTTGATCGAGGTGAGGAAAACAACTTCATTAAAAAAAATCACCGGGGTGCTGCTCAACCCCCCCAGCACATCCCAGAGCTCCCAGCCAGCCCCCTTCCCTCCTGTCAGCAATTAGAGCCAATAAACATCTCAGACATAATGAATGGATTTATTGTGCTTATCGTAGTGCTAAGTAAACTCAGAGATAAGAAACATGAAGATGGGCCATAATCTTACACTGCTTATTAAATTATTATCTTTTAAGTATTTTATAGGCTGAGGAGAGCAGCAGCAGCTCCCAAAAATCAAATCCCTCAGAGAACAATCTGGTCTAGTGCCATCCCCATGGCAGGGGATTGGAACTGGGTGGTCTTTAACCCAAACCATCCCAGGATTCCATGATTCTAGGAAAGAAAGATTTAATGGTTGGACTCAGTGCTCTTAGGGGTCTTATCCCACCCAAATGATTCTGTGATTCAGTGGAAGAGAGCCAGGAACAGGCTGCACCCTGAACCACATGAAAAGGTCACACGTGAGCTAAGCCTGGTTTGTTCATAAATCCCAGGGTATATTTGCCCTCAGGAAAAGCCAGGCTGAGATTCTCTTTTAGGAAAAGCAGAAAGGTTGAAAAAGCCCCTCTTGACCGTATCGTATTTCCCTGGTTCTAATGTCCCTAATGAGGCCAAGCCCAGCCCCCAGGCTGCAGGGGGATGCTGAGCTCTGCAGGAGGGCTGCTGGCCTTCAATTTACCTACAGAAAGGTGAATTCTTACACATTACAGCATTTCAGAGAGTGTGGAACAGGGCAGGTGTTTGTTTGTTACTCTGGTGATCTCTGAGTGCCTTTAACTGGACAGGATTAAATGCATATCTTCATGTGCCACTTTAAAAACACATAAAAGTGTTCTTTAGCTCTCTTGCCCATTTCCAGGCACTGCACTTCCACATGCTGGGAAAGGTGACATATTCCAATGAATCACAGGCCTTTTCTTGCCTAATCACCAGATCCCTGACCTGGCCCAGCAGTAACAATTCACTATAACCATTTGTAGTGCTGGAGCAGAGTCTGTAAATCAGCTCTCTCTGCTGACTCTGCTGCAGCCGCACAGATTTACTCCTGGTCTGGATCTGCCGTGTTCATTTTTTAAACAGAACCTTTTCCTTTATTGATGGGACATCTGTGAAGGTCACAGATATGTCTGTGTGATGCTGTGTGAAACCACAGCACCAGGAGATGTTGTTCAGCAGAATCCCAGACAGCCCATTCCCGCTGATGCAGAGGAATTCCCAGAACTGCCACACGTCTCTCTCTCCCCTAGGACTGACCCATCACTGGGAGCCATCAGCTGAAAACCTGTCAGTCCAGCCACGGTGTGGAGTTCTTGAACAAGAAACCATCATTAGATACTGGGGAGAAATTCCACAGTGAGGACTGCGGCTGCCCCTGGGTCCCTGGCAGTGCCCAAGGCCAGGCTGGACACTGGGGCTGAGAGCAGCCTGGGACAGTGAGACGTGTCCCTGCCATGGCAGGGGTGGGATGGGATGGGATTTAACCATTCTCTGGTTCTATGATCACTGAAAATGCCAGGTGAGGAAATGAAAGCAGAGTTTATTCCCGTGGCAGAGCTCAACTCCTGCTGCAGACTCAGCCACCACTACAGCAAACCCACGAGGAATTTATTCAATACATCCTGCCTCATTTTCTTGTCACAAATTGCCAGCATTCACTATTCAGTTCATCACAAAGTAATTTTGGCAGACAATTCTTGATCTGAAGTTCATTTGTAGTTCATCTTCAGAATTAATTTCTTTTTGTTGGACACATTAATGGCATATTGCTGGTAATGCTCCTAATGAGGCTTCCAGCATGAGCACTCACATCTGCAATCTGAAATAGGGTTTATGAAAATATTCCCCACCAGGTTAAAATTGATGTACAAAAAAATGTCCAAGTAAATTGCTAAATATTCATGAGCACTGGGCATAAAACACCCCTGAGCAAACGTGAAAACAACTGAAGATTTTGGGGATCCACTCCTGGCTCTCTGTGTGGGTTTCCCTTTGTCCCTGTGTGGTGCCATTGCTGTGCCCAGCACAGGGCACCTGCTCCAGCTCTGGCAGCTCCTGCAGAGATGCCTTTGGACAAATCCATCTCTCAGATGCTGCTGGTGAAGGCTCCTCCTCCCTCTGTTTCCCAAGAACATTCAGAGCTACACATTATCTCTTAGCAGACTCACTTTTAAATGCTTTTAAACTTTATCTCCAATTTCTCATTAAAGCTTGCCTGCATTGATGTTTTAGGCTGTTCTGTCAGAGACGTTGCCCTCTCTGTGTTAAACATGGGGTGAGTTAATGAGCAGCTCTGCTTCTGTATTGAACCTTCTTCACTTTTTTTTTGTTTCAAAATCAGAATTGATAATCCCTGATCAAGAAGATGGAGATGTCAGACAATACCATTTTTCACACCTCTGTTGAGAACAGATGTGTTTGGTGCTCCTGGGGGGATGCCAGGAACAGAGTCAGGAATATTTTTGTCAGGCCCTTG
The DNA here is from genome assembly GCA_013400775.1 of Chaetops frenatus. Classification (NCBI taxonomy): domain Eukaryota; kingdom Metazoa; phylum Chordata; class Aves; order Passeriformes; family Picathartidae; genus Chaetops; species Chaetops frenatus. Next base: position 48,803 of record VZTR01006570.1, on the reverse strand, counting down.
GGAAAGCAATTTGTGGGCACGTTGGTGCCCCAGCAGAGTTCAGAGAGCATCCAGAACATTCCCTCAGTGCACCTGGGCTGCTGTGCCCACAGAGCCTTTAGTAATGCTTTAAGCTTGGCCTCAGCCTGCTGCATCTCCTTAGCTCAAGCCAGTAATGACAGATCCATTGGAATGTGGGTTGAGGAAGTATGGGAAGGTTTGGCTTTGAAAATGGAAACTCTGACTATCCAGAACAGGGAGCCCCTGCCTTAGACAGTAATGAAAATCCAGAAATCAGCTCAATCTGTCAGTTGGCAATGTCAAAACATGACCATACATTATTCATTTCACAGGTTTATATGGTTATTTTGCACATTTTATAGCATAAGCCTTTTCTACAATTAGGTATAAAGACTGTTTGCTGTATGGGAAGCACCAAAAAATCAGGGGTCTTGATGAAAGTCAGCAACTCATGCTTATAATGATTAATTGCAAACTACTTTTAAATAAATTTTAAAAAATGAACAAGAATGAACCCAAAAGAATCTGTTTGTGTTATGGAGAACAGAAGTGTAACTGTTTTGATTAACAGAGTGCATTTTAACAGGGATGCAGAGAAACCTCTGTAGTTACTAAAAAAGAGTTGTCCATGGAATTGTAAGTTAATTTTGGATTTTGCAGTGAAACATAAATTATTTGTGGAGGAAAAGCTTCTGAGCACAGTGGCCCATCCAAAGCACAGCTGAAAGCTGCCCATCAGGAGGGAATCCTGGGCTACTCCATCAGTTCACTCTGCTGTGATGGGAAAAGCTGCCCAGGTGGAGATGCAGGAGCCCCCCAGGTGATGCCTCCCCTCCATCCCTGTGATGGAACTCACATTTGTGACATTTGTCTGCAGCGATGGAGCACCAGGCTCTGCTGGGAAATGCCAGAGGGAATATCTGTAAATATTCAATGGGCTTTACAAATATTTTCCCATTTGCTGAACAAATTCAGAGCTTGAAACATTTAAGGGAAGGAAGGAAGAAAGGATGGGATGAAGGGAGGGTGACACTGATGCTAGAAACTTTTTCCTGTGTTTCTTTGAACAGCAAACACATTTACTTCAGGGTTTTTATTTGCCACATGGAAAGGTAATGTGGCATCAGCCCTTCTGGGATTTGTGGCTCTTTTGCCCTTTCACTGCAAATTAATAACATTGTTGTTTACACCTTTGTGTCACTTTATTTTTATCAGAAGTATTAATTTGTGTATTCTTGACATGGGATTTTGCAGGTCAGGAAGAGAAGTGGCCAATAATTCCCTCAGTGAACAGAACCACCCTCCCTGCAGAGCACAGGAGAAGCTCATGTCCCTCTCCAGCACCTCCTGTCACTCCGTGTCCTTGCCAAAGTCCCTCTGCAGCTCCCCAAAGCCCTTGGCCCATGGCCCTGCTCCATCCCACTCCCTTCCCAGGGATGTGATGCTCTCACCTGAACCAGCTGTGGAAGTTTTCCTGGTGTAAATTCCTGTTCTCCCAGGGCACACCAATCCCCCTCTGATGCTGCAGCCTGGAATTCCCATTTCCTTAGGGGAGTGTCCAAGTGTAAAAGCAGGGACAGAGCCAAGCAGTGCTGTCCCCAGAGCTCTGACTCCCTAAAAACGCTGATGTCCAGGCAGGAGGAGGGAGGCAGGGGTGAAGGGGGGATGGATTGTTCAGATTTACAGCTACAGAACCACAGAGGTGACAAAACCAGGCAGACTCGTGTGGAGATGGCATCTGTGTTTGGAACACCTGAACAGTGTTCATCTGATCTTTTATTAAAACTCTCTATTGGATTTCTCCATTAATTATTAACTCTGGACAAGAGCCACGTGTCTCCCTGAGCAGGTTCTGAGCCCTGTCAGACACATGAGGGGACAGGAGGGGGGTGAGAGCCTGTTCCTGCCTGTTGCTGCTGGGCTCAGGCTCTGTCCTCACGCCACAGGCAGGATTTGGGATTTGGGATTTGGGAATTGCTGTCACAGAGCAGGAGGTCCCTGTGGATGCTCCAGGCCCTGGAATGCCCCCAGGCCAAGGCCCCAGCACACCTGAACCAGGTTTTTGGCTCTTTCATTGGTTATTGCTCTGCTTGTCAGACTGCAGCCCCTCTCAGGCAGGACTTGTTTATGTCACATTTTGTATTTATTTATTCTCACTACATGTTAAATGCTAATAGCAGGGACCTTGAGGACAGACTCTGTTGGTTCCTATTCCCTGCTCACATTTTAATGTCTCCTCTTAGGCATTATCTAAATTAATTCTTTATTCTTTATCCAGCCGTGATCACGGATGTTTCATGGAGGAAACCCTGGAGCAATGACCTGAGTCCTTTTAAAATCAATGAGAAAACTCCCAGAGAATTAAACCTAAACTAATCTCTACATAAACTCCCTCCATAGTCTCAACCACAATTAGGGGTTGATTTACAGCCTGAAGGCTGAGGTGTTTCACCTCCTTGTGTGGCTGCTCAGAACACGGCCTTGCTCCTTGCACAGGAATGTTTGACAGGCACAAAATGCAGGAGTTTCAAAATTAAAATCTTTGTACAGTTAGGGTTTGTTTTTTGTTTGTGATATTTACCACTTACGTCCTCTTACAGTACACAAACACTTCTTATAGCACGCAGAATTTTTCACTAAATTGCATGAGTGTAAATATTTTTATTACTCCATTGGAACATCTGGATCTTTAGCACAGTTTTGCAGGCAGCTCCTGGGCAGGGCAGGAAAGTCTTGTCTCTAAATCTACATTTGAGATGAGAATTTCCCTTTTATTTTGTGTGGCAGAAGAAAGTGAGGGTATCAGTCAAGGAAACTGAGGAAATCAATCAACTTCTGCCAGATCCTGAGTCCGGGAGGAGCAGGGATGGAATTCCCTGAGTTTGGGGGGTGCAGGGATGGAATTCCCTGAGTCCAGGAGGTGTCCCCGGTCCCTGGCTGCCAGGTCGGCAGCGGAGCCGTGTCCCAGCCCTATCCCCAGCCCTGTCCCAGCCGTGTCCCAGCGCTGTCCCCGAGGCTGGCAGACCCCACCGGGTGGCACTGTGAGCAAACCTTGGGCAGCCGCCGCCGATTGCGAGGGATCTCCGGAGCCGGGAAAATAGGTTGGGTTTAGGGGAAGAGTATCGGGCTCGAATGGGGCCGAGGATGCTGTAAAGGATATTTTAGAAGGTTTTCCCGCTGGTGGAGCTCTGAAGAGTGCCTTTAGTGCTAACTGACAGAGAGTTTTACACCCTGCAGGGGTAATGATGAAATCCAGGGTGAATCCGGGATTTATGAAGAAAAACTCACCACTCGATGGAGAAGTCTGGAACACCTCTTTGGTGGGAATTCAGCACTGCAGGCAGCGATGGAGGGGCTGTGTTCCACAAACGGAGGGAAGGGGAGATGTGTGAGGAGCAGCTCAGAGCCTGCCCCAGCTGCTCTGACACATCAGAGGGCTCCCTTGTTAGTCCAGTTATTGTCCCGTATTTCTCAGGACTGCAAGCAAACCCATTTGTTTTCTAATGCAAATCCTCCTTTAAAAGCCACAATGTTAACAGGAGGCATCTGAAATTCTGAGCCACGGGTGCACGTTCACAGCAGCAGGATAATGAATGTCAGTGTTTGGAGAGTATCTCTCACTCACAGCATCCCAGGGGACCTTGCAGATAATGCCCTGCAGAAGCTTTTGGAGCCACAACAAAATAACAGCTGGTCCAGGGCACTTTAAAAATTCCATTTTAATTCCAGATCTGCTCTGCCCTAAAGCTACTGGACTGATTTGCCTCCCAGAGTTGAACTAAGCCCTTTGTTTACTTTTGGTCCTTTGAGAAGAAAAGAGGAATGAATTATGATAGTTTTGTTCAGCACCTCCTGTGGAGACCAAGTTCAGACCTGCCCAGATACCTGCCTGGCACACAGGGAATGTGCCTGGGCTTCCAGGTGACACAGCCTGATCACAGCACACTGCTCAGGGTTCTGTGGGACAGCTGGAAATTCCAGATAAGTGGTCCAAGGCTTCATAGCCTTGACAAGGTCTCATCATCTGAGTAAACCAGAGTAGATTTGGTGACCTGATGAGTGGCAGTAGAGGACAACCCCCAGCCCTGTTCACTCTCTCTTCACAGAGTCCCAGAAACAGAAATGTGGATATAAATTGGTTTCTACCCATTGGTGTGAGGTGCTCAAAGCTCAGGTATTTGACAAGGCTTGGGTGCCTTCTTGGAAGCTGCAAGCTGAACCTCCCAGGCCAGGGGATGCAAACAGCTTTTCTGGATAACACAAAGGCAGGAGAACACAAAGTTTTGTCAGAAGCACAAAACTCTCTGAAGCCTCTGAGGGAAACTTGCCTATTGCTGTGTGCTGCCAGTCACAGCCTGTGTGAAAGGAGATGGAGGGTAAGAGGGACAGAGCTGTCCAGGAAGGGGGGAGAAAGGAAGCTTGATTGTGAGAAGCAGGACAGAATAGGAATTACGTAAGCAGAACAGGCAGAAAATTAAAATAATGTAGAAAAGGCTGGCAAAGTTTCTTAGAGTTGCCAAGTTTCTGTTTATGTCTCCTTTTATAGCTGGTGGTTCTCAGCAGGCACAGCTAAGGGGGATGCAAATCCCCCCACCCTGCCTGAATGATTCACAGCCAGGAAAAACAACCTACAAATCCAGCAGCACCTGCTGCTCCAGCAGAGCCTGTCCCATGGACACCAGAGTGACCCTTCTGCTTCCAAAGGCATTTTCCATCATGTGGAGGGACAGCAGAGCCAGCTGGGGCTGGCAGTGGGTGCCTTTCAGTGACACCATCCCCATCATCCCCTGAATTGTTCAGATTGCTGTTGGTACCTCAAGCAGTGATGCTCTATCCCTACAGACAGCAAACCCAATGAATTTGCCTTTCCTGGCCCTTTTCCCTCCCTGGCTCATTTTTTAATGTGCTCGAGGCCATTCACGGACGTGCTGAGGGCAGGAGCTGCCTCAGTCACAGCTCCTGCGCTGCTGCTGCCTTTGAGCCAATAGAAAAGTCATCTTCCTCGTGTCCTTTTACATCTTGTAGCTTGTGAATCTCCACAGCTCTGCTCCAGAGAACAGCACATTCTTTGCCTCTGTGTTGTCAGTGCTGCAACGCCTCGTTCTGCTTCAGGGGCTTTTGCCAGGGGCCTCTCCAGGGAGGTATTTCCACTCTTGTTCCTGCAAACCACACCAGCAACGGCTGGAGAATCAAAGTCTGAACTCACAGCAAGGACCACGGCAGCAGCAGAATGTAACTTAATTCCTGGTGGTATCACCTAAAGGATAAAATTTTGCTTAATTCTGATAAAATCCTTGTGGTTACCAAAAAACCTGTGGCGATGTTTGGTCCCAGGTTGGGTCCAGTGCTCCAGGCAGGGAGGATCTGCTGGCAAATATGGATGGGGCACAGCTCAGGCGGGGCACAGGGCCAGAGAATGCTTCCCAAAGACTCCCTTACATCCCAAGTATTAACTGTGCTTCCAGATTTGAGGGACAGAGACCCATGAAATACGTTTGGGTTTGTTTTGTAATTTTTCATCCTTGTTTTTCTTTTACAGTTTTCCTTATTCACCTTCTATGATGGTCTTAAAATAGCACCCACGCCCTGAGCTGGTACAGCTGTGAGGAAAATGGGAGAGAAACATCTGGAAGGCTTAAAGAAAATGTCCATGTGATAATGTTGTAGTGCTTCTAATGACAAGACAGTGTAGCTGCACCCTTGGCTGTGTTCTGAAGTGTTCTTCCACCAGATCTGTGCCTGCTGAGCAGGGCTGATTTAAAGGTATTTACTTTAGCAAGTTACTTGTGTGCAGCAGACTTTGGGGGACAGTTACTCACAAGGCTTGCAGAGGACTCGAAAGGCTGCAGTCACTTGAATCCTGTTGGAATTCAGTAGCTGTTGGGTCCTCCTGTGTTTGAATTCAAATCAAGCCTGAACTTGTCTTCACGTTTTATCTCCCTTTCTGTTTAAAATGTTCCAGCTGCATTCAACCTTGAGGATCACAAACTCTCCTGGGCTGATGTGAATCTGCAGCACATCCACTACTGCCCCAAATCTGCTGTCGTTTGCTGGACTTTGGGAGGGTTGTCCCCAGGAATATTTTAATTTCTTCCTCCCAGGAACCCTGTTCATGACCCCCATTGGGGTTTTGCATTACCTGGACTCTGTGATGCTGCTGGGAGAGCAGAAAATGTGAATTTCCTCCTGAATGTGGTGCTGCTTCATGGCCCAGCCTGGCCCCAAAGCAGGATTTGGGTGCTGTGCCTGTCACACACCTGCAGCTGGAGGAGCAGCAGCTTTCTGTAGCTCATATGGCAAAGACAGGGAATTTTCTCCAGCTCCAAGGCAGCAATTAGCAGGCACAGCTCTCAGTGCCCAGATGGTGTTTGAGTCCTTGCACCTCTCCCCTTGCCAACACCACTACAGCAGGTTCTCCCAAGGTGGAAAACCCAAATGCTCCCAGCCTGCTTCCCTGATGTCTTCCCAAGCTCTCTGGCTGTTCTGCCTTTGTCCAGCACAGCAGCTCTGCTCTGCCCCTCACAGCTTTAACTGGACACTGGGGTCATGGAGAGCTGAGAATCTCACAGGAGCTGAGGGCAGGCAGTGCCAGGGCTGGGCTGGAGCTCTGCCTCGAGCTGTCCCTGGGCTCAGTCCATTCCTGGAACCAGCCTGGAAATGCTCCTGGTGTTCAGCTGTGCTCTGGACACCTGAGCTGTGATTGCACAAGAGACTGCACAGGTGAGAGGGGCACCTGGGTGACTCCTGTGCCCAAACTGCCCCTGCCTGAGACATCAGTGTGGGACACCTCCAGCTGCCTGTGGCTCTGAGCACCAGCACTTGCATTTGGAGACACAAGAAGAGCAGAAGAGCATGGAAAACTTTTACTGCTGACAGCGAGACTTGGACAAAGTATTTATATCCAAAGGTCCATGAAATAATGCTGAGATAAAAACAACCATTGGCTGTTTCTGGCTGGAGCCCCATTTCACCCTGAGCTGCAGGGAGCAGTCTGGAGTTCCAGCCATGTCCTGAGCCCTGCTGGCCCTGCCCAGTTCAGAATCCCAGTTCCAGCCATGTCCTGAGCCCTGCTGGCCCTGCCCAGTTCAGAATCCCAGTTCCAGCCATGTCCTGAGCCCTGCTGGCCCTGCCCAGTTCAGAATCCCAGTTCCAGCCATGCCCTGAGCCCTGCTGGCCCTGTCAGAGTCCCAGCCTGTGTTCCATGCAGTCTGACTATTGGTGTCACAGCTTTATTTCATTACAGATACTCAGTGACACAACTCCCCTCTCCTGAAGGATTTACTCTGCCTGTGTGAACCACGCTGTAAGCACAGCCTGAGGGCTGGGAGGTGCACTGGGGCCAGGGGAAAACAGTCTGGAAGCTTCTTCTGGAGAGAGGAGTCTCCAAGAGACTCGAGAGGAGTGCTGGCCTTCATGCATCAGGCACAGGGACATTTCCTGCAGGAGCATGGAGCCATTACCCCTTCCCCAGAAGATTTTCTGTTTGCTCCAAATACAACATCAAATTGTAAATTTAATTTTTAAAATATAGGTTATTTCACCTTGATATTAGAAATCAAAGCCCCACTCTGTTGCAGTTACAGGAGAAATAATTCTGGGGATTCTGGAAAAGCAGATCTGTCAGAACCAGGAATCTGCTTGTGCTGATGATGTCCATGCAGCAAACCTGGTGGGCATCATGATGGGAATTTTCTTTCTTCCTCTTGGAAGGTGAAGAACATGACTGGTCCCTTTATCTGCTGGAGGTTTCCTGCCTCAAGAAAGAAATATTGAAATTTTTACTTTTCTTTTTTTAGCTGTGAAAAGACTTAACTACGTAATAAAAATGCTCCCATAGCTGGAAAGAGGAACTGAGCTCAGGGTTGTCTTCCTGTTCTCGTGTGCCTTTGGACCCAGCAGTGCAGGGTCAATGTCACCAGGAGCAGGACCCTGTGTCCCTGCACCAGTGGGGGTCAGCCCCTCACACTGTCCCCAGCACCTGCAGCCACATCCTGCCCTTCCCACTGCTCTGAATTACAGAAAATGACAACGTTTTAGGGAGTCCTAAAAGACAAACCCTGTCCCTCTACAGAAGCACATCCCATATGTCTGAGCTTAGGCAGTGCTGCTAGAAATTCCCAGGAAATGCCTGTTTTTAATGCCTCAGCACCTGTACACAGCCTGGCAGGAGCACGGGGAGCAAGCACGGCCACAGGCAGCTTCTCCTGCCACCTGCACTGCTCAGCTCTGCTCATGGACTGCTCGGATGGTCCAGAGCTCTCCCAGCAGCAGCAGTTTATTTGTTTCACTCATGTGTGTCAAAGAATGAATAAATACATCCCACACTTCACAGCCCTCCAACCCTCCTGCGCCAGGGCCATTTCAATCCTCATGGTGTGCAGATGTGTGGTTAGAAAACAACAGGAACCTTCTCCTCCCACTGTGGGGTTCTCCAGTGAGACCTGAGCGTGAAAGGAAAAGAAATGCTAATTATTAAATTATTTTTAATATTAATTATCTCAATAAATTATCCAGTTATTTCAGTCTCCATTTCTACTGCTTATAATTGAGACCCAGATGGGAAATAAGCAGTTCATGTTCAGTTGCAGCTGCTGGCAGATCCTTTGCAAGAGCAGGATCAGGCTTTGATGAGAAGAGGCTTTTTGCATGCAAATGTTTATCTTGCACAGAACTCTGGAGCCCAGGGACTGGGCAGGTCCTGAGCACACACAGAGCTCCTGGCAGCACATCCTGACACTCTCACTGGTACCAGGCTCTGAGATATGGAGAAATTACTTCATTTGCTGCAGACAGCTCAGGATTGATTGATTGATTCCTTTGCCACTGTACTGCTGGGGATCGTTGCCTGTTCTCCCCCAAAGGGAGGTGATGGGGGATTTGAAATAAACCTGGGAAGCAATAACAGTGATATCCTTTCTCCAGAACGATTCTGTCTGGGGTGATAAAAGCCATCCCAGCCCAGCTGCAGGTCACTGTGCTCAATCTGCTCCCCACCAGCCCTGCCCAGCACCAGCAGCCATCCAGCAGTGCAGGAATTCCCTCCTGGAATTCACTCCTGGAACCCCTGGAAGGCATTTCCTGCACTAGAGCACTTGCTGTCACTGTTGTCACCAATTTAACCCCTACTGGCAGGCTCAGAACTGGGGGAAAACCACCTGGCCCTGAAAATGCCGTTTCTGCTCAGGCTGAGCTGCTCAGTGTGAGCCCCAGGGGCTCTCCCAGCTCTGCCCTCAGGGGCTGTTCTGTGCCTGGATCCAAAAGCCAACTCTGCTCTCCCAGCAACCTGCAGAAGTACTGCTCCTCCACAAATATTTCCATGACTTTGGTACTAATTAGGAGTTCCTAATCTTTAGATTTATCAGTGCTGTAACAACTCTTGGCTGTGATAACCTTCTGGCTTTGGATAACACAGCTTCAAATTGTTCTGTGCAGAGGAATTACATGTTAGCCATTAGCAAACTGCACTCCTTGCAGCATTTTCTTTTTTTTTAATTTTCAGGCTTACAAGAAAAATACTTTTTTTATTTTTCTTCTCTTTTCTTAAGCTCTGGCTCCCAGTTTCAGACAAGGCCTGCCATCCCAACAAAGCACTGTTTAAATTACCTGAGTGCCTGGTGTTGCCCCTCCCTGCTGCACCTGTGCTGTTCCTGCCCCTCCCTGCAGCTGCAGCTGCTCACTGGGATTGTCCCCAGGTGTGCTGGGCAGCCAAGGGGGGGGATAAAACCCCGGCCCCACCTCTACCCCTCCCCTCCTGGAGAGCTGTTCTGGCCTTCCTGGAGCTCAGGGTGGCACCTGCAGCCCTGTCCTGAGGTGGCCAAAGCACCCAGCCTGATGTGGAGGAGCTGAGAGGAGCCAGGTGGGAGCTCAGGGGACCCTCGTGGCTGTGGGTGGGTTTGGGCACCCAAACCCCGGGGATGAGCCCTGGGGGGCTCAGGTGTCCCCCTGCCCTGTACAGGGTGGTGGCCAAGGGCTGGAGGTGGTGATGCACTGGCCCAGAGCTGCTCCCAGCCACGGGTAAAGCACATTTGCCAAGCAGGGTCATCGTGCACTGTAACAAATTCACACCTGCAAGAGCCAGAGCAGTCAGTGCTTCCTGAATTACCTGCAGGGCTTCCCTGGAAGGCTTTTGGAAACTAAGGGCAGCTTGGGGTTTCTTGTGGCACCCAGAGAAACAAGGAAGGCAAATCTCTCTCCAGGTTAAATTCTGTAAGAAGGAATCAATCACTTGGAGGTTTAATCTCTGCTTCCAGCTAGAAAAGGAGAGGACAAAGGCAAGTTGCTGTGTGATGTGAATGAAGACCTTGGCAAGCAGCAATTTTTTTTCCTGCTGTTATCCTGGCCTGTAGAAGAGCCTCAGAAAAAGATCAAGAATTGGTAAAGAGTCAGAGATATCAGAGTTCTCATTCCCAGTGCTTGAAAGGCCCCAGGGAGAAGTAATTGGAAAATACTTAAGATCATATTGTTATAGGCAGCCACATTTTGCTTTAAAATTGTAGTGCAATAATCTTCTTTACCGATGGGAAGAAGCTTGGTGAATTTAAAAAATCCTGATAAGGAGTAGTTGGGAATGGGGATGCAGCTGGTGCTTGTAGTGCGGTGTGGAATATCCCAGTGTGCTGCTGCAGGGCTCCTGCCTCCTGGAAAAACTGCAGGTGAACTGTCAGGGTGGGGAAGGAGCTGTGATTAATCCTGAATTTCCCTGGGGGGAAAAGGGGGGGGGGGGG
>VZTR01006570.1:16015-38039 GCA_013400775.1 Chaetops frenatus | reverse complement strand
AACCGGGGGGGGACGGTGAGGGGGGGGAAGGGGCTGTTATTAATCCTAAATTGCCCTGGGGGGAAAAGGGGGGGGGGGGGTGGCAGCATGGCTGGGATTGGGAGGGGCTGTGAGCAAACGAACTCCACAGGAGAATAAAACGCTGTTTTCACTGTCCTGAGCTCTGTCCTGACTGAGGAGCCGTGGGAAGGTGCTCAGGTGTCTCTTTGTGCTGTGGGGCTGCTGTGCCTCGGTGCCCAGCAGGAACTGTGAGGGTTTTGGGGTGTCCCAGGCTCCTCCTGCCCTGTTCAGCACCTGCCCCACAGCTCTGCAGTGCTGGCTGGGATGGGATTCCCAGCCCGGGGATGCTGCAGGGCTGAGCTGAAACCCCTGTGCTGCACCCGGGGCACTGCTGCCTCTCTGATCTCCAGAGCGCCTTCTCAGCTTTCTTTCTCTGATTCCATGATGCCACTTCAATATTTTATGGTGTTTCCTTACAAGGGGGCTTAAATAATTCCTTGCTCTTCCATTTCCATTTTTGCTAAGCTAGCCTTTCCTGGTGTGTCGTGATGTGTGGTGGTGACACAGAAAATGTCTTTCTTTTTTTTTTGCATGGTATTTGATCTCAGACTCCCAAGAGATTTAAAGGAAGGGGATCATTATATAGCAGGAGTGTGTAGGCTGAGCAGAGAAAGGTCATGATTTACACGATGTTTTGTGTGAAAGGGAGGGCAAAAGCTGCTCCTGCAGTGGAGACAGCAACGTAGCTGTGAGGCTTGAGAGACTTGGTGGTGTTCCTCACAGGTGTTTGGTGTTCTGATGTGAATTCTTGAAGTATTGAAGCAAATTGGTTCGTTATCAAATTTGATAAACGATGAGACTGCTTACACAGAGTGTTTAAATACCTGTGTCACGTGGCTTGGCAAACAACACACTTTTGTGAACGTTTCCATGAGCAGCATGGGGATGTCAGAGCAGATATTGCTTCATTTTCCAGAGTCCTCTCTTTAGTCTGTTCACTGTTTCATTACCACTTCTAGGTCATTAGTGAAGTGACACCCGAGGGGGAAGAGAGAAATCAAATGACAGTGTAGGTGATGTCTGACATTAGCCAAATGTCAGGCTTTCTGATGGAGGCATCAAAATTAATCTGAAAATGTTATACCATTTTAGTCATTTTCCTAAGAGATTGAAAATACAAGAGGCAGGCTGATGACATTTTGATTATAGTCTCAAATTGCAGAGACCTTGCAAAACACACCTTCTCCTCTCCTCTCACGTAATTAAAACCTGCTGTCACTTTGATCTTTATTATATTTTTCCATGTCCTGGCAGGTCTCTCGAGTTCTGTGTGCTATTGATCCTTGTTGTTTGAGCAAATTCAACATGTCAATATTGCTCAGATGAGCAAGTGGCTCTTGTGGTTTGTGTTTAAGGGTGAAGATGGAGGGAAAACACATGGCAGAAGCAGCACGGTAAGAGCATCGAGGTACAGGTGCACAAATGGGTGCCAGAAACTGAATTCAAGTCATGGCTTGAAGGAAAAGCTTTAAGCCATGAGGTTAATTCCATGCAGGGTGATTCCAGAGGGGACCCTGAAGCTCTGCCTGTGTTGTTTGTAGGGGCAGCACACCTGACAGCCAGAGAGGAGGATTATTCCTGTTTCAAACCATTTTAAAGCACAATTAGTTCTGCCACCTGTTGTAAGCAGCAAAGCCTCCTGCCTGAGTGTGTTAAAGGGGCATTTTTATGGTGACAGAGGTGGAAGGGCTCTGGTGGAGCTGGAGGATGTGTTTTAGCCCAGCTCTGGGGGCTGTGATGCAGTGGAAGGGCTGGAGCACCAGGGCCAGCAGGGGAGGTGTTTGCAGGGCAGCTCTGGGCAGACCTTTGAGGGGGATCCAGGCACAATTCCAGGAGATGTTCTGGCCCTTGGTAGTGTTTGCTGACCCTTCAGCTCTGATGAGGCCAGAAGTTGCTCCTAAAAATGGAGCTTTGTAGGACAAGAGTCCCCTGTGTGTCCCAGAGCCCCTCAGTGGCTTTTGTGAGCTCGTGGTGGTCCCTGGGCTTTGCCTTTTCTGTCACCCTCTGATGTGCACAGAGGAGGGCTGGAGAAATCAGCTTTGCTTTGGCCTCAGAACCTGGGAGCTGCTGCTGCTGTTTCTGGGGGTGTTTGCAGTGTTTGGGGGAAAGGGGAGGAAGTTTCTGGAGGGTGGCTGCTCCTGGCCCTGCAGAGCTGTCGGGCTGGGAGCTGCTGGTGCACTCAGAGCTTTTGTTGTTTCAGATGTGCTGCCCTCCCTCCTCTGCTGCTCATCCTTCCTGCTTTGGAATTTTGGCACTAAATAAACATTATTGAAGCCTGGCAGGGTTCAGCCCTGCCTCTGCAGTGCATTGGGTGAAGTCTGACATCACCAGCTCTGGCAAGGGACATCCTTGGAACGTTTCCTTATTGGATCCTCAACTGAAACCCCAATTAGCTGTACTGAAATATTACAAAATACTGCCAGCCTGTGGGTGAAAAATCATACAAACTCACTGTGAGAGTTTGGGCCTTTGTTTGAAATCTGCAGGGAATATTTTCCCATCTTTCCTCCTTTGCTTTGTGCCTCCCATCCCTCAGTGTGGGGGCAGCTCCCATTTCCCACAGTGTTCTCAGGGGAAGGAGGAGAAGCCTCTTCCCCCTCATCCCAGCTGCTCTCTGGGGATGCTCCTGGCCCATCTGAGGTTCCTGGAGAGCAGAGGCTGAGCCAGGGGAGCCCTGCCCTGCTGCACCTGGGCCCAGCTCGGGGGGACACAGGGGGTTCTGCCCTGTAGGGTTTGGTCCTTGCCAGCACCACAGTGACCCCAGGGCACCTCGGTGGGTTGGATGGACCCATCCAGGGCCAGGACAGCCCCTCTGCCCCAGGGGCTCTGCCAAACTCCTGCTGGGCTGTCAGGACAGTTCTGGGCAGGTGTGCCCGTGGAAATTGGGGTGGATGCAGTGGAGGATTGGCAGTGGGACTGTGGGAAAGCTGAGCCTTTTTCCTGTGGAAGGACCAGAACTTTCCTGGGAAACATTGTCCTTCTGGGAGTGGGGATATGTCCTAATTAACTGGGGCACAGAATTTCTGGCACCACAGACTGGGGATTTTCCACACAGCTCGAGTTATAAAGATGAGTAACTTGATTAAAATTAGGATCAGGTGCAGCTGAAGTGACCACAGGGGGAGAGCAGCTTCTCCTGTGCCCCCCAGGAGCTGGGGCTTGTGCTGGGCTCCAGGCTGGACTGGCAGCCCCTCACTGCCCATCATCTCCTGGGGCCCATGGAAGAGCTGCCATCATGAGCAGTTTTGTAGCTGGGGTTTTTGGGGTTTTTTTTTGGCTTTAAATGATTGGCAGGGCATGAAAGGCAAATGTGTGTAATGTAGGAGTATTTTTTAAATAGTAGATTGATTATTGGCTGCAAATCTGATTTTTGGCAATAAATTCTGTTGCAAAGGGAAGCAAGGGAGGCTGTCCCAGGAGGTTTTTCTGGACTGCCTTATCCTAAAGATTTGCACAGGGTTTCCTGTCAATAGCTTTTACTTGCTGGTGTTTCTCCTGACAAATGCCTTCTGAAAAGTAAGTGGTCTTTAATTCAGCTGTGCTCAAATTTGCATTCCCTTAATGCAAACCAGATGCTCTGATATCACCAGTGGCAAGGAGATAAGCTCAGTCCAGAGTTTTCTCAAGGAAATTAAAATGTTATGGAGGAAAAATGCCCAGACAGGAAAAATCCCACAACAGCCCTTAAGCAATCGGGGAAAAAATTATGTGGATATTTGGGCTTTACATTTTAATGAGACTCTTTGGAAATCTTAATTCCATTGGCTTTTCCTTTTCCAGGTTTACAGAAGGGACAAGACAATGACTGTAAAAAGAAAATTTGGCATTAATATCAGTGAAGAAAAGGGTTATGTTCAGTATTAAATTCCTTAGCAGATACCTTCAGCATATAGTGAATAAGTAGAAATAGATTTAAGAAACACTGTAAAATTAAACTTTATAAGATTACTTTTTTATGGAATATGCAGTAGCTGCCACATAGAATAAATGTATGTTTTTCATTATATTTTTATTATGCATTTAAAGCACATTAAGGAGCAAACAACCGTCAAAGAAAAAGAAACTTATTAGATTTAGCAAGTAATCATATCAGTTTTATGTATGGTTATATTTTGTGAAAGCAGGGAAAGATGCATGTCAGGTGTCCTTTCAGGCTATTCCATGAGCCATTTTTCTTTGGGAGAACAATATTAATGGCTGTTTGGCTCTGTTCCTGCTGTATTGCACGAGCATTTTGTCTTTTTTATTACAGTTCCTTATAAGTGTGCCATTACAGCTGGAGCAACCAGTAGAGCATCTGGAAAAATGGATCACTTTGATTTTGGTCTCTAAATGGGCCTTGGTTTGTGTGTGAGCTTTAAATTGTTTAAACACTGAGGGAAGCATTTGTGGGTCTGTGAGTGGTGCTGAGGAGTTGTTGCCCCTTCTCCTCCAGAACTGAAATCTGTGCTGTGATGGGAGGAATCTGCTGACAAACATTGTCCTGCCATATTTAGTGATCCCAGGCTGGATTTGGCTTTTGCTTTCTCTCTGGTGGATAATGTTGTTTGTCATCCATTCTCCATCACTATTAAATCTGCCTCAGCTCTTGGTCACTCCCAGACCAGCCTGCACTGAGCTCTCTCCTCTCTGTCCCCCAGCTGCTTCTGCCTCAGCTCAGCAGCTCCAGGACATCCCTGCCCTGCTGGCCTTGCTGGGGCTTTGGAAAGTGTGGAAGTTCTCTGGGTCCTGTTTGCCTTGCTGGGATTTTGGAGAGTGTGGAATTTCTCCAGGTGGTGTTTGCTGAGCAGCCCCAGCTCCCTCAGCCTTCCCAGCCTTTCAGCAAAGCACCCTCAGCAAGTTCCCTGCAGGGATCCTGGTCCAGGGCTGCCACACCTGGGGGGCTCTGGGGGCTCTGGGGTCGCGGAGCCCTGGGGGGCTTTGGTGGCTCTGGGGTCGCAGAGCCCTGGGGGGTTCTGGTGGCTCTGGGGTCCCAGAGCTGGGTGGCTCTGGGGTCCCTGTGGCTCAGACCCCCTGGCCAGAGGGGCAGAGGTGGCTCTGGCTGCTTTGGGGACAGCAGGATGGCCGCGTGTGCCCCAGTCCGTGCTGTCCTACACTTGTCTTTCTGGGCTGGTTGGGTGTTGAATTTGTGTGAGTTTGTACTGGTGCTGGAAGGAATCTGGGATCTCCTGGCTCCAATAAAAGCCCCTTGGTTGGCCTGAGTGATGCCATGGCTGTGAAGTTAATGTGGGTAATGAATGGGCACTTTAACAGAGCTGCTGAAAGCCAAAAGGGCAATGCTTGTTTTCATGCTGAATCACTACAGTAAATTTAGCAATGAGACTTGACATTCTCTGCCTAATAAGAGCGATTTTTATGCTCAAATTGTGACTCTTTTTATACAAAAGGAAAATAACATTAAGCAGTAGTGTATAGCTTTAGCTGTGTCACAGTTTCTATAAATGTCAAAGTACTTATTCATTTAGTTGACAAATGTCACTTTAGAAGCAAATTATTTTTCTTAGTGGCAACCTGATTTATGTGTGTAACACACACCCTTTTTTGAAAAAGTGGATTTCTTTTCAAGAACTATTAATTAATTGAAGTTCCATTTCAATGAGCATTTTGGTGAATTAATATTTTCACAACACTTATTAGAGCAACATCTCTGAATTTTATTAATTTTATAGATATAAATAATAGCTGGGGTTTATTTTCTGTCCCAGAGGGGGGATAGTGCAGGTGTGTGCCTTTGTAGAAATACAGAAATACTAAAAGATTTAGCAAGTGATGGGATTAAAATTTAATCTGTGCAGTCTGCTTCCTGAAAATCAGCTTCCTGCTGCTGTGGGAAGGCCCCTGTTCCCTCGTCCCTCCCAGGGAGGAGCTTTTGCTGTGTGGGGTGTTCTGGTGCTGGAGGTGAGACAGGGGCACCTGGCCATGGCAGTGGCTGCCAGCCTGGACTGCTGCCTGCCCAGTGTGTGCAGGTGGTTTCTCTTTTCTCTGCTTTGGGATTCCTTCATCATTTTCCCTTACTAAGCATCTGTATTTTTACATATAATTTTCTTGAATAATTTGAATTAATGTTCAGGCAATTACCAGGCTCTTCATGTACTTAGGGTACATTTGTAATTGCGTCATTTGGACAGTTAATTGCACTGTTTAATGATGTTACATCAATTTCCTTATTAAGCATAATGAATCAAATACAACTGCCATGCACATGGGGTTCTGAAGGAGCAGTTTCTCACATGGTGGCTTTCCCAGCAGGCAGAAACCTGACAGCAAATGCCTGAACTGGATTGTGAGGTGCTTTCAAACTGGCTTTGAATTTAAAAGAGCAAAGCAAAAGTTTTCCATGTCAGGATTTTGGGGTTCAGCAACTGTTTTAAACCTTTAGCACTAAGAGAAGACCAAACAGCTGAGCTGCATCAACAAGGAGTGGCAGCTCCTGCAGGGAAGCTCCTTGCAGCAGTCCCTGCTCCCTGTTATGGGACTCTGCTGTGTCCCAGGGAACCTGGATTTTTGGGGAGGGGAGAAATTCCACACCGGGGCTGCCCCTTCTGAGCCGGGGAGAGGGGGGAGCTGGGGCTGCCAGGGACTGGAAATTCAGCCAGGGACTGGGCAGGTTCTGGTGCTGTTGCCTGGGGCTGGCTTTGGGTGAGCAGGAAATGGCTCTGTTCCCTAAGATGTGCTGGGGAATATTTCAGGAATTTGAAGACTCCCAACACGTGTGAGAAAGGAGAAGAAACCCAAGAGCCCTGACTGAGAACTGGGAGCTGAGACGCTGAGGGGGAATGATCAATAACGTTAAAAACAATGGGAAAATGGGAGGGAGAAGTCAGGCATTCAAACCTCAAGGAAAGGAATGTTTCTTTATTATTCCTATAAGTTCATTAGCAGTAACATTTCCAAAAGGTTAAGCTGAACTGTTGAAATGAAGACTAACAGTGTTTGTGGTAGACTTGAAAAGTGAAGTGCCCTGATGAAGAATTCGTGTCCCATTTCCCCTGGCCTGGGGTTTTTACACTGCTGAGGCATTGTTGTAGCCCTAAAGCCAAAACACTCGGGGATTCTGTCATAGCTGGGGGGAGCTGCTTTTTTTGGAGGGATGCTGGTGTTAGTTGTTTCCCCAAATCCTTCCCAGGATGGGGTTTTGCTCAGTTACGGTGCTTTAGGGGTGCTCATAGAGGTGGCCTGGTGTGACACCTGCCTGGGAACCTTTGGGGCCACATCAGCCACTGCAGGGAGAGCCCTGGGTGCTGCTGGAGCTGGGGCTGACACCTTTCCCAAGCCTCTGGCAGTGCTCCAGGGAAGGGAAGAGCTTTGTGGTGGGCAAAGGGCCCCTTTTGCTCAGTGAGACAATTTATTTTTTGTGATTCTAAAGCTTATTTATGGCAGAAGGCCTGGACCAAGCTCATTCTCATTGGGGGCTGCTGTTTTAAAGTCTCTTTTCCGAAGCTGAGGCAGAGGTTTCATTCTCAGTTCTTCCCCCATTGCCACGAAGCCGGGGCTGGTGTTTGGTGCCCTGCAGGGGCACAGGCTGTGCCCAGGCTGGCAGCAGGGCTGTGCTCCAGAGCCTGCCTGCAGCTCAGTGGCAGCGGTGCATGTGGGCAGTGGGAGGAACCCAGCACCTCCGCAGGATGGATGATGCACGGGCAGGGTTCTCTCTGGCCCATTGCAGGCCCTTGGAACCACAGGATGAGCCATCTGTGCCTAAAGGCACCCGAGGGGTGAGGGCTGCTCCAGGCTGGGCTGGACACTGCCCTGCTCCAGCCACGGGGGACAGCTCTGAGCTTGGCGTTTTTATGGTTGGAGAGTTACCCCTGTGTGAGTGCTGGGAAAGAGAGTCCCCTCCAAAAACCACTTGGGATTAATGGCTCCCAAGCGTGGAGGGGCTGTAAAACGTGTGCTGTGCCTGGGATGATGCAGCTGATCCTGCCAGCTGTCCTGGGCTTCTGCTCCAGACCTGTTGTGTGCTCTAAACCAGCCCGTTCCCTGGGACTTTGGGCTGGAAAAGCTTGGAATTATTCATCTAAAAACTGAATCTGCAGACACCCCCCCACGCACCTGGGTCCCTCTGCACAGAATGTTGAAGGATTTTGGTGCTGTTTTCTGATCTCTAATGAAGGCAACAAAGCAGAAGGAAAAGGGAGTATTTTGTGTTGCTTTTAGAAGCCAAAGTATGAATGAATTTTCTTCTGCCTTAGGATCAGTGTGCAGAGTAGTTACCAGAGACTTCCATGCAATATTATAGACACAAACAGATTTGACAGGGTTTTCTTTTCTCAGTGGAATTTCTAGTAAATAGAGATAAATTATCTCATCTGTTTTCTGTTTATTAGCTGGGACTGTATCAAATTAAGTGCCTCCAGTATTGCTGCGAGATGGAGCAATAATCAGTACCCTCTATTTAATAATTTCTCTGCCAACATGAGCTCACAGGCAGTGGGACTTGAGGAATTTGCTGGCCCTGCCTGGCCACGTGTGTGTGCATGTGCAGAGGTGCTGCTCACAGGGAATGGCTTGGAAACACCTGCCAGAAGCTCTTTGGTTCTCTCCTGCTTCTTTCATTCCTCCTCCAGGTACAGCTTTGATACCACCTGAGTGTTTGTGACCAGACAAATTCGCTACAACACATGACCAGTTAAACGCTTTCTGTGCAGAGAACATTTTTCTGGAACAAAATATGGATTTTTGTGTAAGTGAAGCTTTGGAGCCGTGGCACAGGTTGGAGTGCAGCTCGGGGGACTGACTGGGCCCCACTTGGGCAGGAAAAACCAATTTAAGGCTACACCAGTTTGCTTGGGGTCACATCCACCTGAGCCTGGAGGGTCTCCAGTGCTGGGGATCACAGGGCTCAGGAGAACCTGATGTGAAAGCAGCAGTTCTTGTAGGAAATGTCATCTGGGGAATGAAATAACTCCCCAGGACAGGTTAGAAAGGCACTGCAGTCTCATGTATTATCTTCAGGTTAAACAGCCTCCCCTGCTGCAGCTGCTGAGTCTGAAAGCTGAGTATTTTCTATGAGCTGTTTCAGAAAACAGGTGGTGCTTGGAGAGTCCATGGCCTCAGCCTGGGTGTTCATTTTTGTCTTGTCTGCAACCGCTGTTCTTCTGCAGCAACACACAGGATTCAAAGAGTGTTTTATTTGTATTAATGTCGTAGATGGATGTGGTTTGATTTCATTGTAATTCCTTGTTCAAACCACCCCCCCAAACCACCTTTATTACCTTTCCCACTCCACCTTTTTGAAGACTGCATCAGCAATTAAAAGATGGCTTTTCATGGCAGGCTTTCATCTCCTGATCAGCCTTTGCCCAGGAGGGTGCAGGGCACTGTTTGCTGTTTCCCACAAATACAGTGGCACCCCCAGACATCATCCCAGTGGGGTCTGGTGTGCCACTGCCGGATTTTCTGGGATTTTCCAGGATTTGGGCAGCTTTCCTCCCTCTTTGTTGGGGGTGAGTGGTGCAAATGCCACCCATTCTGTGATGCCTCTGGATACCTGGGCTGTTCCAGCTGCAGGGAGGGCCCTGGCTGGACCTTTCCCCTCTCCTGAGTTGTTGTAGCTCCCTCACAAGTGCAGGTGAGGGTTCAGGTGCTGCTGGCTTCTCTGTGAGGAGCTTTTTTTTTTTTGTGGTGTTTTGTTCTCCTTTTCTTTTTGTTTGGTTTATTCAGACTCACAGACTGCTTTGGGTGGGAAGGGACATTGTAAATCATCCAGTGCCAGCCCTGCCATGGCAGGGACACCTCCCACTGTCCCAGGCTGCTCCCAGCCCTGTCCAACCTGGCCCTGGGCACTGCCAGGGATCCAGGGGCAGCCACAGCTGCTCTGGGAATCTGTGCCAGGGCCTCCCCACCCTCCCAGGGAACAGTTTCTCCCCAGTATCTGCTTGGTGATTTGTTTTTTCCTCCCCAATCACTTTGTTCTCTTCTTGTAAACCAGCCTTGTCACAGCAAATGGAACATCCTGGCAGCTTGATTATCCTCATTGTGCTAATTATATTTCCTTGCTGGAACATCTTTCTCTACCTTCCACAAGCCATATGTGTTCAGCAGCTAAACCAGACAACAATTTTCAAGTCAACAAATGTAGTTCTTTGCAGTGTGGGGCTCTGGCAGTGAAATTCTTGGTATTGCAGGGATGATAACGAGAGTTTGCTGCTAAGTGCCTTCTAGAAACAACAGAAACCAAATTCTTTGTAGAATCAGGGGCCTAAATGAAACCTGGTGGTTTAGAGAGGGTTCCCATTCAAGGAGGCATCACTGCAAAGGTTGGCTCTATCATCAAATCTGTTTCTCTCCTGTGATTCACTGCAGAACTACAGGAAGAAGTGGCTTGCAATGAGGCAGAGGCTGTGGTGTGGCAGCCCAGTGAGGGGAGCTCAGACAGTCCCACATTAATCCCCAGGGCTCCCAAGGCTCAGGGAGTTTCTATTGCCAGTAAAACATTACACAGCCTGATCCTTTACAGCTTACAACTGCTATTAAATATTGCACATGCAGCATTTAAATCAGCTTTCCATTGTTTCCCGTGTTTGGGTGCAGATTTGTGTGCCAGTAGGGGTGGTAATTAAGTATTTGTTCTGTGCCCTGGCAAGAGAACAGAACAAAAGCATCTGTTGCAAGGGGGAGGTTTCTATCAGCTAATAACAAAAGCTTTGTAAGGGTGAGGAGAGTTAAATACTGCAATAAATACTCCCTGAATTTTGTAGGATTCCTGTACATCCCTATCCATAATTTTTGGGGGGGTTTTTGGGAGTTGTCCTGGCACCCTTTATTGCTGGCTCTGCTTTGTGTCTGTGGGATGGACTGGGGTAATATTTGACACTAATTTTTTATGAACTGATGTCAATTGCATATAAGCCAAATAGAAAGTCTTGGAGAAATCTAGGAAACTGTTTAGTGTTTGGGTTTTTAATTCTGATCACAGTTAATAAATACCCAGAGTGATTCTTGCACATGTGCTCTGTTTAAATAAAATGTTCTTGTGGTGTTGACCTGTTTTACCTGAATCCATTCAATATTTGTGTTGTTACTGATATTGGATTTTTTTGTCAGTATGTTTTGTCAGCTACTGAAATGCGATTTAGAAATCCAATAACACTAATGTGCTGCAGAAATATGGCTTTATTCACTGACCAGGAGTAACCCACCAGAAGTATTGCTTTAATTTTAAAGCTGACCTTTTCTGTTATTTAGCAGAAAATCCACAATTGCAGAGGGAAACAGACCTTTTCTTCTGGGGACAGGATATATTCCTTCAGGCTAGCACCCACCGAGGCACTGGGCTGCTTTTCCTGCACTAATCCAAAAAGAATAAGCACATTTTTGATAACTTATGATGGTGCCAGCACGGGTCAAAGTTGCCCCAGAATCATGGAATGGTTTTGATTGGAAGAGAATTTAAAGGCCATCCAGTGCAACCTGGGCAGGGACACCTCCCACTGTCCCAGGTGGTCCCAAGCCCTGTCCAGCCTGGCCCTGGGCACTGCCAGGGATGGGAAAGCACCTGGTGGAGCTTTGTCCCATCAGCTTTTTCACACCTGTGGACAGCAATGGGCATTAATGCTGGCCCTTCAGACCACAGATTTTTCCTGTGCTTCCATTTAGAACTGGTTATTCTGGGATTCCGTGCACGGGTTTTAGCTGTTGTATAAAATTGTAAATGCTTCTGATGAAATTTGTGAGGAAAAAAGATGGATCCCTTTTTAAGAGTTTTATAAGGAGAGATTTGCTTCTATTCTCTGTTGTGAAAAAAGTCTTTCAAGTCAGGTATAGCTTTATTACCACTGGGCAACTTCTTGAAATCATCCTATAAAGTTTAATAAAAACCCAACATGTCAAGGAAATTATGCAAAAGGATGCAAAGCACTCTAAAAGAGAGGTTCCTTTTTCTGCTAAATCCAGTACTGAGAACTTCCAAGTTCTCTATAAAAATGTGCTGATGTTCTTTTATAAATATCATGTACCACTTTATAAATATTTTATGAAAAATATTAATGCTTTGCTCCAGAGGAAAGCTTTTGAGGCTTTTAAGCACATCAGAATTGCTTTTTCCAGTCCTCCTACACATTTTCCCCACTGGTTTTGTCCTTCTGCAGTGTTCCTGAGGAAACAGAGGGATCTTAAAATCTCTCAATGAAATCAGCTGGAGCTGAGGAACAGCATCACAGAATTGTTAAGGTTGGAAAAGAACTTTGAGATCATCAGGCCCAACCATCAACCCAGCACCACATTCACCATTGAACTGTCCCCAAACTGTGCCACAGCCACAGGTTTTTGGTGCTCCCAGGGATGGAGGCTCTTCCAATGCTGTAACCACAAAGAACAACCCAGAATCACTTTTTTCATGAGGAAAGCTTGAAACCACTGCTAGTCTGTGAAATGTCCGCAGTTAATGGCAGGAGCAGAGTGGCCTCGGGGGGGATGAGCTGCCCTGGCAGGTGCTCTGTGATCTCTGTTTGTTGCTGTGCTTGGCACACACCCACAGGGCTCTGTTTTACTGCTGGCTGTTGATGGGGATGTAAAAGGGCTGTGGTTTCAGAAGTGGCTGCTCTGGTTGGCTCCAGGCAGTGATGAGCAATAAAGGCTGAAAAGGCTTCACCTTGCTCTGCAAAGCCCTGGTGCATCAATGACAGGGAGACCTTTGTGCAGCAAAGAGCTCTCTGAGGTGGTGATGGGCACACGGGGTGGGAGACCATCGATTGCTGGGAGTCACTGAAGCATTCTGCACCCCCAGGTGTGAGTGTGCCCATGGCTTCTATCCATGATCCCAGCAGCCACAGACAGCCGAGTTTTGCTCTGTCCCCTCCATCAGTGGGAGGTTCTGGCTGCCTGGTGTGTCCAGAACCACCCACGTTCCTGTGCTCAGCAACCCAATCTGGGCACCTTTAGTGGGGCTGGTGTTTGTGGGGGCTTGGCACATCCTGTATATGATTCCTGCCTCCCCCATAATTCTCCCCACAGTTGTGCTTCGTGATTCTTCTCCTCTGGATGTCTTGCAATGCCTAATTTTTATCTTGNTTTTATTTTTGGGTGTTTTTTTTTTTTTTTTTTTTTTTTTTGCCGGGGAAAACAATGGGAGTTCATTTGGCTGTTTGTGTATTGCTGATGTTCTTTCTGAGCTCTGTGAGCAGCTGCAGGAGTGCTCTAAGTGGCACATGACTCTGTTTGTTTGTGTATATACCTGCCAAACCTCAATACTTCAAGAGCTTAGCCTTTTCTGTTGTAAAGTTTGACAGTGTAACCTTGCTAATTTGGACATAAATGGATTTATTCTTGATAAAATTAGTTTGCTTCCCTGGGAGTCCCTGATGCCCAGCCTCACTGGGCATGGTGTTGTCTGCTCTTTCTTTCTCCCCTTCCCACCCCCCTTCATTTGAGTTTCTGGTCTCCCTGGCTGCTGCTGTGCAGGAGAACTCGTTCCTGACACGTTCCTGCTGCTCGTGATGAGCTCTCACTCAGGGGCTGATCAATAGCAGAGCCCAGCAGCTCTGTCTCCATTGCTCCTTTTCTCTATCTTGAATCTGCCAGGACAGATTAGAATATTGCCAAGGTCACTCGATGGGCTGTGAGTGAAGGCAGAGAGATCTGCCTGCCCTTTCTAGGACAGACTGCAAAGAGGCAGGAGGGAGCAGTAACTGAGTGTGCAGGGACAGGCGGAGTCTGCATCGAGGTCACAGCGTGGGCTTTGGGCACAGGATCCCCTGTCAGGGGCAGGGGGCTGTTCCTGCTGGGGAAAGTGTCCTGGCAGGACTCGGGGGAGGAACAAACAGGAGGTTCAGGAACTGGGGGAGTGGGGGGGACCTTGGGTGCCAGTGTGCTGAAATCAAGGAGGGATCCAGTCAAGGATTATAGGATTAGATGTTTCTGTGGTGGCAGAGATGCCGTGGCAGTCAGGGGGGCTGAGGGGCTGCAGAAGCCTCCTGCAGCTGGGCTCTTGTGGAGCTGAGGTGAAACTGCTCCTCAGAATTTAAGAAAATTTATTAACAAAAAAACCATGAGTCACTTAAAGGTTTTTGGTTGTGGTTTTTTTTTTTTTTTGTATTGACAATGGATGAAATGACAGAGGGAAGGTTTCTAGGAGGAGGCAATCTATTTTATGGGTCTGACTGCTGGAACAGGGACAGCAGACTTCATGGCTTGTGTGTCTGAGAGTTTGTCCCTCTTGTTTTCCCCCCTGCTTCCAGCAGTTGATCTAATAAAATAGAATGTCTGTATAAATCCTCCAGCCTCAGATCATGGTGTCTGCCTCAGAACAGCTAATAAAACTGCAGACAGAGTCCCCTAATATTGTTACCTCATTTAATGGCTCGTTATGGCCACTCCACACAGAAAAGTGCTGTGTCTGTGAATGTTCAGCAATCTTCCACAGAAAACTCTGAGTTGTGGGTTTACCTGGCTTTGCAAATAAAACTGAAATAATTGCTTCCATAATAACAACAAAAAAAACCCATCTCCACTCTCTTTTCATTCAAACTTCTCTAGAGTTTGCAGCTATTTGATCTGCAGGAGATAAAACCCCCCTTCCTCCGCCCTGGGAGGAGATGTAGCTGTGCCCAAGCTATAATTCTGCTTTTATCCTGGCTGGATTGGTAGTTTGGTTTAATTTCAGTCTGGTGATTCCTAAGCTGTTAAGTAGCAGCGTGCAGTTAATTGCTGCCTTGGCCTGGAACCAAAGCAGCCAGGACAAGTCTGATGGAAGGAACAGGAGCTGTGGAGGTTTTTCCAAGGCATTTGGAGATAACAGGATGCTTTTGATTTGATTTCCTCTGCTTCCCCCCGGCCACGAGGGTGAGGCCACAGTGTCAGTGATGGAAACGGATGAAGGGAGTTGTGTTAATTACTGGAGCTGTAGGAGAGAATCTCACGCAATTATCTGTGAGAGAAACCCCAGCAGATAATTACAGACTGCCACAACTTCCACTCTGAATTGTGCTGTGTGACCTGAAGGCTTCAGAGCCTGCAAGATGGGAGCCCTGTTTGAGCAGCCTGGCTCCACAGTGACCAAACCTTGGCTGGGGCAGGCGAAGGGAAGAGGCTCTGGTTTGAGTGGCTGTGCTTATCTTGGAGCTTCATCTGCGCTCCTGCTTGAGGGTTAAAGGTGCTGGTTGCAGGCTGGGCCTAAAGCTCCGGCCCAGCTGGGCCAGGATCAGAGGGGCTGAGAGCGGCTTTGGGCTTTGAAACGCACGGGCTTCTCCTTCCTGGGGCTGCTCAGCACAAGGCCTTCGATCTGATTGGTCCGAATTTCCTGTGCCATGTGCTGATTGGTCCGAATTTCCTGTGCCATGTGCTGATTGGCCCGAATTTCCTGTGCCATGTGCTGATTGGTCCGAATTTCCTGCGCTGCATGGTGATTGGTCTGAATTTCCTGTGCCATGTGCTGATTGGTCCGAATTTCCTGTGCCATGTGCTGATTGGTCCGAATTTCCTGCGCTGCATGGTGATTGGTCTGAATTTCCTGTGCCATGTGCTGATTGGTCCGAATTTCCTGCGCTGCATGGTGATTGGTCTGAATTTCATGCGCTGTGTGCTGATTGGCCTAGAGTTCTTTCAGTACACGGTGATTGGCCCAGCATTCCCGTGCTGTGCTCTGATTGGTCTGTGATTCCCGCAGTGTTGTCCTTCCTGGAGCTGGCCAAGCCAAGGGCTTCTGTCTGTCCCCGTGTGCCCGGGTTTGGTGCCCGAGGTGTGCCCGGGTTTGGTGCCCTGGGCTCAGCCCTCAGAAGNGTGCTCTGATTGGTCTGTGATTCCCGCAGTGTTGTCCTTCCTGGAGCTGGCCAAGCCAAGGGCTTCTGTCTGTCCCCGTGTGCCCGGGTTTGGTGCCCTGGGCTCAGCCCTCAGGGCGTCCCCGGGCTGCAGAAGCTGAAGCTCTTTCCCTTGGAGCTCACCTTCCTGCTTTCCTGCAGTGCCAGCTCTTGCCCAGCTCTCTCCTCCCTCTCCCTCTCTTGTTTCCAGGCCCCTGGGCAGTTGGGATTTCACTTTCAAGCCCAGTTTGGGGCGGGGGAAATGGCAGAGCTTGGTGGGGTTTCTCTCCCCCCTCCCTCTCTCCCCCTGCTCTTGCTGGGGGCTCTGAGAGCTTCTCCTGGCTCTGCCAGAGGATCTCAGCTGAAATCAGTTTAATTTGAGGAGAATCCTTTCTGCTCTCCAGGCACCCTCTCGAGCCAATTCTTTCCTGCTGCAGTGTGTGGTTTTTGTAATGTGAGGGCTTGACACAGGATTGTCCTGTGGGTACAGGCTTGGCCAGAAGCTGGAGGGAAAGGTGCTCACAGAGGGTTTCTGTTGCACTTGGGATGTACCTTTGGGTTTTCCTTGTCACTTAACCTCCTGTCTGTGACATGGGAAATGATTCTGCTTGCCTTAGTGGGCTTTTGTAAGAATGTATATTTAGAAAGTCTTGAGAAATGCAAATTGTGGGGCCATTCCTTGGCCAGGGACACGGATGAGCACTGTGGAACAGCCAGCAGAGCTGCGAGTGTTCCCTTCTGTGTTCAGTGATCTCAGTTTGCACACTGACCACCCCTCAGCTTATCCTTTGTTTACTAATTTGTCGTGTTGTGTTGCACGCTATGAAATCAGTTTAAGCTGTGATGGAGTGGGATGCAGGAAGCCTCAGCCCTGTTAACACAACGTGGCAGCACGTTTGAATGCATTAATTTCACTTCATGTAACCACAACTGGGTCTGACAGGGGTGGGGCTGGTGGAGGCTGGGACAGGGCAACAACACAGATCCCACTGTCAGTGGGTTTTGCTTAAATGAACCTCAGCATCATCCACCATTGTTGCAAAAATAAACCGAAATTTGTCTTTTGAGGTGAAAAATTGTAAAGTCCACTTTGAGTATCTCTTTTTCTTTCTCCATTTTTCTCTCTTGAAGCAACAAAAGCTGCTGGTTTAATTCAATTTAGGTTGCCCAGGGAAGCTGTGGCTGCCCCTGGGTCCCTGGCAGTGGCCAAGGCCAGGCTGGACATTGGGGCTGGGAGCAGCCTGGGACAGTGGGAGGTGACCCTGCCATGGCAGGGGTGGCACTGGATGAGCTTCAGCATCCCTTCCAACCAAAACATTCTGTAATTCTATAATTTAATATGCTTTCCTATCACTACTGTTGAAGCTTTGGCGCAGGAAGTAGTTGGGGATGATTTTGGTGCTCCCCATGGTGATTTGTCTCTGTTTTCTGTTGTCTCTGCTTTGTTTGATGTTCCAAATGGGTGTCTCTGCTGGAAGGAGGATAAACATTGCCTTGGCTAAACCCCTGTCAGTGTTTGGACAGGTGTGCAGCAGGGTTGTGGATCAGCCTGGGTAACTGCACCTGGAGTGTCGGGGGGTCTGCAGGGGTGCAGGGGGCCCCTGGCCGGGGATGGCCCTGCAGGAGGAGCTGCTGCTGGCCTGGCTGGGACAGGGACTCTGCAGGTGCAGCTCTGGGGCTGCTCCTGCTCCCAAACCCCCCCAAGGCAGGACACGGCTCTGGGACCCTGCAGGGAGGGCTGGGGACACCACCAGCTCTGCTCTTCAGCTTCTACTTGTTTCCTTCCCTTTTGCCCAGCTGAGATGGTATGAACTCTGTCAGCTCTCTGGAGATTCACTGGAACTGTAAACACTGGAATTACCTTTGAATTTAAAAAGTGAGGTTACTTAGACCTTGAGGAAGAGACAGGAGCTCTTTGAATGTTGCTTAGCTTGGTCACAAAAACCTTTGCAGATGGAAAAAAAAAATGGTTTGAGCGAATGGAAAATACTTGTCTTTTTTGTTGTGATTGTGTCACTGAGTTGTTGGACTTGGTTTTATTTTCAGTTCTACCATTCTGTGATCTTGTAACAGTGAAGATCCTGGAGCTGCTCTGGGATTATGCTGGGCACACGAAATGCTGAGTGGTTGTGAGGTCACCTGCAGTAACCTGTGTGATCAGTAATTGCCTGGTTTGGAGGTGATTTTCCCTGCCTGGTGCTGAGGTCTCTGTGCCCACCCTCGTGTGCCTCAGCCAGCACCCAGCAAACTTCTCTGATGGGCAGGAATGTTCACCCTGGTCTTGTCCTTTCCAGTGGGTTCTGGGATGAGTGGCTACAAAACAAGCACAGGTTTAGTTTCTAGGAGGTTTTTCCACCCTTGAATTTCTCTGCACGTGTAACTCACTTCAGCTGGTCTTTGCAAATGTGGTATTTTTCTTCTAAAGGGCTTTGCACGTTTATGGATCTGGAGGAAGATTTAAGTGTGTCAGAGGTGGAGTAATTGAATGGAAATACAAATGGAAGCTGAGGCTGGAGGCAAATGGTGACAACTTGGACCTGCTGCAGACTTTCAGTAGCTAATTATTGAACTGTTTATTTCATTAGAACTAAACCAATGGTGTTTGAATAATTAAGGATTTGCCTTGCTGGTGGCACACTTTATCTCTCATTGATCCATTTACCTTAAATTGCCTAAGTGCACTTGGGGGTGTCAGAGCTGTGTTGTGAGATGGGGGGTTTGTCCTTTCTCCCCCTTCCTGGGGTGTGTTCGTGCCCACATTTCCCTGGGGCTGTTCCATTCCAGCCTCCCTCAGTGGCTGGGAAGGTTTTTCCAGCTGACCATGGTGGGGTGTGGGGTCCCCCGAGGGAGCAGAGCTGGGTGAGGCTGCAGGGATGTCCCTCGTGGGGATGCTCAGCCCCTCTGGCTCCTCACAGCCCAGGCTGTGCTCCCTGTCTGGCTTCAGCTCGAGCTCTCTCCAGGCTCTGCCCCCCTGCACAGGAGTTGTTGTTGCTCCAGGAATGAGGAAAAGCTCCAGGCCCAGGGTGGGGATCCTGGCAGGCAGAGAAAGAGGGGGACAGCCCTGGGAGGGGGTGTGCAGCCCCCCCCCTCCCCAGGATTTCCACTGGCACTGAAACTGTTCCTCACAGAGCCTGCCCAGGCTTTAACACCCCTGAGAACTGAACAAGCTTTCATTGTCCTTGAGGCAGAGCTTAGCTGGAATTCAGCTCCTCATTTTATAATTGTAAATAGGAGTGGGAACCTGGATGTTTTTCCCATATGGTGAGATGCCTTTTGACCAGGAAGGCAGAAGCTCACAGAAAAGCACTTACATTTTTGGTGTCTTGGTAAAAGACACAGACTACCTGAAGCTCCCCTTGAATATTAATAATAAATAATAAAAAAGGCAACATGCAATTAATTTTGAAGTACTCCAAGTACTTCATGAAATCCAACTGGTTTTATCATCTTCTTCCATTGAGAAGAGGGTGACTATTGCTCCTAAAACCACAGGCCTTGGAATCCCATGGTGAGGAGCTGTACTGAACTAGGAAAAAGAAAAATTAATGGCAAGGGTCCTTAGATGAAGCAGAAGGCGCCTGGCAAAGGCATTGGTGAAGTTCCTGTGTAATTACCAGAGAAGGCCTCCCCTGGTTTTGCATTCTCAGTTTGAAGAGAAGCCTCTGCAGCCCAGGGCATCAGTGCTGGGCTGTCCCTGCTGCCCATTTGCAGCCTGGGGCTGGCAAACACCAGTGTCCCCTCCGTGCCAGCAGGGCCTGGCAGCCCGGGGGACACTGGGGGCTGGCACCTGGTTTGTCCTGTGTGTGCCCTGAGCCTCCCCCTGGGCACATCCAGAACACTCCAGGACATCCAGCCAGGCTCGGGCTGCCTTGGGGACCTCTTTGTGTCTCCTGCACGTGGAACAACACACCCAGTTTGGGGGAGGCTGCCTTAGAAAAGGGGTGATTTATTACCTCTGCAAAAGAAATTTACAGTTTGGTCGGTGTGTGTGACAATACCGAGGAGGAAAAGGAACAGGATGATCTAAGACAGGGGAGAGGGAAGAGCCAGTGGTATTTTACACACTGAGCAGCTTTGGAGCTCTCATCTGGAACCAATGTGTGTTTCTTTGCCCCATGCAGGCACAGCAGGTGAAGTGTTGCACCAGGGCTGTGTCTCTGTGTGACAGAACTGGCTGCTCCTGTGCCCCTGGCACTGCCTGGGCTGCTGGTGCTGCCCCAAACCCCTCATCACTGGGGTCATGCAGGGAAATGCCTCGGCACCAAGAGCCCTGCTGGGGCTGGGGCAGGGTGGGTGCAGGACAGCCCTGAGCTGGGGCTGCTGCCAGCTCCGGGGGGCACAGCAAGCTCAGCTGGGCAGCACAGGGAGGGTGTTCCTCTTCTCTGGCCTGATGGAAATCAGGGTTTTCCAGCAGAACCCCTGGGCTGTCATCAGGGAGCTCCCTGTGCTCCCAGCAGTCACAGTCCTGCTTGTGGAACTCAGATTGTGTCTGGCAGCTGTGTTGTAAAACCCTCTGCAGAGCAGCTCCTAAAGAAAGGAGGAATCATCAGAACTTATTTAGGTGACATTTTCAAGGAATGACAGGATGGTTTGGGTTGGAAGGGACTTTAAAGCTTGTTTTGTTCCCACCCCCCATCAGGGACAGGGACCCCTGCCACTGCCCCAGGCTGCTCCAAGCCCTGTCCAGCCTGGCCTGGGACACTGCCAGGGATCCAGGGGCAGCCACAGCTGCTCTGGGAAACCTCTTTTCAAGGAGCTTTGTGGTAGGTGGCTGGGTGGATCAGAGAATGCTGGTAAAAGTCTGATTATCCATCTCCAGTTTAGTGTGCACTGGTGGTGCACACACTGTACAGTTATTGCTGTGTACAGAATTAACTGTTGTGCTGAAGAGCATGGCAGGGCATAACTTGCTTTGGGCCTGTTATCTGCAATATTAAACAGCATTCAGCAAGCATTTTATAAAGTTCTGTCATGTTTCTATTAAGACAGAAGAGATAATCTGGAGAAAGGGGGAAATGAAGGGTTTAAAGAACAACAGACAGCCCATGCAAAGACCCCAAGGTGGCTGCTCAGTTTGTATTGACAAAGCTTCAGAAAATCCACCACCAGGAATTTATAAACTGTCAGATGTTTTCAGGGCCTTTAGTACCAGAAAGCTCTGGGTTTACAGGAGACATAATTATTGCCAGCAGCAGGTTCATGCACCTGTCTGTCTGTTACTTCATGGAACCACAGAAATAAAAGGTAGGAGGAGTTAAGATGGTGTTGGAAGAGCTGCAGAGGTGGAGGATGAATCTCTCTGAAGAACAAGAGGAACAGAACTAGAAATGCAGACATGACCTTGATGTTGGCCATGGAGAGGTGTGTAGGCATAAAATAAATATAAAATAAAACACCTGGAGTGTGCACAGGGCAGGGGGAGCCTGTTCTGCTCCCCAGTGGGTCAGAGCTGCTCTGCTGATGGGCACAGGGGGTGTTCAGTGCTCAGGAGTGGGTCTGACTCTCATCCCTCCCTCTGCAGAGGCAGAATCCCCTCCTCTGACCCAAATCCAGGCATTTCTCACATCAGCAGTGCAGCAGGAGCTGGGCTCTCTGTTCAGTGTCCTGGGGAGGAGGAAGGTGCCTGCACAGGTCAGGCTTGTGAGAAACCTGAGATGTCAGGGCTCCTGACAAGCTCTACATCCCCAGCTCTCACATAGGCTGAGCATGAATATTAACCTGTCAAAAACCACCTAAGAAAGAAATTGACCTCATTTGCAGATAGCTAAAAGGAAATTTCTTCTCAGACTCACAATGTTATGAACATTTTTCGTCCATAGAAGCCATCAAGTGTGACACAAACTGCATAGATACAGGAAAAAATCACTTCTTGTCATTTTCCTCACGTAATTCTTCCATTTTCACTACATCAGAATGTGAGTGGGACAGACAGGCCCTGCCTGCCTCCCCTCGTGGCTGGATTTGGGCTGTGTTGTAGGCTGAGGGCTCCAAACCAGAGTTGCTGTGGCTGGCATTGCCCAGGTGGGACACGGAGGTGGCACTGAGCCCAGGCTGCTTCCCCTGCCTGTACCCCCCTGCCCGGGCCCAGGCAGGGGCTGGAACAACAGAACCTCTGCTCTGTGTGGGCACAGAGTGACCTGCCAGGGGTGCCCTGGGTATCCCTGAGTGCACAGAGTGCCACCCCTGCCCTCATGGGACACAGGGACATCTCTCTGCACAGAGTGCCACCCCTG
>VZTR01006570.1:0-15291 GCA_013400775.1 Chaetops frenatus | reverse complement strand
TGGGACACAGGGACATCTCCCTGCACAGAGTGCCACCCCTGCCTGTCCCTGGCACACAGGGAATCCCTCTCTGCCGCTGGGGTGCCAGGGGCTCTGTGAGGACAGCAGGCAGGGCTGGGATGGGTCGCTCAGTTTAAGCTGCTCTCCCCTCCGGAGGGATTCTTCCCCCGGCCAGGAATTGGAGTTTGGGGTCTCTGGGTGCTGCTGCCTCCAGCGGGCCATAAAGGAGCCCCGGCAGGTTGGTGCCGGTGGGTTCTGTTGCTAAGGTGACAAAAACAGGATTTTGCTTCAGCTGCTGCAGAGGATGGTTCAGCAGGAGGTGCTCAAATGAGGCTGAATTCGAAGCTTTTTTCATTCTTTCAGCTTGAAGTAAAAATAATTTTGTTTCATGGAGGTTTGGTTTTGGACCCCCTGAGCTGGGGTCGTTTCTAGTCCAAATAAAAGCATCGCTCTGTGCATCTGCAAAAATATCTCTGCTTGAGAGGAGAAAGCAAGCCCTGCACAGAGCATTTCCCTGCAATCTGTGTTTCAGTGCTTGATGTGTTGTTGCACATGAGAGCGCTGAGGTGGAAGGATCCCAAGGGCTGAGTTTGTCAGAGAGCACGAGAGCAAAGCTTTGATGATCCCTCCGTGCTGTGCCACTGCTCAGCTCTGCCCTGCTTGCCCATCTGGCCTGGAAATGATGGTTCTTTCAGCGCTTGAACGAATAAACACCTGCAAAGGTTTGCCAGCAGATCTGCTTTGTTCGTGCAGTGGCACCTGGCGCTCAGGAATCACCTCCGTGCTCAGCTCTGCCAGCGCCGGGCGGAGCTGCAGGAGGAGGGAGCATCTCCCACCCGAGGGGCAGCAGCTCTGGGGCTCTGGGAGCCCTTTCCTCTGCTGTCCCTGCACGCTTCCAGGGCCACCAGCCTGCTCCGTGCAGGTGATACCCACACCTGGGAGGGGTCCCTGCTTTCCAGGGGGCTGCAAGACTCTGGCCAGGCTCTGCAGGGCTGTCCCTGACTGATTCCCTGGGTGCTGTCCCTGACCGATTCCCTGGGTGCTGTCCCTGACTGATTCCCTGGTGCTGTCCCTGACCGATTCCCTGGGTGCTGTCCCTGATTCCCTGGGTGCTGTCCCTGATTGATTCCCTGGTGCTGTCCCTGACTGATTCCCTGGGTGCTGTCCCTGATTGATTCCCTGGTGCTGTCCCTGACCGATTCCCTGGGTGCTGTCCCTGATTCCCTGGTGCTGTTTGCAGGTTCCAGGCTCAGGACACATCCTGTGCCAATTCCTGCTCTTGTCACTCTGAGCCTGCTGCTCCAGGGGACCCTGCTCTGCTGTAACTCAGTGCAGCTGCAGCAGCGCTGCCTCTGGGACTCTGAGTATCTGAAATATTGTGGTTATTATAAATTACATCTCCTGAGATGCCCCAGGCTGCTGTTGAGCAGTGTTTAGCTCGTGTCTGGCTGTGCTGTGTGAAGGCACCTGGTGTTTTTCTCCTCCCACACCCCGGGTAGCCCGGGCTGATTCCTGGTGCCAGGGCCCCTTTCCTTGCAGTGAAAATCCTCCTCCCCTGAGCAGGACCTGCTGAGCCCTGTCAGGGGCTGTGCTGCCTCTCCCAGAGGGCTTGGAGTGTGGCCAGAAGGAACAAACCTTTCCTACAGACCTGCCCTTGTCAGTGAGAAATGATTTTGTGGTCTGCAGGAGCAGCTCGGGCTCACACTGGCTCCAATGTCAGGAGACAGAGTTTGCCTTTATTTATCCCTTGGCTGTGTGACCCAGGGAGTCTGTGAGTTTAGAGTCTGTCACACACAACTCAGAGTAAATAAATCCCCTCGTAGTTAATCGTGCATTGGACACAAATCATTTACAAATCCAAACAGAATGTTCCCTTTTCTGAAGGTTTAGCAATGGGGAGATTTAAAATCAGAGTATTTGAGCTGAGTGTCAGGTTTAATTTTCACTTACTAAGAATATTAGCTAGGATGCTATTTACTTAAGAAATTTGCCATTAAGAATTTATTCACAGCAAATACAAGTATCTCTGAAACCTTTGTTCTCAGCTGAAACAAAATGCTTTGTGGGATTATTAAACGCTGCTCTGTGAGCTTTGAATTTCAAGCAAGAGTTGGGTTCAGAAGTGTCCCAATGGACTGAAGAGATGGAGGAGACCAAGGGGGACCCCCTGGCTGCCCTTGAACGAGTCACTGCAGTGCTTAACACTTCAACTGCTACCTGGATTTGTGAGATATTTACAGCTACTGACCTTGTAAAAATGGGGCCAGGATTAATTTTTATTCCCTGCAGATGACTTTAGAACACTTTGTGTCAGCAGCAGTACAGAAGATCCTGTCTGCAGGCTGTGCTGTGCCTCCAAACCTGAGCTGTCTGGGGTTGATCCTTGGTTCTGCTCTGTTTTCCTGGCTGGCTTTGCAGGGTGCCTGATCCTGTCATATTCCAATGCCCATTTGTGTTGGTTTTTAGTCTCTTGATCTCCCTCCTTTTTTATTTCTGGAAATTGTGGGAATAAAGGCACAAGTGTAGGAGGTTGGACACGATTTTTGAAAGCAAAGTTGTATTTTGAAAGCCTGGGTGTATTCTTGGTGCTGAATCCGTTTCCCCTCACAGGTTTGCACTTAAGACATCTTTATGTTATTACAGTACAATTAGAAATGAATGGAGTTCTCCTCCCTCTGCAGTGTTAGTTAAATTCTCCATATGCTGGTGGGTTAAATGGGTATTGAACTGTTTAACATTAATTAAACAGCCAAGGCTGGGGAGAAGCCAGGAGCACACTGTCCAATTAAAGCAGTTGCCTGTGTGAACAGCTGCCCATAAATCAGCTTCTCTTGTACACAGAACAATTGTTAATTGAATAATTGCTTAAAATTCATCTCTTCATTTTTCCTCGGGAAATGCATCACATTTACTTGGAAGCATTGAATCTTTGAGCAGGGTTTGATTTAGCAAAGCTGAGGTGCAACCTGTGGGCCAGCAGGTACAAAGAGCTCGGGCTGAGGCTCAGCAGGAGGGGCAGGAGAGTTTGGGGTGTGTGAAGGAATGGACAGGAGGGTTTGGGGTGTGAAGGAGTGGACAGGAGGGTTTGGGGTGTGTGGAGAAGAGCCAGAAGCTCTGTGGGAGCCCTCTGGTGTGGCAGTGGTCAGGGCAGGGCTGTGACTCTGGGTTTTGTGGCTCGGAGGTTGGATTTGATTTGGCAGATCCAGAATAGGACCCGTTGGGATCTCTGGGAGTCTCCCACTGGTGTCAGAAGTGTTTGTGTCCTGCTGTTGTCCTGCTGCTCCCGCAGGGCAGCCCCTGGGCACCAGGAGTGGCTCTGGGAAGTGCCAGCCTGCTCAGGGAGCAGCTGCAGTGACAGCCCTGGCAGGATCCCGGTGTGGGCCACAGCCAGGAGCAGCTCAGCCCTCAAGCACAGACCAGGATGCTCTCAAGGGGTGATGGAGCAGCTGCCTCAGGGAGGGGAATTGTGCTCCCAGGATGGTTCTTTGCTCTGGAGCCCGTGGTGTGTTTGAGACCCAGCACTGCAGCAATCCATCTGGCAGCTCCTTCTCCTGGGGAGTGGGAGTTTGGGTTCCCCACCTACACTCCAGATCTGGTCTTTCATAGCAACAGAGAATAACAGCTCTTATTTCAGTGTATTGGCACATCTGCCACTATTAACCTTTCCTTGTACATGGGCAAGTGTTGCTTCTCTGCCACTGCTCAAAATTTCTGAGTTCTTTAAGCTCAGATTCCAAACAAGGAATACCATGTATTTCAAATTCTTTCATGTGATCTGGGAGAGAAGCATCAACTCGTGTTTGTTCTTGCTGAGCTGGAAGCGGCTCCCTTATGAATGTCAGGGAGCCTTTGGCACTGTGGGGAAGAGCACCCCAAGGTTAGCAAAGCTTTTATCTGTCCTATTTGCTTTATAATATGAAAGAAAAATCTGAGTCTGCATCTTTAGCTGCTGTAGGTTTGTGAAATTCCTTTGAAGTTGGCACTCTGGTATGCATACATAAAGAATCAGAATAATTTTAGTGCAAATCTGCTAATACAGATGTTTTCTTCTTTATAACAATAACAATGAATTTGGATCACTCCTAAACAAGATCAAAGGCATCAGAATCTCCTCTTTGTTTTAACATTATAATCAAAACACAATTATACTTAAAACACTTGAAGTGGTTGAAGATGCAGTAGCTGAAAGAAACCTCAACTGCCTCAATATTGGGCTGCAATAACCTGGATTATCTGTGGCTGCTGAGTTTTGCTGAAAAGAGAAGCACAAATGGCTGAGGACAGGAAATTCAGTTGTTCTCTACAGCACTAAAAGTCATCAGTGTGCACTGGGGAATACAGCAAGCAAAGGTTCCTTCTTGCAATCACCCAGCAATGGGAAAAAAGAGGAATTTTTCATTTCTGATGGGGGCGCAGTGGCTTCAGGAATGAGATTTTTCTGTGCCTGGTTTGGTTTGGGTGCTGCTGGACAAGGGCAGGGCTCTGTCCTGGGTGCCTCAGCTGCTGCTCCTCTTCACCCACTGCCAAGCTCCTGCTTCTGCCATCCCAGCTTCCTTCTCTGAGAGGAATCTGGGGAAAGAATCCCTGCTCCAGCTCCTTCCACCAAACCCCACTGGAGCCATGCCTCTGGCTTATTTCCTCTTGAGATACTGAAACCTTTTGAGCCCTTCCCTTGCCCCCATCCCAATCTTGTTCTGTTCACAGAATCCTGGGATGGTTTGGGTTGGAAGGAGCCTTAAAGCTCACCTGGTTCCCCGGGCAGGGACCTTTCCCTGGGCTGGGTCTGCAGCAGGGCACGGGGCCATGGCCAGGTTTGGCACCTCCCCAGGCCAGGCAGGACAGCACAGGCCCCAGCTCAGGGGTTTTCCTGCCCAGGAAGGGTTGGGAAGGGAGGAACCAGCAGCACTGCTTTGTTCTGCCGTGGCCACCCCTGCTCTGGGTGCTGAGGAATCCATCCCAGACAAAGCCTCCCTGGGCAGTGGGGCTCGTGGCAGAGCTGGCAGCTGCTGGGCCCTGAGCTGTTCCCTCAGGAATCCACCAGGAGAGATGCCAGGGCTTTTGGTTTGGTTCGCCCACCCTGGGCTCTGCTGGTCAGGCTGGACTGGGTGTGCTGGAGGAAAGGAGCCCCTGACAGCTGCCAGGTGCCCTCTGCAAATGCATCTCTGTCAGAGCCACCAGGCAGCTCTTGTCACCCTCCCATCAGCTGGAATTGGATGCCTACAGAGGTGGTAATTACAAATCCCAGCCAGGCTGCACAGCCTCATTTGTCTCTGTTTATCATCAGAGCAAGAATATTGATCATTACTAAACCATTAAATATCTTTGGAGAGGAAGAAGAAAATCAGATTAATAAAGGTTGACATGCATTGTGGAATGTACTTCTCCATGAAAGTCAGGTCTGGCAAGGGCAGAGATGACAAATGGAATCACTCAGTGACCTGGGACAGATGGGATCTCGAGAAAGCAGCTTGGGCTTTTTATTTCTCTGCTCTGTCTTTGTGTTTTGGAGCCAGCTGAGTCCCTCTGTGTTTAGCTGGGTGTGTGCAGCTCTGGGGTTTGATGCAGTGAATTTTGGCTGTAGTTTTGCCAATACTTTTTGACTAAGAGCGTTGTTACCAATTTCCCCCTTTAATCCAATTCCCATTTTATAGAGAAATGGCCAAGAAGAGGCTGTGCAGGCTTGTTTTCCTCAGGCTGAGCTTTATGGCTGTGCAGGGAGCAGAGCTCTGAGCTGGGAGGTGCTGGGAGCACTGGCACAGGTGCAGCAGAGCCAGGTGAGGGCTGAGGTCCAGCTGGGGTCTCTGTGCAGCCCAGGACCAGCCAGGACTGACCATCCCCATGAGCAGAGCCACTCCACTGATGGAGCTGCCTGTGAATATCTGACCAGCAGAAGCCTTTCATGGCAGAGTTTTAGCCCCAGTTTAGGTTTGCAGGCATGGCAATTAGGAGAACCTTGTTTTCTAGAGATACAGTCTTTTCTATTTTGAAAGCTTGACAGTTCTAATGCTCTGAAATTATTGAAGCTGACAGGTCTCCTCAAGAACTGTTTAATCTGTCAGATTCTTCCTTCTTCTATCATCTCAATCATCTAATGGCTAAAAAAAAGAAAAACCTCCCAATGAGTTATTTTCTACCTTATTTTAACGTGCCAATAATTACAGAGATTTTTTTGCTTGTGGTAGGAATTTCTCTTTAGAAACAGAGAAGAGCTAATTAAAAACATCCAATATCCTAAATGATGAATGATGTTGAAGTGCAGAGTGGTTTGCAGGTGATAATGTCAGTGTGGGTTGGAGACAGGACTTGCTTGTTATGCTGGACGCTGAAAAGAAATTCAGCTTTACACAGTCCAGATGACCTTTCTGGATTATTTCATTTTTCTATTAAGGTTTTTTTTTTTTCATGTTCATACAGCCAAATCTCCTTTTTCTTGCCTCGTGAATCCTGGTAATTTTGCTGCGTGAATTTTTTCAGCTGAGGTCCTGATCAGTTTGTCTGAAGGAAGGGGCAGATTTGGCACAAACTGGCAATGTGTTTTCTGAGGGGGGCCAAAGATGACGTAGGAGTGAAGTCTTGGGTGGGCATGGCTTGGAAATGACCAGAAACCCTTCAGGTAATGCCTTGTAACCTCATAATCATTTGCAGGGACTCCCAGCAGGGCTGGAGTAGCAGCCTTGGGGTTTTGTTGTGCTGTGTGTTCCTTCTGCCTGGTTAAGGTGCTGCAGGAGCCTCAGCACAGGAGTGGGAAGATGCTGAAATTCCATGAGATCTGCTGAGGTGGGAGAAAGGACATGAATGGGTGATATCAGCACTGTTCATTTTCTCTCAGTGAAACCAATTACTGATTGCAGTGGCAGTTTGAGAAACAGCTGATGGACAAGGGGTGGGAGCACAAACCTCCAGATTTGACTTCAGCACTCTCAGATCACCAGCTTTGGTGTGCAGGGTGCTCCTCTTGCTCAATCAGAGCAAGAAGGCTGTTTATCATTCTGTGGAGGGGTAGCAACAGGATATTACACATTAACAGCCCTGATTCCTAATTAAAAACGAACAAGAGATGCAAACTCTCCCAATCAAAGTGTTTAATTGGTGCAGGTTTCACTTTTTGAAGCCCTTAGTCCCCCACATCTGCATATATAATAGCAGGTAAATCTCCCATTGTGAATGATTGATGTGAAGATATAAACAAAAGCAACTTTGATTTATGCCTTAAGATCACTCCAAAGGCATTAAAAAAAAAAAAAAAAAAAAAAAAAATCTCCCTCAGCTGCCTCGTGTCACTGCAAAGGCAGCAGGGCAGTGAGCCAGACCTCTCTGGGGTTTGCCCACTCCTCAGAGCCCCAGCCCAGGTGCTGTGCTCACCTGGGCATTCCATTTGCAATCAAACTGCCCCCTGCATCTTGCCTTGTCTAATCCCAGATGGGGCAGCAGAATGAATCCTGTCCCAGGCAGCTCCCCAGTTACCCTTCTACTCTCATGAGCCTCCAGGTGACTCTGTAGGTGTGGCTGCACATCCTTGAAACAGGAGAGAGAACCCAGCATCAGGCTCTGGTCACAGCTGGGGTTCAGCAGCCCCTGCAGGGTGTCAGGGCACTCTGCCCCAGCTCTGCCCCTGTCACTGCTCAGGGAACCCCTGGGCCCCCAGCCCTGCAGGACAGCTCTCAGCCTCTGCATCACTTCCTTCCCAAGCTGCAGTGCTGGGTGAGAACATGCTCTGACCCAAAGGGGTTTTTCCTTCTCAATCCCCCCTCATTTCTTGTCAGACGAGATGCTCCTGGTGCTTGTTCAGCTGGAGGAAATGGTGCTTCTGTGGCAGCAATTAATCTGGGAACAATTGGATAAGGGCTGGTTTCTGTTAGCTGTACAGGCCCTGTGATTTAGGGTAACTCAATAGAGAGGAGTAATGAGGTTTGTGTTGGGCAGAGCAGTTGTGCCCAGGGAGGTTTGCAGGGTGCCCCAGACCCCGAGTGCTGCCTGCAGGAGCTGTGCAGCTCAGCTCTCTGTGCCTCTGCTGTCACTCCATCACTCCCAGGGGCTGGCAGGGTTTTTCTTGTACATCTGTGTTTGGCTTTTATCTTGCAAATCTCCTGTGTGCTGGTGGGACCAGCTGCATCTTTCTACAGCTACTGATTTTCAAGGAATCCAGTGGAGGTGTCACCTGTCAGGTGTCTGGAGGGTTTGATCAAGCTGATGCATGGAGCAGTGTCAGCAGGCACAGGGAATGATATTTTAGCTGCTCTGTGGTGTTTGATTTCCTTGCTCACTTCAGCCTGCTCTCCTTTTTCCTCTCTCCTTCCTCCTCTTCTCCCTCTTCTCTCCTGGCTCTCCCTGCCCAGGTGACACAGGCTGCTGGCACAGCCCTGGTGACAACACCTCTGTGTGTTTTAATGGATATCTTAGCAAAAATGAATGCTAATAAAATTTAATTTAGTCTGTTTATTGCTGTTTGCTACCAGGAGAGCAGTCAGCCTCTGGAAAGCTCCGGGTTCCTTGGAAGTGTGGGGGGTATAAAACCACCTGCAATAAGAGGGAAATCATCAGACTCTGGGTTCCATTGCATGACTGGAAGGAGTTAAAAGAAGCTTAAAACAACTACAGACAAACTCCATCAATAATGATTCATGTAACTGAACCCAAAAACTGCTGTGGAGCCCAGGAAGAACCAGAGTGGGGGAATCCAGCAGCAGGGCTTGGTGCCAGGCTCTGGCTGGTCCTGGTGGGATCCCTGCAGCACCTGCTTGGAATGTTCTGCCCTTGCCCTGGCTGTTGCCACGTTTGATCTCCTGGGTGTGACCCTCGGGGTGCTGTGCTTCGGGCAACTGCTGGAAATGTGCCGCTGAGGAGTTCAGGACCAGCCCACAGCAAACACAGTGGGAACGTTTGGGGTGATGCAGCTGAACATCCTTTAAGGGAAAAAAAGAAGGATGGGAAGGTCTCTTTAGCAGTCCGTGGCAGGAGGAGGGTTTGCTGCTCGTGTGTTATGGGGAACATGTGGTGTGGGGTCTGGTAATGGGCTTCTGTTTGTGCTGGCTCTTTCTCAGAGGTGCTTTTGGGAATAATTTGCTGCATTCTGCTCCCTCTATTTGCAAGTGAAGAAAAATGGGATTCTGAGGCTTTCTCTGTGCCTTGTGCTGCAGGGAAAAGGAGCTCTAATAGCCCATGAATAATTAGTGTGTTGTTCTAAGCTCATATCCTAGATGGATGCAGTCAGAGCGTGCCTGGGTTATCACAGAGGCTCCAGGGAGCTCTGACAGCTCTGCCCCTGCCTGGGGCTGCCTGACACTGCTCAGAACAGAAATACCTGCCCAGGGGCCAGAAATGCAGCTCAGGGACACGTGCTGCATGCCAGGTGTGGGGGAGAGATATTTGCAAAATATCCTCCCAGCCAGGCTGTGCTTGCTCTGGAGGGTTTTCCCCCCACAGTCCCTCCCTGGAGCTGCTTTGGCAGAGTGCCTTGGTGGATGTGCAGGGTTCTTTGCATGAACGTCCCAGATGCTCCTGTCCACTCACAGCATCAAGGCAGGATAAAAATGTGTTTCAAGCAATTTTGGAGCCTGTTGTTACGGGTTGCAGTGATCTGCACTAGGACTGACAGCCCCTCTGGAAGGCAAAGGGTAAAGCACAGCCCAGGCACAAGAGAGGATGTGGTGCCCTTTGGGGCTCAGGGCTGTGCTGGTTCCTGGCTCTCTGGGGCTCTGCAGCCTGCCCTGGAGCTGCTGTGTGCCCCTCAGGGCCAGGCAAGGCTGGTTCCTCTGGCATCTGCTGGGATTTCTGCAGTGCCACAGGAGGGACTGTGCTGGGTCAGCTCTGGGATGGGCTGCTGCTCTTTGGGTCAGTTCATGCTGCCACTCCCTCCTGTCACCCTCGTGCCCCAAGCTCCTGGCTCTGCTCATGCCCCTTATTTTGAAAGGCTCTAATTGACACCGAACTCATCTGGCAGTCCCTCACTCAGGGAAGAACCTGGACGGGCCCTGGGACAGTGAATGGGTCAGTGTTTGCTCCCACTGATTGCTCCCATCCAGTGCATGGGATAACATTGGCCAGCGCAGCCAAAAGCAGGAGGAGCTGCTTTTTATCATGATGTTATTCCATTTCCATAGCTGCTGCACAGTGCAGGAGGAGCTGGCAGAGGCCCAGGGTACAGG
Organism: Chaetops frenatus; assembly: GCA_013400775.1. NCBI lineage: Eukaryota > Metazoa > Chordata > Aves > Passeriformes > Picathartidae > Chaetops > Chaetops frenatus. The sequence continues at coordinate 5,146 of VZTR01006570.1, read as the reverse complement.
GGCTTGCTGTGCCTGCCTGGTTCCCTGGCCAGTCCCTTCCTGCTGTGCACACCCAGCCACTCCCTGCCTGTGCCCGGGGCACTGGAACAATTTCTGTGCTTCTGCACTTGGAAAGAGCTTCGCAGGGGGAGGAGAGCCAGTGATCAGATGTGAGTGCTGCCTCCCCAGCTCTGAGGCTGCTCTGCTGCACAGGAAAAGCAGCAGTGATTCCATGTAGGTGTGAAGCCAGGGGAGCTCGGAGGGAAAGGCAGTGCAGTGACCAAGCCCCACAGAGGGGATGGAGACCAGGAGCTACCACAAGGTGTAAAGGCTGATTTATGTTGTCTTGCCAGATAAAGCCCCAGATCATCTGCAATTTGTTACTTACAGTTCAGCCCTGTGAAATCAATTACTGAGATGCAATTTAATTAAGGCAGGTTAATGCTTGATCTAAGGCACTAAACCCATAAGATGTAATTTCAGTTTACTAATCATTGTCATGCTAATGGCCATTTGACATCTGCTCAGGCAAATTGGGCCACACGTTTTGGGCCAGTCAGTGATTTCCCCATCCCAGAACAGCTCTGGAGGTGGGGACAGGGTTGGGCACCACTCATGGAGGGGACCTTTCCTTGGCTAATCCTTGCTGCTGCTGCAGCTGCTTTGGCTGTGGCCACGTCCCAGCCCAGAGCTGGGCTGGTACTGACCCTGCTCCTGCCACTTTGCCACCCCAGACATGAATTTGAACTGGGACTGGCACAAGGGGACAAGATCAGCATCATCCAAAGCTGGTTTTATTTCTGTCTTGCTGTTCAGGTAACTTCTTCAAAGCTGGAAAGATTTTATTGTCTTTCCCCACTACTACAGTGGTTTAATACATGGGAGAGTGGCTATTCATTCTAATTTAAGATTAATTAAATGTCCCTAAGGTAGAAAGATAACAGATCTTAGATTTAGGAAGAATTTGCCTGCTTTGTGCTCAGTGCAGTCACTTTTTATCAGTAGCACAGTCCTCACAGGTGTTCTGCTGGGAGCTCCTGCAGAACTGGGTGAGCCAGGTGGAAAACCTGGGGTTAACTTGTTTTGACTCCCAGGGAAGTCTGATGGGGTGTCAGGACTTTGTGATTTTTACTGAACAATGATCTTGGGGCCTCAGGTTAGAAATGAATCATTTTTAACTCTAATATTAGGTGTGTGTTTGAGTTTTTCAGTTGAAAACCCAGCTCTGTCCTGCACAGAGCCACAGGAGTCAGGCTCAGAGCCTCCCTGAGGAAATCACATCAGCACCTCCCTTCTCCAACCCCAGGGCCACTGTTTGTCTTCTCAGACCCAACAGAACCAGCCTTTATCCACTTTAATGCAGCCCTCACTGTTGTCTGGGGTGTTTGTGTGAGTGGGGACTGGGATCTCTTCCTGGCTTCAGAAAGTTTTTATACTGTAATTTCCAAACTGGTGTTTGTAATTAGTCCATAAAAGAAGGTAATATGTGAAAAGTGTTCAACTGCTCTTGCCAGGATAGAAAATATATATTGTAATGCATTCAGAAAACATTCCAAGGGTAGAGGATCAAGTTGTATTTGATTTTCTCATTCTCTATAATAATCATTTTTGTTGTCTTGCAAAGCTCCAGCTTTGAAGTGACACACATAAAGATTCTGCAATACCAGCAACTGTTTCTCTTCAGCTATTTTCCAAGTGATTTGATTTTCTCAATAGCATTAACTATATGGAGGTTTAACAAGTTGTAATTAATGTATTCAGCCATTTTCTTTTGTGACAGGCTGGAATGTGAGTGACAGCATGAAGGGAAGGAGCAGAATAGAACTGGATGCTTGAGAAGATTATCATAACATAAAAACTGACAACTCTCTGCCTCTTGAATAACATATTGTGTGACTGAAAAGGGAGGAAAAGCTATTTCACAAAAAAGCCCAATGGGCCTTAGAAATTTTTTGAGGAAGGGGATGGATTTTCAAAAGGCTTTTTTAGTGTGGGGCAGATTTGAATACTAAAGTTTCTCCCGGGCTGCAGGGTGTGTGCAGTGGAGTTTGTGGCATGGGCTGTGGTTCCTCTGTGTGCAGGAGCTGGAGGGAACCCCACCCTTGCAGGGGCAGCAGGAAAGAGGCTCCAGAGCATGGCTGGGCAGTGGGAAACAGGCTCCCCACCCTCCTGCCAGGATCTCAGACCCTCCTCAGCTGGGAGGGACCCACCAGGGTCCAGCCCTGCACTGGACACCCCAAGGATCCCACCAGGTACCTGGGAGCTTGTCCAAAGCTGAAGGACCAGCTCAGCTCATCCCCTGGGGCTGGTTGGCATTTTGGAAGCTGGGATTGCTCCTTGGGAAGATGCCCTGGGTGATTGAAGAGCAGGGCTGGCAGCCTTTCCTCCCCTGCTGCCATCCATCCCCCACAGGGTCATCTCTGAGCTGGCCCCTTCGTGTTTATTTCTGAGCCAATAAAATTCCCATTTGCTCTGGTACATTTTGTAATCCACAGCTTTCAGCCCCGAGATTGATTATCTGTATTCCTAGATAAAATCAAAGTGCAGGACTTTAAACAGATTTCCAGTCAATTATTTCCTCCAGACATCTTAAATGAGAGCCCAGATTAACTCAGGAGTGGCCGAGAGCTTTGTACCTGTGTTTGCTTCCTGGCCTGGCTGCATCTCATTTTTAATTAGTTTTACTGCTCTTTCTTTAATTTCCACCCAACAGGGGGGGCAGTATCTGTGCCCAGCCTGGAACCCTGGGCACCTGGGCAGGTGAATTTTGGGCAGCTGGGGGCAGCTCTGGCTTGCAGAACAAACCAAACCAACACCTCGAGCACGATCTCACTGCCTTTGGTGTGGGGGGACCCCAGCAGGCTCTTCCCACCCCACGGGGAATCCTGGCTGAGGAGCCAGGGCCCTGCTGGAAAACTGCAGGGCTCAAATGTGCTGGCTGAAAAGTGAAGTGTGGCTTTGAAACAAGAAATGGAGAATTCTTGGCAGGAGCTGTTCCCTCTGCCTGCCCCTCTGTTTGGATCAAGGCTGTGCTCAAGGAGCCTCAGGTCAGCCATTTAAATGTGTGAAAGTGAAATTCCTCAGGAAATCAGAAATTAAAATGAATTTCAAGGGGGATGTTAGAAATTAGGATTGGAGGAGAAGTTGTTAGCACTTGTTCTAATATTTCAGTTTGGGACTGGAGGACATTTTTGCACAAGATTTTTGATGTAATCCCAGCATGATTTGAGAAACACATTAATTATGAGCTATCCACCAGATGGAGGCTTTAAAACTGTATTATTTTGCTTGATTTATTGATGGCTTATTCAGAATTTTTTTAATTGCCATTTTCTTCTGAAAATCTTCAGTATCACACAGATTGAACACTGCCAAGAGACAAAGACATATATATATATATATATTTATCCCAAACCAGACATTTGAACTTTTTGATTCATCACTGTGTTAACATTTATTTTAGTTATGCTTTTAAATTTTTTTTCCTTTTAACACTTCCTGGAGTGATCAGTGATTCAAAATACCTTTTCCTTGGCCAGTTCTACAGTAAAGCAGGGCAGCATAAGTGAGTTCTTCAGTTCTGTGCAGACAGTTCTGTAATCCAGAACATTGAGATGCTGGTCAGGGAAAGAGACATTCTCCATCTCTTTCTTGTGATATTGAAGTGTAAATTGAAACTGTGGCTACAAAGTCCAGTGTCAGTGATAAGAAATTGCAGGTGTGTGCAGTAGGGGATGGATTTGTGCTCACAAACAGATCACAGGTGGATTAGACAAATAATTGGAAAAGGAACCCTCAGCCAGGCTCTCACTGCAGTCACTTGCACACAGCTACCCTGTAATTCCAGTGAAGTTATTCCAGCTATTCTGATTTACAGGAACCACTGAGATTAGGAGACTTCCAAAATGACTATAATGGCATCAGAAGAGCTGCTGAAATGTGTGAGTCAGGGTGGAGAGCATCCAAAAAGAAGTTATGGCACAGGATGATGACATGTCTCTTTTGGGGATGTTTTCATCTTGAATTTTGCTCCATTTCCTTTGTTCCTTGGAGTGCTGTAGTGCAGGGTGAAGCACACTCTAAGCAGCAGCATGTGGAATAACTGCATGATTTTGCAATCTCTGTTAAAGCAGCTGCATCTGTAACTCATTTCATGGAAGTTTTACTGGGTTTTTTTTTCCCTTTTACCATATCATACTCGAAGCTCAATAAAGATAAACTTCAAATAATGTCAGTATATCACAGAAGATTCAAAGCCCTGCAGCTGAGCCTGTATTCCTCAAAGTGCCATTTATGAGCTGAGCTGTTTTAATGCAGTGGTAGAAGTAAACCCAAACATTTGGCAGTGTCTGCATTTGCACCCTTGGGACAGATGATGGAGGAGTTATTTGCTCCAGCCTTTAATCAATTCTAGGTAAACAGCACGAGTGTACCTTGAGCATCCATATTTTCTAATTGGCTCTCTTAACTGTGAAGGCTCCCATAGCTCAGGGGGGAGATTTACAGCAGGGGAGAGGGGGAGCCCCCAGCACTCCCCACTTGGAGCTGTGATGGATCTGCTCCAGCAGCAGCAATGGCAGGGCTCAGTCAGGAGCTGCAGCTCCCTGGCCAGATCAAAATGCAAACCATGGGCGAGTTCCTGGGTTTGATTCATTGCCCTGCAAATCTGGGGCTGCAGCAGCAGCTGAGCTGCACGAGCAGAGCTGACCCTTGATTTAGCACGGCCAAATCTGTTTATTTTACATGTGCTAAATCCTCTGGGCCCAGTCAGTTGGTGTTATTCATGCAAGGGTTTCTCGTGGGCTTCAGAGAGTTTGGTAAATCTGCTTTCTGTGCTTGCCTGGTGAAGTGTTTGTGGCTGCATCTGCAGAGAGCCCTCATGGTGAGCTGCAAGATGAGCCAGGGGAGAGGGGAATCTCATTGCAGGGTTGTGTCCAAAGTCACGCAGGGCACGGCAGGACTGAGGAGAGGAAAGGACCAACAGAAGAGTGATGGTGAAAAATGGCTTTGCTTTTTCAATGCATTTGACTTTATTTGGCTTCCCTCGGAGTCTCCTCCTGAGCTTGGCAGCCCCAGAGTGAGCCCAAGCCCTGTGTCCATGTCCTAAGTCAGACTCAGTGTCAGGGCCAGCTTGGATGGGGGTGGGACACCCTGGGGTGGTGGCAGC
>VZTR01006568.1:0-20818 GCA_013400775.1 Chaetops frenatus | reverse complement strand
TCAGCAGCCGCCGGCCGTTAGCGTGGGAGCTGCATCCTCGGCGGGCAGTGATTGGCCGGCTCGAACGGGGCCGCGCGCTGATTGGTGGAGGGGACGCACGCGGAAATATTCAAACGGGGGCGCGAGAGCAGGCGGGGCCGCGCGGGGCGTCCGGGATCGGGGCTGCGGCCGAGCCGCTCCTGCACCGGAGAGCGTCCGGGACGGGGGTTAGGATCGGGCCACCGCTACTGCACGGGAGAGCCTTGAGCACCGCCGTTCGGCACTGGGGAAGCCCTGACCGCCGCTTGGCACCGGGCGAGCCGCCGCAGGGCCCGAGTCCTGCCCCGAGCGGGACTGCAGGAGGGAGGGAAGGAGCCAGCGGAGCCCGGTGCGGCGCCGCCCGGGAAGGGGGAGCCGCGTCCAGCCCGTGACCCGCCGGCAGCGCCGGCCGGTGCGCCGGTCCGTGTCCCCGGAGCCGCTATGGCCTCACAGAACGCCGACCCCGCCGCCGTGTCCAGCGCAGCTGCCCGCAAAGCGGCCGAGACCGGGGCCACGGCGGCCCGCGGCGCGGTGGGGAAGAGGTGAGCGGGGCCGGGCCGGGGCTGCGGGCGGGGGCTGCCCCGGTGAGCCGGCCGGTAACGTGCGCTCTCCCCGCAGGCTGCAGCAAGAACTGATGGCGCTGATGGTGAGTGGGGCTTCGGGGCCCAGTCGGAGTTTGAGGGTCCCAAAGGCTCCTGGGGCTGGACTGGGGTAGGGGGGTGTCCCGGGCCGCCCTGATGCGCTGCCCCCGCAGATGTCCGGTGACAAAGGCATTTCTGCCTTCCCCGAGTCTGATAACCTCTTCAAGTGGATTGGGACCATTGACGGCGCCGCCGGGACGGTGAGAAGCGAGATCCCGGTCTGGGGGGCGGGGGGGGGCCTGATCCTGCGCTACCTTCCTCCCTTCAGCTCAGGGTGGTCCCAGCCCTCCACTGCCACTGTACCTCTTTTTCCCCGAGGCTTTCCCCCACCTCTGGGGCTCCGGCCCCCCCTGACTCCTGTCCCCCTCGACTCCCACCCCCAGGCCTATGAGGAGCTGCGGTACAAACTGTCGCTGGAGTTCCCCAGCGGGTACCCCTACACAGCACCCACAGTGCGGTTCCTGACCCCCTGCTACCACCCCAATGTCGATACCCAGGGCAACATCTGCCTCGACATCCTCAAGGAAAAGTGGTCGGCGCTGTATGATGTCCGCACCATCCTGCTGTCTGTACAGAGCCTGCTGGCAGGTGGGTGTCGTGGTCAATCTGCTGTGCAGTGCTGGGGGAAGGGGTGGTGATGGTGGGGATCCCCAGTCTAGATCAGGGCTCAAGGGTGTCCAGGTCACCCCCCCACCCCAGCTGACCCAGCCACTGTTTGCAGAGCCAAACATCGAGAGTCCTCTGAACACACACGCTGCTGAGCTCTGGAAGAACCAAGTCGGTGAGTGCTTGAAGCAGATCCCTCCTTGCCCCCTCCCCAGTAGGATGGGCAGCAGCACCAGTCCCCAGTGCCTGTGTGGCCCCAGAGCTGCCCTGGCCATTTCCTCAGGACCCTTGGCACCACGTTCCCTCTCTCTCCTCAGCCTACAAGAAGTATGTGCGAGAGACGTACAACAAGCAGACCAAGAGCCAGGAGACCTGACCATCACCACTGCTCCCCAACATACCCACTCCCTCCCGGCTGTCCCCCACATTCTGTATCATAGGCTGTTTTTAAATTAATGTTGCAGTCCGAGCCATGGTTAATGTATAAATAAATGCACGTTTATAATTTCTGCAGGGGATTCTGTGGCAGCCTGGCACACCCTAAATGCCTGAGGCCCCTCTGTGATGAGGGCAGGGAGGGTGGAAAGGACACTGACCCCTGTGGGGTAACAGGAGCTTTATCAATATTTGGGGAACTGGAGTGGTCCCATTCCCTCTACAGGGTGGGAGCAGCCCCCACCATCAACTGCAAAGGCAAGGGTTGAGGACTGTAGGGGTACATAGGGCCTCTGTCCCCTGCTTGGTGACAGGGGTGCCAATTTCCTGCTCCCCTAGCTCACAGCACCCCACAGCAGTGTCCAGCACAGGGGCTTCCCCAAGCTGTTCTCTCTGTGGTGCTGCTTGTCTCTGCTGGCTGTGTGGTCTCTGTGGCTTCCACCGTCCATGGTGGAATGTTGGCACTGCTCTCCATCTGTGCCAGCGTGGCCCTCACCTGCTCGATCTCCTCCTCCAAGCACTGGGCAGTCGGGGGCTGTGTGGGACCCCCTCCTTGCCGGCTGGGCAGCCCCCAGCCCCCCAGCCCAGTGCGCAGTGGGGCAAGACCACCCCCTTGTGTGGAGAAGAGCTGGCAGAGGTGCTGGGCTCTGTACAGGTCCTGCAGGAAAAGCTCCAAGGCAGAGAGGAAGAGCACCCACAGCCGCTCCAGCTCCTGCCGCTCCAGAGGGCTCACTGGGGGCTGCCGCAGCCCCGCCAGCAGCACCCACCGCAGCCCTGGGGGGATAGGCCTGCTGAGCTGGGGCAGCCCTGGAGCCCCTCCTTTCCCCCAGTGTGGGTGCAGAGGCTCCCCGTGGCTGCTGCCTAGTACAGCGGTTCTCTCCTTACCCATGCTGAGCTCACAGGCCTCTGTGCTTCTCCTGCGTAGCTCCTCACGCAGCCGAGGGCTGTCACTGCTCCCCCCGAGCTGCAGCACCAGCTGCCGGTGTCCAGCCATGGCCTTGCAGAGGGCAGCCTGGGCTGTGGCACAGGTCCTCACTGCCCCCCACCCACGGCATGCATTCCTTCTACCTGGTGCCATCACACCGCATGAAAACAGGGCAGAGTCAGGATGCACACAGTGGTCACTGGCTCTCCAGGAATCTCGGCTGCTCTGTGCTGCAGTGCTGTGCTGTGGGTACGTGACCAGCTCTGAGCTGCGTCTGGGTCCCATGGTCCCACCCCCCCTGGCTGGGGACTGTACCCCGCCTCATCCTGCCTGCTGTGCTCCACCCCAGCAGGTCCCCAGGGAGCTGTGATGCCCAGCAGGCTGGCACGACCACTTCTGAGAGACACAAAGACAAGTGTCCCCTTTCCCCTGTAGGGAGGGGGCTGCTCCTGCCCTTCCACCTTATAGCCAGGTCCTCAGGGTGGGATGTGTGGGGCAGGCAATGGTGGCTCTTTAGAACCCCCATGGTCCCACATCCCTGCCCCTGGCGCAGGACCCTTGGGGCTGGGGCCATGCTCCCTCACCCTCTGGCATGTGAACGAGCTGCTCTGCACGGAAACTCTGAGCTCAGCACTGGCGCCTGCCCAAAAGTCCGTGGGAACCGCAACCCTGTGCTGCCCCTGCAGCACTGTCCTGTGGCGTGAGCCCGCCCACATTCCCTCCCTGGGGAGCAGAGCAGGGACACAGCGCCACAGCCCCCTCCTTATGCACCCTCAGTGAAATCCTGCACCAGCAGCTCAAGCCTTTCCTCTTTAATTGAGGCTCAAATCAAAGCCACAGGTGGCAGATGGGAGGAAAAGCTCAGCCGCCAGTAGTGAGATGAGACCAGGACCCTGGCACAGAGCAAGGTCCCAGCCAATGATGAGGGCCAGATGCTGTGGAGCTGCTGCTCTCTGGACAGCAGGGGAGCAGGGCTGGGTGCAGCAGCCGGCCCGAGGAATGTCTGGTCCCTTACTGCACACCCTCCATCATCTTCAGGAACTCTGCAAGACAGCAGCAGCCTCAGCCCATGGCCCTGCCTGGGTGCACAACACGGGTGCTTGGCTGGGGCCATTGCTCACCATCAAAGTCAATGCGACCGTCATTGTTCTTGTCTGAGTCCTTCATCATGTCCTCTATGTCCTCATCGGTGACAGGCTCCCCAGTGGCTCTCAGGATCTCACCCAGCTCCTCAATGTCAATGAACCCATCTGCATTCCTGCAGGAGGGTGAGGGAGGGATGGGACCTCACTTGCCCCCACAGACAGGAAAGGCTGCTTCACCCCCACACTCACCGGTCAAAGATGCGGAAGCAGTTGGCCAGCTCCTCCTCAGACTTGCCTTTGGCATCCTCTTTCATCTGGCGCACCATCATGACCAGGAACTCCTCAAAGTCGATGGTGCCACTGCCTGTGGGGAGGGAACCAAGTGTGGGTCAGGCTGCCTGCCCAGAGTCCAGTACCCACCCATGCCACCAACCACCAAGGGCTGCTCACCATCCTCGTCCACCTCTTCAATGATGGCGTCCAACTCCTCTTTGGTGGGGTTCTGGCCCAGCATTCTCATCACCGTCCCCAGCTCCTTGGTGCTGATGTCTCCACCGCCATCAGCATCAAACATGTCAAAGGCAGCTTTGAACTCTGTGGAGAGACAGGTCAGGGCTGGGCAGTGGGGCAGAGCCAGGCCTTGCACCATGGCCATGTCTGGCCACTCTCCCTGGCATCCCCACACTCACCCGCAATCATCTCCTCACTGAGGAAGGCACGGGCTTCTGCCTGCTGGTCTGTCTGTAAGGCAGGGGAGAGGGGTCACCACGCCACCCATATCAGGCCAGAGCCCCCTCACACAGCCCCAACCCTTCCCACATCCCTGGCTGTGGGAAGAGGACGATCCTCTGCTGGCATGAGCCACAGACACCAGCAACCCCTACAGTTCTGATGCCTTCCAGGCATCCATGAACGTGGTGGGCTGCAGGGAGCTGCCTGCCCGGGTCCCCCACTATCCGGGGGCTCCATTGTGCAGAGGTCATGGTCTCTGTGTACAGCCTTGGCATCCTAAGCACGCAGTGCTATTTTTGGGATCTCCTCAGCTCCCCTTGTAGGGATCGTTAGGGCTACAGCCGTGGCACCTGTCAACCCCGATCGAGTTTCTCCTGGAGGCGCAGGGCGGCCCCGGAGCCAGCAGGGATACTGTGTCGCATGACCCAGTGCTCGGCATTCAGCCACCCCCTGCCACCACTGCCTTTGTGCAGCCCTGAGCTCCGAACAGGGCTGAGATGGTGTCCCTGAGCACCTGCACCCCCTCTGCAGCCACACAGTCACCCTCAGACCTGTCCTGAGGGGACCATGCACCACCCCAACGCTTCCCCACCCTCACCGCCATGGTCAGCCCAGCACTGGGGACCAGCTGCCTTCTGCAGAGGCACCTCCACAGCCCAGATCCCCCTGGTGCCTCCTGTCCAGTCAGGTCTTGTCCTGGCACACAGCACATGACACACAGCACACAGGAGTGCTTACCATCTTGGGAATTTAAGGTGCTTCCCACCCACAGAGAATCACCAGCTCCTGCAGCAGGAACTCCCAGAAGCTTCGTGGTGCCCCTGGCACCCCAATTTGTAGTGTCTCCTCTGTGGGATGTGCCTCCAGCTACTGCGCTCTGCCCCCCTCAGCCTATCAGCACTCTGGCAGCACCCAGCCCCTCTCACTGTCAACAGGTGCCTTTACCTAATTTAGCCAAAGCCTTATTGGCCAAGGGCTGGGATTAATGTGGGGATGAGGCTGGGATGGAAATTCAAGCCCTTCAGGAGGGACGCAGAAGCTGTGGCAGGAGCGTGGCTCTGCCCACCCCCAACACCCCCATCCAAGGCAACTCAGTAATGAGGGGGTTAAAAATAGCCTGGAGCTGTCAGCATCACCCGGGTAAGGGGGCTAGGGACCCCCCTGCACAAGGGGCATGGACTATCACCCACTGGCCCCTGAAAATGCAACCCTTCCTGGGCCAAGCTCCCAATACTGAGCTGGTTTTCCCCCGTGCAGAGTCCCCCTTGTGTCCTCATTTTCTGTTCCAGGGGGCCCAGGCAGAGCAGTGCTGCAGCCCCCTGCCCCAGATAAGGAAGGGGCCCCCAGTGGGGCCTGGGGCACAAAGTCCCTGGAGAGATTTGGAGCATGAGCCCCATGGTTTGGGGTCCCCAGTGCTGTTGGCACCTGGTTCCGGAAATGGGTCCATCTTTTCGTGCTTCTGAGGTGTGGGAATTATGCCCGGTGCCTCCTCGAAGGCTCAGTCCTCACACTCACAGCCCGTGCCAGCCACTGCTGCCAGGGCCAGTGGCTCTGGGGACGCACTGGCCAAGTGGCCTGTGCCCTGTGGTGCTCAGAGCCTCAGGGCTGCAGTGGGGTCAGGGTGACAGATCTCTGTCCCATAAGGTCTCAGTGCCATGGACACCCAGGAGTTTTATTGGGACCCCCATTCAGTGGCTGGGAGTTGGGAGCAAGTCCAGCCCCTAGTGCATCCCACCCTGCCCAGGGAAGCTCAGGGGTCCCATCTGAGCCCGGGTGGGGTGCAGTGAGCAAGCACGGCAGAGCGATGGCAGCAGCTGGACTGGTCCCTCTATATTTATAGACATTCCCAAGGAAGTGGTGAGGAGTGAGCAGGCAGGCACTAAAAAAGGCTGGGCAAGTGCTGGAGGTGCAGCCTGGCCATGGGGCGCATGGTGAGGCTGACTGAGGCCAGGGTGGCAGGGTGCCAAGGTGGCCCGGGGGACATCCCAGTGGGACCGGGAGCCTGAGTCTGGGGTACCAGGATACAGGGCTGTTGGGGAACTTGTCTGTCAGGGTACAGCGGTGCCAGGCTATTGGGGTATCAAGACTCTGAGACATGACAGCGCCGGCTACCGGAGTGTGGGGCTCCTGTGGCCCCAGGGCAGATATGCGGGGATCGGCCCGACCACGACATCCCGGACAGGGGACAGAGGAGCAGAGACCGGGAAGGGTGGGGTCGGTTCTCAGGCAGGGATTGCGGGCAGCGCCGGACTGAGCCCTAAGCCTGATCTGAGAGTCCCGGGCGGTGCTGCAGGGACCGATTCCGACCTCGGCCGTGCCGGGCAGTGCCGGGAGAGCCGATCCCAACGGTGCCGGACAGCGCTGCAGGCGCCGATCCCGATCCCGGCCGTGCCGGGTGGTGCCGGCTCCACCGCTCCGATCCGGGTNTGCCCGGAGAGCTCGGAGCTGGAGGACGACACCGAGGGGCTGTCGACGCGCCTCAGTGGCACCCTGAGCTTCACCAGCCACGAGGACGAAGAGGAGGAGGAGGAGAGGGACGGAGCTAGCGAGGAGTTGGAGGAGCCGCCGCAGGCGCCAGGGGCGGCAGCAGGCACAGAGGACGGAGGCAGGTGCTGGGGCGGTGAGCTGAGGGGACTGGGACGACTCCGGGGACGCTCATGCAATGGTGGCGTCCGGCAGCCCGACATATGTCAGAGCGCTGTCCCCACGGAGGGCACTGACACCCCTCTCCCGACACAGAGTGGGTCTCTGCGGCGGAGCGTCCCGGTGGCAGCCTGCTGACCCGGCAGCTGCAGGAGCTGTGGCGGAGATCGCGGGGCAGCCTGGCACCGCAGCGGCTGCTCTTCGAGGTCACCAGCGCCAGCGTGGTCAGCGAGCGCTCTTCCAAGTACGTGGTGAGTGAGCCCGGCGCGGCTGGGCGGGCAGGGGGTGCGTACGAGTTCTGCTCTCCCTGGGGCAGGGGTTCCACGGGGCTGGCGCTTATTTTTTTCTCTTTCCCCGTGCTGCTCGGATGGTGCTGGCGGCTCAGACGAGCCTCAGGTAACTATTGCTAATGGGTGCTGCAGCTGCAGCAGCCCAGTCCACTCCCTTCTGTCTGCGCTAAGTCCCCCAGCCCCTTCGTAGCTGCACACCCGGCTGTGCCAGCGCCAGGAGCAACGTGCCCACAGCACTGCCTGACACCTGCCTCCCCCACAGCTCTACACCATCTACCTGATCCGCTCTGGCCAGTTTGACAAGGCCCCTGCCACCATCGCCCGGCGCTACTCGGACTTTGAGCAGCTGAACCGCCGCCTGCGCTGCCGCTTCAGCTGCGACATGGCCAGCATTGCCTTCCCCAGGAAGAGGCTGCGCCGGAACTTCACCGCTGAGACCATTGCCAAGCGGAGCAGAGCCTTCGAGCAGTTCCTGTCCCATCTGCACTCCATCGATGAGATCCGCCGTTCTCCTGAGTTCCTCGAGTTCTTCTTCCTGCCGGACCTGCAGGCCGCACAGCGCCTGACCTGCACTGGCATGTACCGCGAGGCCCTGGCCACCTGGGCCAACGCCTACCGGCTGCAGGACCGGCTGGGGGTCTGCAGCTCCAGGCGCTTCCTGCTGACGCTGGCTGGGCTGGCCGTCTGCCACCAGGAGCTGGACCAGCTCAGTGAGGCCCATGGCTGCTGCGAGCAGGCGCTGCAGCTGCTGGAGGCCCAGGGCAGCCACCCACTCCTGGGACCCTTCCTGCAGGCCCACATCCACCTGGCCTGGAAGGTGGGCAAGGACAAGCGGCGCTCGGAGGCCCGGCTGCAGGACCTGCGGGAAGCTGGGCTGCCCCTGCAGCAGCAGCCTTCCCTGAAGGAATGCCTGATCAAGGAGCCTCTGGAATGAGCTGCCTGTGCGCACATGGGTGGGAGGGCAGGGGCTGTGGGGGGCTCACACCTGTGGCAGCTGGGAACAGTGATGGCAATGCTGTAGGTGGAAATGGGGCAAGGGAGCAGCGCCTCAGTCCCAGAGGCAGCACAGCCCGTGCCTGGAGCTGCCTCGTGAATGCACTTTCTCTGTGGTTAGTCTGTCTTGCAGGGCTGGGGACTCACAGGGGTCCACCACCCACACTGGTGCTGCCAGAAGCTGCTCCCCCTCTGCAGGGGATCCTGGAGTGGCTGAGACTTTAGCTGGGATGTACTGGCACCTTGCAAGGGAACGGGAAAGCTTCTGGCAGGGTCCAGGGCTCTTGCTGGGAACTTCCCATGAAACTTACACAATAGAAAGGACTTTATTAAATAAAGTCTTGGCAGGAAGAAGAGCAAGGCGCCTGCTGTGTCTGTTCAGCCCCACTACCCCGGAGCACCATCAGTGGGAGGCCTCAACCTCCCACAGAGGTGGGAACTGTCTCATCGCCTTCTCCCAGCTCCCATCTGGGCCCAAGCCCAGTCCTGGGGAGGAGCCCAAGGGCAAGCAGAAGTAGCAACTGAGGAGTCAGGCACAAGTAGTGCAGAAGTGAGAAGAGGAAGCAACGTGTGCCAAAGCAGCACCTTCCCCTCCTGTGACCCAGCCTGCAGTGGGGGCAGAGCTGATCCACTACGCTCCTGGCACTGCCTGCCCTTGGGCAAGCACAGTCAGAGGTCCAAGAGGACAAACTCCAGGGACAGAGTCCAGCTCTTCACCCAACGGCTTTATTTTGAGGAGGGTGAAGGATAGCGGATGGCAGCGTGTGGTTACATGCTGTGCAGCTAGCACCTGGCTGCAGTGATGCTCTGCTGGTCACTGTCTGTCGCAGACACCTCGGTACTGGGACTTCCTGCAGTGCTTGATCCCTGGTCTCCTGGTCTCCTTCCTGTTCCTGTCCAGGTCCTGTCTTGATCTCAGGGTCCCTCCCTTGGCATGCCTGAGCCCCAGTCTATAGGGTCTCCTCACCTAGAGCTTGCTCTGGTTTGGTGTTTGTTCCACCCTGATGACACCTTCCTGTGCGCATGTGACAGCCAGGACCCCATCCCTGCGCCACAGCCGTCCCTGCACCAAGCCCCGGCACCCACCTGCAGAGAGGGACTGTCAGACTGCAGCCCACTGCCCCCAGGACAGGCAGGGCTGGCCTTGGCCATTCAGGTCTCCCAGAAACGCACTAAGGACTTACCAGCCCAGGGGCTCTCACACTCGTACAGCATCCAGTGGTCAGCTCTGAAGGGCGCATGGAACCACATGGAATGGTCAAGGGACACCATGAACTTGATGCGGTACTGCCGGTGCGGGAGCAGGGCCGTGCCCAGGAAGGCGTAGTCAGAGATGTAGGCAGCCACGCAGCAGTGCACCTTCATGTCAGTCTCCCCTGCAGAGCAGGCACTGCTGCCTGTCCCGCAGGGGCCCGTGGGACATGCCCGGGGCGCAGCGCAAGGCAGAGCCCCAGGGACTCTGCTCCCCTGGAGCCACTGCCAAGCACAGCTGAGATTCTTCCAGACCCACTCCCTTTGCTATGCCATGCCCCAGCATGGCTCTTGGCATCACCTCTGCACCCACACCTGTGTCTTGAAGTGCCCAGGCTGGGGCGCAGGCAGCCCCCTAATCACAGCCCTCCCAGCCCACCCTGTCACAGCAGTGCTCCACAGTGTGAGCTGGTGCTTAAGCCCTTGGACTGGGAGGCACTGGACCCAGCAAGACCCACCTATGTAGCCTCGTGCTCGCACCCAGAAGAGCTGCTTCGGCTCCTGTGACTCTGAGCAGAATACATCTGGTGGGTTCACGGGTTTAATGTCAATCGGCACATCTTGAGCTTGGATCTTGGTGAGATGCTTCCTGTATCTCTCGGCCAAGTTAGGATTCCTGCAGCCCAGTGCAGAGAAGCGAGGTTAACAGCAGGCAGGCAGGTTGGAGCTCATCCTCCTGGCAGCAGCTCCGACCCAGGGGCACACAGAAGGACAAGAGGGACACAGTTCCTGTCGTGTTCTGCTCCTCTGTTCCCCTCCCAGGTGTGTGTGGGAACTCCTCAGGCAGTCCTCTCCTGCACCTCCCTATGCCCCAAGCAGCGAGGGGCATCCCCAGCATGTCCCTTCCACCCTACTCACTGCAGGAACTTCTCGATGAGTTCCTCCTGTGTCAGCAGCTCCTCGGGGGGTGGCACGGCCGGCATGGTGAACTGGTGCTGCACTGGGCTTCCCTGGGAGAGCTGGAAGGAGGCCTGGCAGGTGAAGATTGGCTTTCCGTGCTGGATGGCCTTTACAGAGCGAACGGAGAAGCTCTTCCCTGTACGGGTCCGCTCCACCTCGTACAGCACCGGCACCTTGGGGTCCCCTGGGACAGCAAAGGGACGTTCTGCCACTGGGCCACGGCGCACCACGCACAGACGAAACCTGCCCAGCAGGGGCCGAGCCCGGCAGTGCTTTGCTGGGACCTGGATGACGGCACCTCCTCATTCCTGCGAACTTCCCCAGCCTCCCAGCCACTGCCGGGCCCCTCCTGAACGCCTGCACCCCGTCCCCGCCGCCCGGTTCCCCGGTTCCTCGGGCGCACCTGTCCGCACGAAGTAGCAGTGCAGAGAGTGCACCTGCTCGTCGCGGCTCACGGCGTGGGCTGCCGCCACCAGCGCCTGCCCCACGATCTGCCCGCCGAAGAGGCGCTGCGTGGCGGGCACCCAGTGGTGCCGGCCCCTGCGGGGAGAAGGCGGCCGCCGTGAGGGTGGCGGCGGCGGCGGCGGAGGAGGAGGCGGTCCGGTCCCGCCGCCCCGGCGACCCCCGCGCACCTGAAGAGGTCGAGCTCAAGCCGCTCCAGGTTCAGCACGCTGGTGATCAGCACGCTGCGCAGGTCCCCGGGCGGCGGCGGCCCGGATCCCGGCCCCGCTCCAGCCCCGCCGGAGCCGCCCTGCGCCTCCATCACCTCCGCGACCCAGGATCGGCACCGCGACCCAGCCAGCACGGCGGACCAGGAAGCACCGCCCATCCTCAGGGCGCCGACCGCCATGTGATTGGACGGTAGAGCCGTCAGTCACCCGGCTGTTGTCAGGATACTGTAGGCTGGTTGGTTCGTCTCCTGTCAATCGGGAGAAGACGGCGCTGATTGGCCAGGGTCAGGGTGTGGGCGTGCCCGGGTGGTTTAACGGGGACGGCGGGCTGGGCTTGGGTCGGTGCTGGCGGGCGCGGCATCCCCCCCTCGCCACCGAGCTGGGCGGCCGCTTCCTCGTCTACAAGGGCTGCCTCTGCGGGCTGCGGAGCTGCGGCCCGGTGCGCAGCCACAACCTGCAGCACGGCACCGCTGTCCGCCACGACGACAGGTAAGGCCCGCCCGCCGCGCCCGGCTGGAGCTCGCAGCAGCCCCTCTGGCAGGGCCATGCGCCCGGGATCCCCCGGTGCAGCACCGGGGAGCCACCGCTTGGGCCCCGCCCAGCGCTGCCCAGGGACACAGGCCCCGTCCCGTCCCTGGCTTTGGTAACCGGGCTGATCCCGGTAGTGTGACGCCCCGGTACCCGGGCGCCGCCAGCTTTGCGACACACTTGCTGTGTCCACTGTATAGCTCCTGCCTTTTTCAGCTCAAGTATCAAGACTCCAAGTATCGGCATCTGCAGCATTCTCCAGCTGCCCTTACCTCACTGCAGAGGAAAGGTGATACCAGGTTTCCCTCTGGGAGCACTTGATTCCACGACCTTCACTTCTCCAAGAGGGTGTAGTGACGCCGTCTGCTTTCCATCTTAGCCTGTGGATCTGCTTGTGTACACAAAGGCTGCAAGGTCACTCACTAGTTACGCAACTGCTCCCTTTGCCCTTTTAAAATACAACTTGCCTTCTTAAAATAAAATTTAACCCCGTTCCTTGAAGCTTTTCTTGTCATGTTCTAGCGTGCTCCTCCAGAGCTGCAGAACCGTGTGGTTTAGGGATAAAGACACAAACACATGTGTATCAAATTCTCATCATTGTCTGTGCTGTTTGTGGAGAACAGAAGCAGAAGTGCAGTTGGGAGCAAGAGCTGGGGTTGCTCTGTTGTGTCTGGTCATGGCTGTTGCAACTTTTTGTTCCTTTGTTTCTCCTTTGAGCTTTCTTACCCCAGACCTGAGCAGCCAGCCTGTGTATCTGAGCAGTATGCGTGGGTTTGTGTGGCCACTAACTGAATACAGAGTTGCACACAAGAAAAGGCAAAACTAAATGCTGACACCCCACACCACCTTTGCTTCCTTCATTAACACCTTCTCAACATTTCCAGGTTCCTGCAGGTGAAGTTTGGATGTGTCCAGATCCAAAAATCTAGTGAGAAGAGAAAACAGAAGCAGCCCAGCTTCAGCCCCGCCTCTTTTGTGCTGCAGTACAAGAAGGGAACAGACCAGCCTGTGATCAGTGAGGTGAACAACCACCATGCCCACACATGCACGCGATGATCCTCGAGACAGCACCGCAACAAAGCTGCATTGGAAGCGGCGGATGGGGGACACTGGAAGTGGTGTCACAGCAGGCGAGGACTCAGCCGTGGTCATGGGACAGCCACTGGCTGGGGTGCCTGCTCAGAGCACGGCTGCATTGTCCCCCGAGGCACCAGGGGAGAGCACCTCGGCCTCAGCACTCATCAGGCTGGTGGAAGCGATGAAAACTTTCTGGTGAGTGGACCGGGGCCTGCTGGCCTCTATCAGCACAGAGAGTGGCTGCGTTCAGGACAGGCTCAGCTTCCACACCAGTGTGATGAAGTCTTTCTTCAAGCAGTTCCTGAGAGTCTCCTCCTACACCGGGCGCCGGGAAAGGGAGGACACGTCCTCCACACCTTCCTTGTGGAGAGCAAGGGGTGAGGGTGGAGAGTGGAGCACTTGTTGCTGAAGAGAGAGACATGAGAGTCCAGTCGCTGAGCCTCGAGCTGCTGCAGAGCGATGGCGAGCAGCTGGGGGAGGCAGCCAGGCAGGAGCCGGTGCCCTCATTCCACTCTGGGTAGCGCCCACACCGAGGGGCGTCCCCGGCCCGGTGCGATGCCCAGCGGCCGCTGCGGGCGGCGCCCGAGCGCTCCGGTCCCGCCGCGACGGGCGGTGCCGTGTGAGGCCACACCGCGGCGGTGACACACCGCGCCGTGATTGGCGGGGGAGGCGGCGGAGCGCGGCAGGGACCGGGACGCGCCGCGATGTCCCCGCCGGTAGCGGCAGCCCGGAGCTGGCCCGCGCCTTCCCGGCGGCCGCGCTGCAGCTCTCGTGTCCGCCCTCTGCAAGTGGCCGCAGCAGCTGTGCGTGAAGCACCACACCGAGTGCCTGGCCGTGACTGCCGCCAGGAAAGCCATGGGTGCAGGCACGGAGAGCCAGCGGCAGGAGCGGCTCGCCGTCCTGGGACACCTCATCACGCCGGACTTGCTGCCTCAGCCCCACCTTCACTGGCTGCCCGAGGATGGGATCTGGACCATGCACAGTGGGCAGCTGTGGGGAGAGCAGTGACTGTTTAATGGAGCTGCAGATTGTCATCCAGGGGTTAAGTCTAATTTTCAGTGCTGGGCTCTCTCTGGAGAGCTGCATCCACACCTTGGCCCAGCACTACAAAGAGCGTGTTTCTGACATCCCTCCTGATGCCGTGACACTCTCTGCTCCCCATCCTGATCAGTGTGCAGCTCAGGCAGCTCTCCAAAGTCTGTCTGTTTCGGACTCACCTCTTGCCTCTCTGGTGTGCCCGGGTAACACATCCCAGAGCTCTGGCCAGGCTTCCCCCACTGTGGCAGCAGCTCAGCAGAAGCAGCAGCCTGTGTCAGCCTCTCTTGCAGCTGTTGAGAGTCTTGATTTTTCTCCAGAGTCCACCAGCAGCTCCCCAGCTCCCTGACACCCTTCAGTGTCAGCCTGAAACACCTCATGTTTTTCTCCAGAGTGAGCCAGCAAGCTCTCAGTCCTTGTTAGATCCTGTCTCCTATGGTGAAACCGGAGGCCAAAAATCTCAGAGGATGACAGTGAGGATTAGATTGCCCAAAGGATTGAAGAAGGCATCAAGGAGTCTTTGGTATTTGCACAGAGGCTGCTGCAAGGCTGTGCCTGAGTGAGCTGGCAGTGGTTCAGAAGTCCATGCAGCTGATTGGCACCAGGTAGGACATGCTCAGTGTTACAGGTCCTGGAGGATGACCACCCTGTGGGCATCTTCCAGGGAGGCCCAGGTAGCTACACTTGCCACTTCAACCAGGCCTCCCTGACAGCTCAGCAGACCATGGGAGAGGGGATGTGATGCCCATCAGGCTGGGTGAGACAGTGCTGATGGCCTCTTGGAGGTCCTAAAGAGCTTCTGGAACAAGTCTGGATAAATCCCTGGTGGTGTCCTTCCACACAGCAGAGATCAGCCAGCTGTCTGCCACAGTAGTAAGGAATTTGAGCACAGGCACAGGACTCTGGGAGCTAGCTGACAGCTGGATCGGGCCCTACATTGATTCCAGCACAGAGTGGGAGCTGAGCTGGGCACTTCCACTCTGTCCTGTCTTGCACCTTCATTCCCCTCAGCCTGTCATTTCCTTGGCGTGGAAGGGGCAGTTTGGGTCCTTGATCTCCTGAGTGAGTGTCATCCCTTGCACAGGGCAGCAGAGGAACTGGACTGGGAGCTCCTGATCCTGCAGGAATGGTAACAGTCACTGACCTGGCTAACAGCTGTGGCCAGGAGCCAGCTCTGGGTGGTGTGATGTGGGAGGTACTGGTATCATAGAATCTGCTGAGTTGGAAGGAACCCATCAGGATCATGTCCAACTCCCAGTCCAGTGCAGGACACCACAAAAATCCCACCATGTGCTTGAGAGTGTTGTCCAGACACTTCCTGAACTCAGATAGCTTGGTGCCATGACCACTGCCTATAGGATGCTGTTCCAGTGCTCAACCGCTTTTTAGGTGAAAAACCTTTTTCTGATAGCTGACCTCAATCTCCCCTGACTTGTTATTTTATACCATTTCCTTGAGTTCTGTCACTGGTCATGACAGTGAAGAGATCAGTACCTGCCCCTCTGCTTCCTCTTAGGAGGATGTTGAAGACCACAATGAGGTCTTCCCTCAGTTTCCTCTTCTCCAGGCTGAACAGACCAAGTTATCTCAACTGTTCCTTATAAGCTTTCCCTCCAGTCCCATCACCATCCTCGTGGCATCTTTTGAACACTATCTAATAGGTCAATGTCTTTTTTGTATTGTTGTGCCAAAACTGCCCCTAGGACTCAAGATGAGGCTACACCAGTGCAAAGCAGGGCAGGACAATCCCCTCCCCTGCTGGTGATGCTGTGCCTGATGCCCCCAGGACACGACTGGCCCTCCTGGCTGCCAGGGCACTGCTGACTCACATTCAATTTGCCATCAACCAGGACCCCAGGTCCCTTTCCACAGTGCTGGTCTCCAGCTTCTTGTTCCCCTGTCTACACATACAACCTTGGTTGCCCTGTACCAGCTGCAGAATCTGTCACTTGCTCTTGTTAAACTTCATATGGCTGGTGATTGCCCTTCTCTCCAATATATCAAGGTCTCTCAGCAGGGCCTCTTTGCCCTCGATGGAGTTGACAGCTCCCCCCAATTTATAGTGTCATCAGCACTAAATAAATGTTACTTAGTATTACTTCAAGTCCTGTGTCCAAGTTGTTAATGAAGATGTTGCAGAGTATTGGGCCAAGGATGGAGCCCTACAGAGCCCCACTAGTGACTGGACACCCACTCACTGTAACCCTTTGTGCCCAACCTGTGAGCCAGTTCCTCACCCATTGTGTAACAGGGTTATTCAGCTACAAACTGGAGACTTTGTCCAAAAGAATATGGGGACAGACAGTATCAAAAGCTTTGCTGAAGCCCAAAAACATCACATCTACTGGCTTACCTTGGTCAGCTAGGTGGGTTACCCTGTTGTAGAAGGAAATCATGTTTGACAAGCAAGATGTTCCCCTCATGAAGCCATCTGGCTGTGACCGGTGACTGTGCTCTCCTCTAGGTGTTTTTCAGTACCTCCCAGAATGATCTTTTCCATGATTTTACTGGGCACTGAAGTGAAACTGACAGACCTGTAGTTTCCAGGGTTCTCCTTCTTGCCCTTCTTTGAAATTGGGACAACGTTCCCCAGCTTCCAGTCATGTGGGACCTCTCCAGATTCCCAAAACCGCTCAAAAATCATCGAGAGTCTTTGTGATGACATCAGCCAGCTCTTTGTGGTTTCTCAAATTAATCCCATAAGGGATCTAGGTATAATAACATGTGACAAAACTATTTCATCTGTGGCCAGCACCCCACAGGTCCTTGCAGCATCCAGCTACGACGTGTTGTGCAAGAGAGCCAATAAATCACCCTCGTGTTGTTTGGAAGCTGAGTCTGTCCCTGTGCCAGCTGCAGCCACCCCTCCCTGCCCAGGGAACAGGGTATGGGCAGTTGGGCAGGGCTTTGGGCAGTGCTCCTCGGTGGTCGTGGCTCACCCTTGTCCCCCCCAGGTGGCAGGAGGTGGCAGCTCCTGAGGGTGGCAATCCCACGGTGCTGCAGCCCACTACAGAGCAGGGGTGTTGTTTGTCAAATTGCAGCAGCTGCTCTCAATTCCTCAAGAAAGAGGAAGCCGCCCTCGTGTGCGGGGTCACTGCCGGACAGATAACACTGCAGGGAGGTGGGGAGCAAAGGCTTCACGCAAGGGTGGGGGAGGGAAAACAGCCTGAAGAGTAAACGCCCTGGACCGTGGGAGCTGCTCTGGAGTGGATGAGTTCCCCAGCCCCATCGCAGCCAGATGAGCTCCAGCCTCAGCAGCTCCCAGCCTGTTGGACATAGCAGGGAATGTCAGAGACCTCGTTCCATTGCTGTGGTTTGGGCACTGCCCTTGTTTTTTCCCATTTAGCAATTTCTTCATTAACACTTTGGTGTTGATGCAGTTGGCCGTGGCTGCGGGCTGGGGATTTCCTTTGAGCAAGTTTTGTAACATGATCTGATACTTTCGAGTCTCTGACTAAATATAGCGTCGTGTTTCTTTAAAACACCTTTTTGTAAGCTTAGAGCTGCTCGCTTCCCCTTTGCTCGTGCTGTGGAAGAGGCCTGCAAGGCTTTGCCAGCCCCTTCACTATCTTTCTGGCTCCCGTGGGCACCCCTCTGATTTTAGGAGACCTCTCCCCTCCGGCCTGTTCCTCTGCACAGCTGCCATCCTGCCTCCCCTCCAGCCTGGCATAGGCACTGCAGGATGCCGGCTGCCATCCCCACCTGCCAGGAGACGAAGGGTCTGGCTGAGGGCACGGAGCCGAGGGCATGAAGCTCCAAGTCAGGATGGCTGTGCCCTGCACCAGGTCACTGTGACTGGCTCTGTGGCCACCGACACGTGCCCAAGCGACGGCTGCTGCCAGCACTGCTCTCTGGGTGCTCCAGTGTCTGACTCGTCCCCTTCCAAGCTGAACACACAGGAAATAACTCATCATTCTCTGGGTAAACATCTTTCCCAAGAGTGAAACTGCCCAGCCAGGATGAGCGTCCAGCTGTAATTTACCTCCACGTGAGTGTTGTGCTGTGCCCTCCCACGCTCCACCCACCCCATTACTCGCTCTGATCCACCCAGACAGTCCCAGCATAATTCCAGGGCCGGGGACACATCCTGAGCCCCAGAGGGCTGTGGCCTGTGCTCTTTTCCTCACTGGTGGGGTAACTGCTCCCACGAGGAGTTGCTGAAGCACCAAGGGGTCCCAGCCCCTCAAGCCTCTTTTGACAGAGTCTTGTCTGGAAGCATTTTATTGCTGTCTCTGACCCACATCAGTCCCCCTGCCCACACTCTGGGCATGCCACACCATCAGTGTGGGGAAAATCCCAACCCCACTTTGCTCTGCTCTCATGTCAGCCCTTCAGCAGCACATGCTGGGGTGAGGTGGGCAGGGAGGGGCACAGAGCCTGCTGGACAGCCATCAGTGGGGGGCTGTTGATATGGGGGGCAGTCCAGCAGCACCCTTGATACCTCACTCATGTTGGCAGAAACTCTTGAGCAGCGGGGGCAAGTCCAGGCCATCGATGGCCAGGCGGTGCACAATGTGTTTCTGAATAACCAGCCGGCACAGTGTCTGCAGGGAAGGAACTGGAAGAGAACAGAGAGAGAGAGAGAGTACCTGAGCTGGGCAAGTCAGCAATGAGGCTGGGCACAGAGGGGTGGAGGAGCTGGCGGAGCTTCTCAGGCAGTGTGGTTAAAGGCAGTGGTGGGTGAGTTTGTTCTCTGGCATTATCCTGCCCTGGGCTCGAACTGGCTGTGCGGGGGCTGGTGCCACGCTGCTCCAGCAGGGCTGGAAGCTCAAGGGCCTCGGGCAGCAAAGCTCTTCCTGTTATTAGGTTGAGAGACAGTTACGTGCCCAAGCTGTGTGTGACTGTGCCTGGTTTGCATTTCTTTCTCTGGCGGCTGTCAAGCAACTCTCCAGAGTGTCACACACCCATGCTGTGGTTCCTTTCCATCCCACTCCCTTGGTCTGCCTGCGCTGGCCCCAACCCCAGGCTGCTGGGTGGGTGTCTGCAGGCTGGGGCTGCACTGCCTGCAGAGACAGCACCTGCCATGCCTTTGGGGCAGACCACCATGAGAACTGTCCCCTTGGGTACCTCCACAGAATCTGCCTGGTTCCTGCTCCTGTGATATCATTTCCCAGAGCCACGGGTGGCTCAGCAGCACAAGTACTGTCTGCTGCACTCTTGCTCAGGTGTTAAACCAGGGAGAATACCAGGTTCCAGCCTTGGGACAGAACCAGCTGCTCTTGACACCAGCATATGAAGCAGTGGCTCCTGGTGCTAGGGGCAGCCAGTACTCTGGCTCTAGCTCTTCTTCTGGCTCTGTCTCACCTGATCTGTCTCCTCATTTTTCCAGTGTGGTGCTAATTAGCACTCATTAGCCTGGTCCCTCCCAGCAAGCCAAGGGACACGGGATAATGCCCAGGCTCTGATGGCATCACTGCCCAGGGAACGCCGTGTCTGGGGCACGCGGCAGGTGCGTGGGCACAGCGTTCTGTGTGTGGTAGATGTAGGTGGATGTTTTGATGCCAGTGCAGGATCTTGGTTGCCACTGGCTGCCACGTGCTGTAGGCAAGGCTGGGCACGGTGAGGCCTCACAGCTGTGGGACAGCCCCAAACACCCAACCCCACCACTCTACCTGGGAAGTGTGGCCAGGGGGGCTCTGCCTGACTGCTGCTGCTGCTGGGGGTCTCTCCCCTGGCCCCAGAACAGCCCCCATGGCAGAGCTTTTGGCAGACACTGCCCATCAGCAGTACTGTGGATCCCACCTGCGCTCCACAAGGCCTATAGAGGCTTTCCTGTGCCCTCTTACCCCATGCCCCTCTGCCCAGTGGCACATGCCAACATTCCCACTGTAGGCGACTATGGGGTGACCCCACCAGAGCTCCCCCACTCCTGGCCCACACAGGGAGGGGCACAGGTACCTACAGCCATAATCCACCGGGATGACCCGGACGCTCTTAGTGGAGGCAAAGACATCAATGACAGCGAAGAGCGGGCGGGTGGTGGGCAGGCCCCTGGCGCTGGGGCCCATGTCCTCGCCGTTGATGACGATGTGCATGTCAGCGGTGCCGTCGGGCTGCGGGGCGTACAACACCCCGATGCGGCTGCGCCGGGCGGTCGCAGGCAGCACGTTCATCTTGAAGAGGTCATCCAGGATGTGGCTGTAGCGGCCGGGCCGGCTGCGTCCCACCAGCGTGTCACGGGGGATCCGCACCCGCTCGATCAGCAGGAAGGGCTCCCAGGGGCGCCCCCGCCCCTGCACCTCCTCCCCCGCCACCACCACGCGGTTGTGGTTGCGGGTGATGGCAAACACCCAGGTGTCCCCCATGTTGACCAGGTCCGGCAGCGAGTATTCAGGCACTACCTCCAGGCTCTGGGGATCATGGGCCGTCAGCCCCACACGCAGGTGCCCGCACCAGCCCAGCTCCTTCTCCTCAATCTCCACCAGGAAGATCTGCCCGGGTGCCAGAGGCTCCTGGCTGAAGCAGAGCCCGTTGGCAAAGCTCTCCACCCGTGTGGCTTGCGTGTGTGAGGCATCCAGGCGGATGTTGGCGCCGTGAATGTGGTGGAAGCGTGCAGCAAGCCTGCACCGGGCAGCCATCGCTGCCGGAGCTATTTTTAACTGTCCCTGTCACAGCTGCTGCGAGGTGGTGACAGCCTGGCTGGGAGGGACAACCAGAGGGCTCAAGGGGGGTCCTAGTGCCATGCGTGAGGTTGAGGGGGGGCCTGTGCCTGCTGGGAACAACCAGGCGCAGAGCAGACCCACAGACATTCCACACTGGACTGTCCAGCGCTGCCACCTGGGCTGGGATGCCTGGCTGTGCCCATACTGTCCAGCAGTGCCTGGCGGTGCCCGGTGGTACCAGCTATACCTAGCAGTGGCCGGTGGTCATCACCGTGGCAGTGCCTGGTGATTCCCGGCTTTACCCAGCGTTGCTGGTTGTGGCACCCAGCTGTGGCCGGTGGTGCCTGGCAGTGGCCGGCGGTCCCCAGCAGTGCCCGGTAGTGCCC
>VZTR01006566.1:82835-110111 GCA_013400775.1 Chaetops frenatus | reverse complement strand
TCTCTTCTCTTCTCTTCTCTTCTCTTCTCTTCTCTTCTCTTCTCTTCTCTTCTCTTCTCTTCTCTTCTCTTCTCTTCTCTTCTCTTCTCTTCTCTTCTCCTGTGGGACCCCTTGGGCTCAGCCATCAATGTCCTCACCCTGCTTTTCAAGGCTTAGCACCTCCATTCAAGGAGCCCCGAATCCCAGGACATTTCATCTCCCAAAAACTTCCCAGTCCCCTCCTCCACCCCCTCCACTGAGGGTTTTCCATCTGTGAGGGCAAAGATAGGAAGGAGGGAGAGGCCTGGAGCATCTGGCTCTGGATGCAGGGAGAATTCTGGTCCCCAGGACTGTCAGCAGGAGCAGGCTCTCGTTAACATTTTGACGTTGGGATGCTTTTTCCAGGCCGAATTTCAGCTTGCAAAGTCCTCCTTCCCTGGCGTGAATTTGTCCCCTTTTATTTCTTGCATAACTGGGCCTCCAGAAGAGCTTCCCAAAGGCCGAGTGTGAGGCAGCCTGTGCCTCTCACACGCATGGGATGCTCCCTTGCCGTGAGTCACACAGCAGATGTGCCTCGTCATGCGATCCTGGGCTGGCACTGGCAAGGAAAAGAAAATTAACTCATCCCTGGGAATTGGAGAATTCCAGGGAGGATTTGCCCACCCGGGCACGGGGTTGATCTTCAATAAACGACCTCTAACAGTAGAGGGGGAATGGGGGAATGGGGGAACTGTTAGAGGTCATTTATTGAAGTTGCCTTTTCTTTCTCCACCCCAGTATTTGACCTGTTCCCATCACAGCAAAAGCAAATCGAGCTCGGTGTTTCTTTATCCTTCGTGGTTAAAATTGCAGAGGCAGAAATGAAATCACCAGTGAGCCTGGTAAAGGGCAGCTGTCCCTTCCAAGCAAGTTGGAGATCAGCTAGAAATCCTTGGGGAAAAAAAAAAAAAAAAAGCTGAAATGTTTCTTTTCTTGAAAAGGTTTTTGTGGTGGGAGGTATTTCGTAGGACCGTGGAATGGTTTGGGTGGGAAGGGGCTGTAAAAGTCACCCAGTGCCACCCCCTGCCATGGGCAGGGACCCCTCCCACTGTCCCAGGCTGCTCCAACCTGGCCTTGGGCACTGCCAGGGATCCAGGGGCAGCCACAGCTCCTCTGGGAATTCCATCCCAGCCTCTCCCCACCCTCACAGGGAAGGATTTTTCCTCAATATCCCATCTAAATCTCTTTTCCAGTGTGAAATTATTGCCCCTTGTCCTGGCACTCCAGGCCCTTGTAAATATTGTCTGCTTCAGTTCTGCTTTTCAGTCCTGGAAATCATTTTAGGAGGTGGGAAGTTGAATTCAGGTGTTTCTTTCCCAGTTTGGGAGGAGTCACGGAAGCATCAAGCCCACAAATTTGTTTCAAACGGATGAATTTTGTCAATCCTAAAAGCCATATGTTGACAGCTGTTCCAGGTATGTCCTAAACTCACCTTTCACACTTCGGGAAGTGCAGCCCTGACGTGTCCCTGGATCCCTCCAACCTTCTCCAGGCTGAACTGAGGGAGGATAGCTGGGATTCCTGGCAGAAAGGCAAATGAGAAACAGCTCCTGGTTAGTCTGGAGCAGTTGTTTAAATCCATAATGCAAACCAAGACAACCAACGTCTCAATGTGCAGACACTGCTGAGTGGAAGCAGTTGGATATTCCCTGCAGCTGGATATTCCCCTTCTCAAAGACAAGTGTTGTGCTATTATTTAAAACAGAGGGGTTGAAAAGCTGATTCCATTTCCACTGAGGGAGGAAACCAGGAGCTGTAATAAACCTGATACAGGTCTAAACAGATCTATAATTTTTTAACTCTGCTTTTCTCCTTTTTTCCTTTCAAATGATCATTTCATGAGCTGCTGGGGTGTTTGTCCCAGAGAAGAAAGTGGGCGTTGAACTCATGAAGGAATGGGGGAACTGTTAGAGGTCATTTATTGAAGTTGCCTTTTCTTTCTCCACCCCAATATTTGCCCCTTTCCCATCACAGCAAAAGGAAATCGAGCACCTCTGTACTGGGATTTAATGTTGAAGCACAGGGCAGGATCCCAATAACTTGGTGGAAACCAGGAAGGAGACCCAGTTTCACTCCTGTGCCATCGGCTCTGGATGTTCTGTCCCTCCCTGCCCAGCTGAAGCAGCTCCCAGCCCAATTAAAGCCAGATAAGTGCAAGATGTGATAAGTGACAGATTCCCAGAATCACAGACAGGGCTGAAAACAAGACCTCTGAGATCATCAGTGCAGAGCTCCTACTCCATTTACCTCCAGACCCATGCAAGCTTATCTCTTGATTCCTAACGAGCCGGGTAATTAGGCAGAGCACCCATCTCCTTATCAGCTGCAGGTGAAAATTCCCCTTTAGTAGTTTTTAACTCAATAACCCCGGAGCTTTGATGAGCTCCAGGGGCTGCTCTGCTGGCCTGGGTCACCGGCACACCAGCAGCTCCTCCGGGGAGAATTTGCTCCAGATTCCCTTAATTAGCCTCTCCTGGCCCTCTGTGCCCTCTAACGAAGCTCCAGTCACGCCTGCCTGGGGCAGGAGCAGGGGCAGGGGCAGGAGCAGGAGCAGGGGCAGGAGCAGGGGCAGGAGCAGGGGCAGGGGCAGGGGCAGGGGCAGGGGCAGGGGCAGGAGCAGGAGCAGGGTGGGACCGTGGCTGCTCCGTGTCACCCCAGACACCCCACTCCCTCCTTCCCACAGCATCCCCATAACGCCCCGGCTCATCCCTTCTTCCAAGGCGTAATTTAGGGATAAATTGAAACCCCAGACATTAAAGCCCAGAGCAGACGGTGCTGCTGGGGGTAATTGCCAGGTGTGGAAGAGCTGTGGGACCACGGAGCTGCCTGGAGCAAGAACCTCCGATGAGTTATTTGTGAGGGAGACTCTGCTCACAAGGGCCGTGAGCTGGCAGAGGGCACAAATCCCGGAAAAATGACCCCTCCAGCTCAGGAAAACAGGGATTATTCCTTTTGCAGAGGCAACAGCAAGGCTCTCAAAGCTCTGGGAGCAGCTCCACCATGTCCTCCAGGCAGGATATCAGAGCTCACACCACCTGTGTCCCCAAGCTCCCAGGGACAGCTGGCTCTGCACAACAACTTCACCCGGTCTGGCAGCCAGGAGATGGAGCCTGGAACCTGCTGGGGCTCCAAGTGCAGCCACAAGAAGAGTTTCCCAATGGGAAGCCACTCCTGGCATTAACGAGCCCTGCAGCTCGTTAACGGTGTGGCTTCATCTCAGCATCCTGGTGCCTCTCCCACACCGTGCCCACCTCAGTGACCCTGTCTGGTGACCACTGCCTTCTGTCACAGGGGGCTGATTTGTCCTGGGAGCTCTTGGAGACGTTTATAAACAATACTAAAGTGGCAGAAGTGTGTTTTGGATAGTTTGGGGTTCTGCAAATTCCGAAATATCGTGGGGGTAAACAATTCTCTCTCATGTATTTGTTTACACAGCCGGACTTCAAAGCTGCTCACAATTCCCTTCAGTCAACTTTCCAGCAAACAGGAAAATGAGGGACAGAATCCTGGTCCCTGCTCAGCTTGGCTGGAGAGGGCAGCAAAATGCACCAGGCTGGCCCAGCTCTGCCCCAGGAATTCCCTGGTTTTAAAACAGGGTTCTTTTAACCCCACACCCAGGACCTGTGAGCAGCAGCAAAGCTCCTGCTGGCCATGAGGTGACTCGGGCTGAGTTAAAGCCAATTGGTTTGGTTCTGGACTGTGTCCCTTTCAAAAATAGGAGAAGGTTACAAAACAACCGTCCCAGATGCCTCTTTCCCTCCCGTGCCCACTCCTGGGATGAATAATCCCGTGCAAGAGGAGTGGGTGAAGCATTACGAGCTGACGTTTCTGCCGGCCCCAATTATAAACAACAACAGGGCACGAATGGAAGAGCTCTTGGTTCATTTTTCCCATTAAAAAACCACTCGGTATTTCAAAGGAATCTGCCAGGGAAAGGCTTGTTTGCAAGTTCCACGGATGGAGCTACAAATCAGCTCATTTACAAATCATCTCTGTAAATGGTGGTTGGTGGTGGGACGGGGACAGAGGAGGAGGGGAAGAGGTTGTTTTCTCTCTGGTTTCGCACTCTGTGCCGCACATCCCAGCTCTGGGAGGGGTGGCTTTTGTCCTGACCCCCTGGTCCCTTCCACCAGCTGTGCCAGGAGCCCTGGGAAAGGGTGCCAGGCATCCCCAGGTGGATCCAGCTCTGCTGGAGCAGTGGGTGTCAAGCCCTGCGATGGATCTGTGCGAGTTTGCTGTTGAAGAGAGGAAAACCCTCATTAACCTCAATAACACCCTGGGAATGCTCAATCCAAAGGGAGAGGATCGGGTATTTATTTGTTTTAGGCTTTTGTAAAATGCCTATGGTCAAACAAACATCTGGATTGTGGAATAGAAGGAGCCAGACACAGACTGAAGTGGGCTGGAGACACCAACCACTCTCACATCCCACAGGAACACGGGCCAAGGAAAATCTGATCCACAAACAACAATTACCAAAGGCCAGGGGTTAAAATGACCGAGGACTGGCTGATCTCTTTGGGAAGACACGCCTGGAGCTCCATTACCCAGCACTTTGGAATATGCTGTGGCATGTGGAGCCTCTCAAAAGGACAATATCCATATCCTGGATCCAGGGGCAGGGACGTTAGAGAGGTTTGGCAGAAATCCCGTAACTCCTTGTACCCCAAATAATTTAACCTAAACATTCCTGACCCTGCAATGGGAAGAGGCTCTGCCAGCTGGTTTGATGAGAGCAGGAGGAAATTCCTTGGACATCAAACCTGCAATGAGGTGTTGCAGGACACGGGAGAGGATGTTCTGCAGGAGCTCAGGAACTCGAGATCCGCCGGGAATCCTTTGCCATTGATCTGTGAGGGAGATTCCAATTCCAAGTGGAGCTGTTCCAAGCTCTGTGTCTCCAGGCTGGGATGTTCATCCCAGACAACACAAGGCTTTCTTTTCCCTTCTCCTCTTGATAATGGATTCTGCATCCGGGAGGAATTGGGAATTTAACCAACACCATCCCATAATCCAGGTTAATCCCGTTCTCTAAATAACGGGCAATGGGAAAAGAGAGAGAGAATTTGAGGTTTCAAACTCAGACCAGGCTCAGAAGTTGAACAAGGATTAAGACCAAGGTTGTGGGAATGGTCCAGGTCTCATTCGTTCCCTACCAGCAGAGCAGCCCCTGCTTTGGAGGTGCCATTATTGCCTTGGCACAGAGGAACCACCAAGGATTGACCCCACACCTCAGTCCTTAAAACCAGGNTGGTCATGGGCAGGGCCACCTCCCACTGTCCCAGGCTGCTCCAAACCCTGTCCAGCCTGGCCTTGGGCACTGCCAGGGATCCCGGGGCAGCCCCAGCTCCTCTGGGAATTCCATCCCAGCCCCTGCCCACCCTCCCAGGGATACAAATGTTAAAGGCTCTGGCTGGGCCCGGGAGCAGCCCCAGAGGGAAGGAGGATCCAGAGCAGGTCAGGCAGTCCCAGGGAGGAGTTTGGACAGGCAGTTTGGGGTCTGCAGTGCATTTATTGTTCAGAAATCCATTCACAGATTTCCACGTGGCCCTTTCCACTGGAATACATTTCAATATTGAGACCTTTCAGCAAGAACCTGTAAAAACATCCTGCAGCTCAGTGAGGGAAGGCTGCAGGAGGTTTAACATAAACCAGAAAGTGTGGGAACATCTCCCAGACCTTGCTCTGATTTTTTTTAGAAATCAGCTGGGTTTTTTTAGAAATGGAGGGGAAAATAGACAAAGAATCTATTTCATCATTTAGCTGTGATCCCGTGAAACGCAACAGGGTTGGAATTAATCCCAATAAACACCAGGCACAGCTCCCTGTACACAGGTAAGGAAGTGGACAAACACCTCCAGTCCTCCAGGACACCAAATCCCTCCAGAATCCAAGGAAAGATTCAAACAAGACCCAAAATGAAATTTAATTCCTGAAACTCCTGGAGCCACTGCGTGTCTGACATCCAACACTTCCAGCCCTTAAATGAACGAGCCCAAGGTACCACAAACGAGCAAAGGATCCCAAAAAGGTGCAGAGATTTTCCCCAAATTCGGAGATTTGACCCCCCTGTCATTCCCAGAGTGTGTTTTGGTGCTGCCCAGGGTCAGAGACAGACAAGTGCTTTGTTCTCTGGTGGTTTGTGGTTATTTTTAGACCCTTGGGCTCCTTTTAGTTTCAATTAAATGTCACTGGTAATTAGCTAAGAGAGAACGTCAGCTGTGGGGCAGCACATGAGCAAACACACGTTGGATCCTGAATGAATGGAAAGATTTTTCCTTTTTCAGGAACTGCTTCCTTTAAGGTCTTTTTTTTTTTTTTTTTTTTTTTTTTTTTTGGTTTCTTTTTGTGGGGAGAGGGTTTTAAAAAAAAATTTTTTTTTTTTTTTTTTTTGGTGCTACTATTGTAGGAGAAGAGCTTTGAAACAGAAATTAATTTTGTGATTTTTCTTCTCTGCTCTCCTTCCACATCCCTAAGGAAGAAACAGATGCAAAGTGGATGTAAAAGCAATCACAATAACTCCACACCAAAACTCTTTTTTTAACCTCCAGTAAATGTTTTAAAAGCTCCAAAGCTGAACAGCTCCAAAATCCAATTTACAACTTCCCTTCCTCCCAGCCAAAGGAAGTGGGGAATTCTTTAAAAGCTCCATTTCACAGATTATTTCAGCTCATCTCGGGACAAATGACAGGAGGTGATTTTGACTGGAAATTATCTCAGCCCTATTTTACATTGTAATTGCATGGAGAAGTGACTTATAAAAGGTTAAAAACTGAGGAGGAGAATGTTAAAAAAAGAAATATTAACCCCATGATTTGAATACATCCTTCCATAAGTCATTAATGCTCATAAAAACATTGCTGGAACCACTGCTAGGCAAGGAATTGCCTTAATATTTAAAATTAATTGAACAATTGTTAGCATTTCTTTATAAGCCCTCAATAATTGATCTTACCAAGCTCTGGATAACAAACTCACACTGTAAACATTGAGGATCACAACAGTGTGACATGAATTGCATTTTTTAACTCAAGATACAAATGTTAAAGGTTTTAATGGCTCTGGCTGGGCCCGGGAGCAGCCCCAGAGGGAAGGAGGATCCAGAGCAGGTCAGGCAGTCCCAGGGAGGAGTTTGGACAGGCAGTTTGGGGTCTGCAGTGCATTTATTGTTCAGAAATCCATTCACAGATTTCCACGTGGCCCTTTCCACTGGAATACATTTCAATATTGAGACCTTTCAGCAAGAACCTGTAAAAACATCCTGCAGCTCAGTGAGGGAAGGCTGCAGGAGGTTTAACATAAACCAGAAAGCGAGGGAACATCTCCCAGACTTTGTCCCAGCTCCACATCTCCGACACCTCCTCTGCCACCAGCCAAAGCCATTGAAATGAGAGGAAGTTTTACAGCCACTCCAATAAATGTTGGACAAATTTTACTGTCTCTCTTCAGGATCTGTCAGAAATCACAGTGAGCAGAGCCCACGACTGGGTTCTCCACACTCAGCTTGGGCCATGTGGAGCTCTTTTAATTTAAGATATTCAGCCAAAATTCTCTATCAGGGATGTTTCAGCCTATCCTGAAGAGTCAAGAGCTGCCCTGAGAATGGTTTTATTCCCCAGGAATGCTGCTGGTTTTGGGGGAATTGATATTTTGGCTGTCTGGAGAGCAGAACATGCCCAGGGTGTTGAGGGAATGTTGTTTAATTCCAGCTGATGCCTTGGGACAGTGTTTTTTGGGGTTAACATGGTGTTAAGTGGTTGGGCCTGAACACATCCCAGTGGAGCAGGGGGATCTCACAGGGATCCTTTCCCTGAATGCCAGAACACCAAAATGAGTTTGTTCAAGTTACAGCTGCCCAGGAGACCCCAGTGGAGAAACTGAGGGGACAGGACAGGTCTGGGGGCCCCTGATGCCCTCCTAGAGCCCTTTTAAACCAGAACACAAAGTGCAGCTTTTCTCTCACCCACAGGGATCAAAAATAATCTCACCCTTTGGATGCTGAGACCTTTTGAAAGAGTAACAGAGAAACCGATTCCTTTCCGTGGATTTTGGCCTTCCGGGCCCGTGGGCCTTTGAAGGAGAGTCTGGTTTCAGAATTAGAGCTGGTTTTAATTCCATTGTGGGACTACACCTGGTGACACCTTCCTTTGAACCCCTGCTCTCTGGAAGAGGGAGGATTAGCACTTCCCTATGGAATCTCCTGTGTCCAGCCCTGCAGGGTGAGCTTCCAAACCCCCAAACCTCTGCTTTCACCAGGAAATATTTATAAACCTGCATTAGGTGGCTCAGATTCACAAAGATTAAAGAGAGAGATTAAAGCCTCGTGAACACAAAGCTGTTCAATAGAATCAGAGAACCCCAGAGTCTCAAAATCAGAGAATGACACAATGGTTTAGGTTGGAAGGAACCTTAAAAATCATTCCATCGACCCCTGTCACGGGCAGGGACAGCTCCCACTAATCCCAGGGTGCTCCAAACCCCATCCAGCCTGGCCTTGGACACTTCCAGCAGGATAATGAGCATTTTCCCACTGCTTTCAAAGGAACTGGGATTCGGGGATGTGCTGCTGCTTTTTGCAGAGAATGGCACAAGTTTCAAACCCTCCTCAGTTTCAGGCTAGGAAACCATTCCGAAATATCCTCATTTTTCATGAAGGAAGGTGGATTAATGCAATTATTAATAGCAGTCACCACTTGGCAATCAAAAATGACTTTCAGATGATGTTAAAAAGCCCATTAATCTCATTCCTGAAACGCCTGACTGGAGCAGTTTCCTGGCAGAGCAGGCAGCAATCCTGACACACACGTTTACAGTAAAGCTGGGCCTGCTCTAGGCCTAATCTAAAACTGATGGGCAGGATTATTTTTAGTTTAACCTTGGTATTTGGCTAAAAGGAATGCAAATGTCATTGCTGAAGGAGAAATGGGGGGGAAAAAAAAGAGACAGAAATAACAGCTGGGTAGGGAATGAAAGCCCCGTGCTGAGTGTGACCCCTGCAATTAGGCACACACAGGTAATTGATTGCTGATGTCACAAAAGGGACATTTTTGGCTGTCCCAGAGTGAAGCTTTAACTCAGGTAATGCTCCACCAGCCCAGGCAGGGATCACCACGTTCAAACCAAACTCCGTTTTCTCTATCTGGAATTTAAATCTACTCCTCCAATGCTTTATTTTCTTGATTTCCTTCCTCCCTCGCACCCAGACCTTCCCCAGCTCTGCAGGGACAGAGCTGATTTTGCTTCCAGGAGGGGAAGTGGCAACAGCAAATTCACTCCCTGGAATGGTGTGGCCTGTGAGGCTGATCCCAGTATCAGGCAGGATATTTGGGAGTGATAATTCCATGTGGTGATTTGGGGGATTTTTCCCCCTTCTTTTGGTTCTGGTGGATTAATGGAATAACTACCCCATCCCTGGAAGTGTCCAAGGCCAGGCTGGGCAGGGCTGGGAGCAGCCTGGGATGGTGGGAGGTTTCCCTGCCCGTGGCAGGGATGGGAATGAGAAGATCTTTAATTCCATGATCCCAGTGATGCCTTGAGAGGCTACCTAGAACAGAGGGCAGACAGAATGAGAGGAATAAAGCAGGGATTTATTTATTGCAAGGCCTTCCAAGGCCCCACCCTGGCAATGGCAGAGCCCGGCTGCAGCCCCTGCCAGGATGGGCCTCAGCATGGACACAGAAAAGGGGCTTTGCCCAAGGGGTTCCCTTTTATAATTTTATATAATTATAAACTTTTATAATTTCTGCTCCATTTGCATATGGAGGTGAAGTGTCCAATTAATCACTTGGAATGATGAAGTTCCATCCTCCTTGCTCGCCCTCCTCTTTTTGACGTTGTTTGTGCTTTTGGGGCTGAGGTTGGGCAGGATTGTCCTTGAATCCTGAGCTGGAGAGAATTGTTGTGTCTGAGTGCCCTGGGAAGAGAACTCAGTAACACTGGATATGGAGCTGAGAGCTGCACACTAAAGCAGAACAGAAAAAAACCCCTTAAAACTTAAGGCATCACCATAATGATCCCCCCCATTGATTTCTGCCATCTGTGCTCATTTACCTGGCGTAACAGGATTTAAATTCCTGGTTTATACAGCCAGGTGGATCCTTGGGAATTCTCCTCTATCCTTCCTTTGTATCTCTCTGAAAGAAGCCACATAAACACTCCAGTGTTTAATAGGGATTGAGGCAGATAAATCACATTAATGTGAATATGTTGACTCCACTGTAGGTTAAAGCAAGAGCAAAAGGCACAAGGATCACAGAAAACAAAGAAAAATCAAATTTGAAGCTGAACTTGCAATTCCACCTGGCCAAGTCTGCAGTTTGTCCTTCATATGTGGGATTGGAGCCCTGCACAGGTCCCTTCCCACCTGGATTCCTTGGGTAGTCTCAGCCTAGAAAACTCTATGGAATTTGATAACCTTTAAATTATTTTTAAAAAAAGCTTTGATCTCTCATTAACATTCTGAGCTCACCAACATCCCACCCCCAGATTTCACCCAAACACCCAAACCAAGCATTTTTTCCCTTAATTTTAAATGTCTCTCTCTTTTTTTATTTTTTTTTCCAGGGGAACTTAATAAAAACCAGGTTTTGTTGACTGAACAGAGAAGCTGGGTGTGTAAACAAAGGAGATTCTTGTGTGAAAGTCAATTCTGTCTGGCTTCTAGGAATTCCACAGGGATAAAATTAGAAAGACCTGGACCCAACCTCACATTTGGGCTTGGGGGGGAAATCCTGCAGCCAGTGTTGGGAAAAGCCAGCTTGGGATGGGAATCACAGTGAATTCCTGGATTTCTCAAGGATTCTAAGGTCTGGAGGTTGTTCCTGAGGTAAATTTGCTTCCAGGGATAAAATGGGAAGAATTGAAATGATTTTATAGCAATACCTGAGCCACCAGCCAGGATGCTGCAGTCTGTGACCAGCATTCACCTCAAGAACTCTGAACACTCCAATTAAGTGAACTCCCTCCCTATTAATTGCTCTAATTTTGATTCCTAATTGAAAGTATTTTGCTTTTTCATGGCATCAGCTCCACTGAACAAGTGGCAAAGCTCTTCTCCTGCTGTTGTATCTGAGCTCTGAGCATCTCCCACTTTTCCCATCCTTTTCCTTTGGTCTCCTCCTGTTTCCTTGGTTCTTTTCTCTCATTTTTTTCTGCCTGTCTAGGATTGTATTTCCCTCTCCATTTTCCTCTCTGTCACTTCCCCCCGAAACCTCTGCCAGCTGCATTTTTAGGGCTTTTGGCTTGGGAGAGCTCTTGTGGCCTGGAACTGAGCTGAGGTCTGTTTGGATTTGGTGATTCCGCTGGAGAAATGCTGATTTACCTGAGCTGATGATGGGATATGGGAAGGAATTGTTCCCTGGGAGGGTGGGGAGGGGCTGGGATGGAATTCCCAGAGCAGCTGTGGCTGTTCCTGGATCCCTGGCAGTGCCCAAGGCCAGCTTGGATGGGGCTGGGAGCAGCCTGGGACAGTGGGAGGTGTCCCTGCCCATGACAGGGGGTGGAACAAAATGGGATTTAAACTCCCTTTCAACCCAAACCTGGGATTCTAAGACCTGGCTGTACATCCTGAAATGTGCATTTATCCAGGAAATCTCTCCATTCTGCTTTCAACCTTCCACTCCTTGCTCCTCCCAACCCAGGTGGTTCTTCCAGGTTGGGAATAGCGTGGGCACAACCCTCTGCTGTGTTTGTGAAACCCCATGGAATCCTGGCTGTTAAAGCCCAGCAGGAATATCTGAGCTGGGAGAGAAGTGCTGGACAGAGACACAGGAAGCAGCTCCTGCTCCAGCTCTGCTGATGGGGAAGGGATGGGAGAGCCCCTTCCAGATGTTTCCAATGAATGGTTTTAATCTCCAGATCCAGCTCTGGGTTCTCTGCTCCTTCCTCAATCCTCCAGCTCGGAAATTGTTACAAGTCCCTACAAATTTCAGCAGGGATTGGTTCTGGAGCTGGAAATGATGAGTTTGGCCATTTCTTAGACAAGAAGAAGGAGAAGCCCTTCCCAGCTGTGGATTTCTGCACCCATAAGGCCCCAACTCTCTCTCTCCTCATGAACACATCCCCTAGCCACAGGCAGGAAGTCTCCTGCAAACAGAGAACCAAAGGAATAACCACAATCATTTAAACCTCATTTGTGTGGGAGCAGGCCAGGGCCACTCCCAGCCTCAGCAGGGACTCAAACAGACCCTGGGGATGTCTCTAAACTCTTAATTAGACCAGGAATTGCCCACTTGAGCCCTGAACTCGAGTCCTTCTCCATCCCAGTTCTTTCCTAGCTCATGGAAGTAGTTCCACATCACCACTGGAGATGCCCAGGTTATATTTTGGGCTGGACCATCCTCTCCACGAGCTCTGTTTGATCTCTATCCCCAGTTTACTCTCCTGTGCAGAAGGCCAGAGCTCTCCCTAGATCATTTCATAATTCTGAATCCCAATTCCTTCCCTTCCTCTGGGAAAAATGCATTTTTTGCAATACCTATGTTGTAACTTTCTAGAGCACATGCTTCCAATTTGAGCCTGATTTTCCAAAGCTCCCAGCACATAACTACAAAAGTTCCCCATTTCTTTCCCTTTTTACTCTCCATTTAATCCCTCCTCTCTATTGATGCTTTGGATCAGCTTTTTATCTCACATCCCAGCCTCCAGTAGAGAAGTTTTAGTTGTAACTATGTACTTAAACAGAGAGGTCCAACAATTAATCTGGGGGATTTAGGCAGAGCTCCTGCCTCCCATTGCTGACTTCCCACTTTCCACCTCCTCCCAATCCCAAATTCTAAAGCAGAGGAGAAACTTCTGAAGAGCCTCACCAGTTTTAAATCAAAAAGGGAGAAAATCAACCAGAATTGAGTTGCTGTCACCGATTTTCTGAGTGACTTTGGCTGCGTTTTCTTCCCAGTCTCCCAACAGATGATGGGGGGGACCAAAAGCTTCTCTGCCTCCCCCTCATCACTGAAACATCTGAGATTCCCAGGAGCAAAGACCCTTCCTTCAGCACATGGATGGATCCCCCACTTTGGAAGCACAAATCCCATTTCCAGCCAATTCCCTTCCCTGTGTAGCTACAACTCAAATCTCTTCTTCAGCTGTGACCAATTTAGGGCCAATTCTTGAGCTGTTGGGGCATTTTGCCATCAACTAAAAGTTGGCTTTCATGTCCTTTATCATCCCCAGTTCTTCCACAGGGTCGTTCCATAAAAAATTGGACACTTCACTGTCCAATATCCAAACCTGGGCCAGCCCTGGTTTCACTGGGAGAGCTTCAAACCTAAAGCAAGAAGGACTGAGCCTGGTTTTGTGCTCTAGAACTGCAATAAAAGAGTTATTTTAGGCCTGGACACACCTTGTTATTCCTCAAATTGGGAAAAAAGCCCAACGTGGCTCCCCAGCTGATATCTTTTGGGATCCTGGCTCTGTAGAGTCAGGGGAAAAATTAATCTTGGTCTTATTGGTGCCTCCAGGGGACAGGACGTTCCCAGTCCCTCACACAGCAGTGCAAGTGTTTGCTTTTGCTTTGGGGGGGAGGGAATAAAATAAAAAAATAAAAAAAGGAGGGCAAACAAACCCCAGAACAATGAAGCAAATGAATTACAGCACATTCTAGCTGGCTTCAAACAACAAACATGACCCTGCTCGCAGGAATACGATTCCCTCTCCAATTTGTGTGTCCCTGTAAATCATAACAAGATGGAGACTCCTGGGCCAGGGGATTTACTATAAAACCTGTGTTCAGCTATTCCACAGTTTGGGATGGGATTTCAGCACCAGCTCAAGTTCCCAGCTGAGGGATTTGAGCTTTTTTTTGGGCCAGAAGGTGCCATTTCCCTGAAAGTTTCTGGTCCGGAGCATTGTTTGGACAAACCAACCCAGCCAAAAGGTTCCCAAATCCCTCCTCCTCTTACACAGGCTCTTTATCTTTATCTTTATCTTTATCTTTATCTTTATCTTTATCTTTATCTTTATCTTTATCTTATCTTTATCTTTATCTTTAAGGCTGCTCTCTTTATCTGCTGTCAGAGCAGAGCTCAGGGTTAGGAGTTCTGACTCAGGTGGACACTTAATGACAAGTGAAGGGCAGCACAGCACAGATTTCTCTCCAGAGGGGATTTCAGCAAACCCAGGCCGTGCCAGGGGCTCAGGGGTGCATCCAGACCTGGCTGGAAAATGTGGATTCCCCCTCCAGCAGCACAGACCAAACTCCAGAGGCACAGGGATGGATCTTGCGCTGGTGGGGATGGCTGGGAGTACCTGCAGACCAACCCCAGCTGGTGTCACCCTCAGCACAGAACAGCTTCCAGCAGGGAGGTGCTGCCTGAAAGCAAAATAAACCTGTTATATTTAGGAAAAAGTACAACCAAGCCACGCAGAGCTTTTAACAAGCCTTCTTCTACCTCCCAGTCAGAGAGGAGGACTTTGGAGCTCACAAAAGGTTCAGTAAAGAAGGTTTACTCCAGCATAAGGCCTCAAAGAAGAGCAGCACAGGAGACCAGAGCAAGCTGGGAGGCCTGGCCTTCATGGAGATCCCCAAAGCACCCACATTTTCCTAAAAATTCTCTCAACATCCACTGGGAATGTTGAAAAAAAAAATCAATCAGTGAATGAGTGCTGGTGTCAGAGTGGAATATAAAGAGTGGAGTTCCAAGGCAAAGCCACCACCTGTGTGACCTCCCCTGGCTGGATCTGCAGGATTGTGGCATTTGGGGAAGGATGGGGCCTTGCAGCCTGGAACCTCTTTTAGTCTCAGCAAAGGAACCTCAGCTACAGCAAATCACCCTGGGCCATCACTGAGCTGGTAAAATCTGGTCAATGCAGGGCTTTTCCTGGGCCTCCAGCAAGGCCTGGCTTTTACAGAGCTCAGTTTTGAGCTGGAATCGATCCTGGGGGCAGCTGGAGGAGCTGCCTGTGCCCATCTCAGCCAGGTCACAGTTGTGTTTCACTGCCCAGCACACAGAGCCTGCCTTCTTGTACTGAGGGAGGGAGAAATGCCACTCTCAGTCATGCCATCATGATTTTTGCTTTTTCATATATCCCTCTCCTATTCCTCTTGCTGTACACTTTTATTGTATTGAATCCTCACCCCAGAACCTGAGGGCAGAGCAGAGAGATCCACCTGGTCCTGGTTCCATTCAGGGGATTGAATCCTCACCCCAGAACCTGAGGGCAGAGCAGAGGGATCCACCTGGTCCTGGTCCCATTCAGGGGATTGAATCCTCACCCCAGAACCTGAGGGCAGAGCAGAGGGATCCACCTGGTCCTGGTCCCATTCAGGGGATTGAGTCCTTGGCCCTGCAGGGTTTCCAGGATTAGAGCACAGGCACAGCCAGGCCACGCTTTTAGAGCCCGATGACCTTTAAGGATGAGAAATAATAAGAGGAAAAACGTGAACCCTGACAAATTCATAATTCCAGCACAGGGGAAAGGAATGTATTCCTTGCACATATGAAAAAACATTGCCCAGGACACGTCTATTTTCTTTTCCATCCCGTGGCTGTTCTGAATTATGTACAGAATATTCCCTCGTTGTTTGTTCTGGTGCATTTTTGTGTGTGGGGGTACTTTGGCTGTCCCAAACGAGTTCATTATCACTGATCAAATGGATGAAACACCCTTTGTTTTGTCTCCCCTGCATCCCGTGGATGTGCTGAGTTCCTGGGGCAGCTGGGATGCTTTTGCTGCTCTCCAGCATCATCCAGGAGAGGCACAATCCCATTTTCCACCCAGCTTCAGGAAATATGGATTTGGAATTAAATCCCACTGGCATTACTCAGGGAGATGGGAAGTTGTAAATATTCCCTTAGGAAGGGAAGGATGAGATTCAGCTTCCAGCTCCAACCACCTCTTTAATGTTGACAACAAAGAGGAACAGGTCATTCCTTGTGGTTATCCCGGGTGGGGGCTGATGGATGGATTGGCCCTCGGTGTTATCACTGCTGGATGCAGATAAAAGGGATCAGCTTTTGAGCCAGGAGAGGTCCCTCCATCCCAAAGCAAAAGCAAATGTGTGCCCAAGCTCTTGTCCAAGCGTGATCCCAAAGCAGTGTCAGATGTCAGCAAGCAGCTCAAAAACTCACGGAATTCAGCAAATACCAAAAGAAAAAAAAAAAAGAAAAAAAAAAAAAAGAAAAAGATAGATTTCTTTTAATATGGAAAAATTGTCCCCAGTGTTTCCAGTGAAACTGAAGATGAAGAAATCCCATCCTTCTGTGAAATATTTGTAAAAAATGACAATAACAGAGTCTATTTTTAGCCTGTTGAAAGCTTTCCTTGCTTTGTACTTTCCTTGTCCTGCAACAGCCACAAACCAAAGCGAAGCTTTTTTAGAGGGGAAAAATATAAAACCAAGGCACAGGAGGAGATTCCCAGATCCCAGGGAGATTCCCAGATCCCAGGCTGCTTTCCCTGCCTCTGGCACAGCCCTCCTGTCCCCACCTGGGACAGTGGGAGTTGTACCTGCCCATGGCAGGGGTGGCATTCGATGGGTTTAGGGTCCCTTCCAACCCAAACCATTCTGGGATTCCATGATTCCACTATGTGATTGTTTAAAATATCTCAGGATGATCTTTTTTTCCCTGCATTCTTTCAGATAATCTCCTGGATAAGTCTGAATTCCCTGGATATGAAGCTCCATTGATGTATTTAAATGTGGCCAGCGTTTTCCCCTACTTTTCACCTCTGAACATCCCATGAAGACGCTGAACACAAAGGTGATTTTCTTCTTCCTTGACAACAAAGTGTTTGGCTCCCTCCTGTGGGCTCTGGCGCTGTGAATTCCCAAACCATTGATTAGACCAGGCAGGAACAGCAGTGAATCCTGAATCCACCCTCCCCTGGAGGAATCCGGGGCTCACTGGGCCCACGGAGACTTTTCTGAGCTCCAGGATTACCAGGAACGAGCCCATGGCATCGTGAGGACCAGGGGGACGCGCAGGAAGGGAGCAAAGCACAGGAGTTCCATGGAACAGCACCAGCACTAAATCTGTGCTTCCCTTCCCTTCCCTTCTGACAGCCCTTCAAGCAGCAGCAGCCAGAATGAATCCTGCTTTTCACACAGAACAACTGAGACGTTTAACAATAAGGTTATAAACGTGCAAATCTACGAGCAGGGATCTCCTGCAGTTCTCTTTGGCGAGGCCACGGTCCCCTCATTGAAACCAGACTGGGGGAGGAGAGAAGAGAGAAAACACAAAATGAAACCGCTCCTGCTCCAGGTGTGGCAGAGACAGCTCCAGCTCTGCCTGGGAAATGAAGCTGTGTGGGGACCCCATCCCTTATTTAGGGCATTTCCAATCCCCTGCCCTTGCCCGGCAGGTGAGGGAGCTGCAGGGGGACAGCCCTGGGTGCAGCTCACCTGAGCAGGCTCTGGATGGCAGCAACACACAGCGCACGGCTCCGGGGAGAATTCCTGTCCCCGCTGTTCCAGGGAGGGTTTCTGGAACATGGGATTATCAGTAAGCAGCAGTTCCTGTCTGGCTCTAATCACCAGGCAATAAAAATGGAGTAGGAACTGCAATGGCAGTGACATCTCCACTCAGGACACTCTGTCACATCAGGATAAGGGCAGGATCCTGATCTCTGCCCTGCACTCGCCTTTATCTCTGATTTATGGGCCCTGGAACAGGTTATCCCAGAGAAATTGTGCCTGTCCCATCCCTGGCAGTGCCCAAGGCCAGGCTGGAGCCACCTGGGACAGTGGGAGGTGTCCCTGCCCGTGGCAAGGCTGCAATGGGATGGATTTAAGGTCCCTTCCAACCCAAAGCATTCCAGGAATCCAAGATTTTTCTGCTTTAAAGTGAACCCCACTCTCCACAAAACCACCAAAGTTCGGAAATTCAACTTTCTCTGCTAAAGATCTACGCTTTTATGAAACGATCCAAACTTTGCCCTGAGCCAATGAATCCCCCCCTCTGAAACATCCCAGTGAGGAGCGACCTTTCCAGAGGCTTGAAATCCCCCTGGGAAATGAGAAACCAGGAGCACCTGGAAGGTTGGGAAGCGACTTCTGTGCCCTCAGCTGTCCCTGCCCAGCTCCCGAGAGCTGTCACAGCCAGGGGACACAAACTTGGGTGGCTCCGTGGTTTTGTTTTTTTTTTTTCTAAAGGAACTGATTCACTTCTCTGCAGACCTGAGGGCACAAACCTCCCTTGGACTGACTCACCCTCAGGAGGTGCCGTCACCTTCTCTTGTGCGGGATTTTTACAGCTCCTTCTCAAAG
The DNA here is from genome assembly GCA_013400775.1 of Chaetops frenatus. Classification (NCBI taxonomy): domain Eukaryota; kingdom Metazoa; phylum Chordata; class Aves; order Passeriformes; family Picathartidae; genus Chaetops; species Chaetops frenatus. The sequence continues at coordinate 91,885 of VZTR01006566.1, read as the reverse complement.
CCTCACGAAAAGCTTTGGAATAAATCTCTCTTTCATCTCCTTTCCTCCCACATCCTTCCTTCTCTCCCGACTGTTCTATTTTTAGCTGTCATTTCTTGGTGTTCCTGTTTTGTTCTTGCCTTGCAATGGGTTTGGTGTCGGACGATTTGCAATATTTAAGAGAGATGTGCTTGAAATCTGCTTTTCTGGAAGCAGCAGGAAAAATATGAATCAAGGGTTAAAAACCCGGCATCCATAGAGAATTATGGATACAATGGAGCACAATTATTTTTATTCTCATCCCTGCACTTGGGGACAATTTTAGGGTTCGCTGTCAGAAAATTTGCAGTGTTTAAGAATGAGATGTGCTTGGAAATCTGCTTTTCTGAAAGGAAAATTATGAATCAAGGGTTAAAACCCTGTTACCCATTGAGAATTATGGATACAATAGAGTGCAATTACTTTTATTCTCTCATCCCTGCACTAGGGGACAATTTTAGGGTTTGCTGTCAGAAATTTTGCAGTGTTTAGGAATGAGATGTACACATAAAGCTTTTCTGAAAGCACCAGGAAAAATATGAACCAAGGGTTAAAAACCTGGCATCTGCTGAGAATTATGGATACAATGGAGCACAATTACTTTTCTTCTCTCATCCTTGCAATACCCAACACTCCTAGAGTTCGCTGCCAGAAAATCTGCAATATTTAAGGAAGAGATGTGCATGAAATCTGCTTTTCTGAAAGCACCAGGAAAAACTTGAACCAAGGGTGAAAAACCCGGCATCTGTTGAAAATTAGGGATAAAATTGAGCACAGCTACTCCAGCAAAGAAAAGGAACGGGATCTCCTGCATCAGTAACAGCACAGACGAGTTGTCAGCAGCAGCATTTCCTCCTGAACGATGGGAGGATGGCAAAAGAGAGAATGAAACGTCCTGCACCTCTTTCCTGGCCCCCCAGGAAAACGGGCAGCACTGTCAGCCACCCAAAATGAGGAAACCAGAGACAATTGCCTAAGATGTGGGGAGGGTAAAGTAAACAAGATTCTTCTCGCCATAATAACTGCTGACTTCAAAGGGCATTAAAGGAGCTATTCAAGCCCAATTCCTTGTCACCGTTCAAGAGGAACAGGGAGATGCCAGGGGCACACAGGTGTCCCTTGTTCTGCTCTCAGCGGGGATAATCCTGCCCAGGGCCACGGGCTGGAGGTGGGTCTGACCCTGTGGGGGTGGGAATGTCAGTGGATAAATGCAGCTGAGAGCAGGCAAAGCCTTCTCTTTCCGAAAGGGACTTCCAGGGAATGTTTTGGCCGCGACCGCTCCGCGTTTCTTGGACCCGGCGCCTCGGATGACGCAAATCTGGAGTCAGTGGCTCATAACCGGCGAGGGGAATTAGTCAGCAACGTGAAACCTGGCACAGCTCAGCCTGGGCAGCAATAAATCCTTATCTAAAGGGCTTTTTGAAAATGTTTGGAGTTGTGGAGAGCGGGCTTTGTTCGCTCTCTGTGATCACTTCAGCTTCTCCCCCTCCAGTTTTCCTCTGCTTTACCGTGTCCTGCTACGTGGGCAACAAAGCCCTGCGTGACAGGGAAGTTGGAGTCTGGAGTGCTGTTCAAAATACTTACAAGGGTAAATTCCACTTTTGCAAAGCCTCTCTGAAGTGCCTCAGCAGCACTGGAATCCCCAAATTACATGAATTGCTAAATTTTTAATAGCATGATGTGCAGAGGAGCCTGAAATGGCGCTGTCAGTTCGGGGCAAGAGAAGGATGATGTGGCCTCCAAATCATCCCTAATTCTCCTAATTCCTCCCCCAACACAGTAAAACCTGGCTTGTCCTCCTTGGCTTTTTGGCTCTGTATTCCCAGGGAGTTTGGTGAGTGATCCCTGCTGATCCTCACTCCCAAATCCCCCCTGGGACCTGCCCATGGAATTCAGCACCAATCCCAACGTTTTCCCATCCCTGTAGTTCCGTCATTGCTTGGCTCTGTTGTTCCCCACCTTGGAAAACTGATTTATTAATATTTATGCAGCTTTTCAAAAGGCTTGGCCAGCCACATGCAATTAATCATTTACTAAACTGCTAACTGAAGCAGCTCAGTGTGAGATTTCTGGTGTCACAGGGAAAATTAAAAGTCTCCACAACTGCTTTCAACGTCTTTAAAAGCTGCAGCCCGGTAGCAAAACCTCACATTTGGGGTCTCCTGGGTAAAACATGCAGTTTGATCCTCTGCTGGTTTTCTTGGATAAAAACCTTGGACTGATGAGCGAGAAGTTCAGAAATGCTCACAGAAAGGATTAAATACACATTCCTGAACAGGAGAAAAGTGCTGTTTTTCTATTTTTGCCCTAGAAATGAGGGTTTTCTGGTTGAAAACGATGAATTCCTTCCCTGTGTGTACCTGTTCTTGTCCCTGTGCACCTGCAAGCACCAGGTGTGTGTCCCTCTGTGTGTCCCCAAGGCTCCCTGGCACCTCAGCTCTGTGCCAGGGTGGCACCCATGCACCAACAGGGAAATAATTGTTGTAATTCAGATGTTTCCTCTCACAGAGTGGTGGGAAAAGCTCCATTTATGTGAGCAACACAGCATTGAGTGTGAGTGAGGAAGGGGAGGGAAGGTACCTTTGTGTCCTTGCCGTGTATGGGAGCGAGGAGTGGGAAAGGAAACGTGCAGGAAATGCATCCCAGCCCCCAAAAATGGATTTTTAGGGACCTGCTGTTGCCACCTGGGCAGGCATGCCCATGGGCAGGGGTTATGAGGACGAGGCAGGAGCACAGGACACAAGACTGGAACAAAAAGTTCTTTAAGGCTTCACCCCCTACAATAATTCCACCCATTCCCTAAAGTTTTGGAAAGATAAAATCCTGAGGTTTAGTTTTAAAAAGGGCACAGAAGTGGGGGTTAAAGTTTAAGATTTTAACTATGGCAGATACTGACCTCCATAACCTCACTATTTCCTGACAAAACTTTTTCAGGGAATTACGAATCCAGAGAAACTCTTGGAAATAAAAGAGGGTGGCAGAGAACTCGTGGCCCAAATTTTTGGCCGATGCCGCTGTCGCAGCCATTTGCTCTCACACTGATTTTCTGAGCTGTGCTGAGTAAATTTCAAATACTTCAAATAACACCTCCCGAGGCTCAGGTTTGCTCTGGTTCAAACAGGGGCACACGTGGCAGCTGGGGACACATTGCAAGCTGGTGTTCCATGCCCGGGATCGTTTCAAATTCACTCAGACAGGGCAATTTAGCGGATAAATTGCAGGACAAACAGAGCTGTTTGGAGAAGTCGTTATCTTGGCAGTTCTCTGAGTGACCTGGCTGCCGATTTCCCCTCCCATCAGAGGCTGGCTGCCACCCCAAGGGGGTTTGGTCAGGGAAAGCTGACAGTGGAAATGAGGTTTCCTGGATAACTCCAGGTCTGGTGAGCTCCGTGTGCTGCCTGTCCACGGCCCAGGACAGGCACTGGTGTAACTGGTGCCTGCTGGTGCAGGGCTGGCCTGTGGGCAGGGATGGCCTGGCAGGTCACAGAGGGCTGCAGCACTCCCTGGAATGCCAGATCCAACTGCACAGGTTCACAGAATCACAGAATCCCAGGGTTGGAAGAGACCTTTAAGATCACTGAGTCCAACCCAACCCTGACACCTCAACTAAACCACGGCACTGAGTGCCACATCCAATATTTTTTTAAACACACCCAGGGACAGTGATTCCACCACCTCCCCGGGCAGATGATTCCAGTACTTTATCACTCTTTCAGTAAAAAACTTTTTCCTAACATCCAACCTGAATTTCCCTTGGCCCAGCTCGAGGCTGAGTCCTCTGGTTCTGTCAGTGCTGCCTGGAGAAAGAGCCCAACCCCACCTGAGCACAGCCACCTTTCAGGGAGTTGCAGAGGGTGACAAGGGCACCTCTGGGTCTCCTTTTCTCCAGGCTGAGCACCCCCAGCTCCCTCAGTGCTTCCTCACAGGGTTTGTGCTCCAAACCCCTCTCCAGCCTTGTTGCCTCCTCTGGACGTGTTCAAGCATTTCCAACAGTGCCAAACCTGCCCCAGTCTGAAGTGATGCTCAGGCCAGGCTGGACCTTGGAGCACCCTGGGACAGTGGAAGGTGTCCCTGCCATGGCTGGGGTGGCACTGGATGAGCTTGGAGGTGCCTTCCTGCCCAAACCATCCCCGGATTTGGTGACATTTCTGCCCTGAGTGGTGCAAAAAGGAGAGGGAGCAGCCGATGTCACTGCAGGGATGTTCCTGCTCTGTTTGTGGGACAAACTGCCAGGGGTTCACTCTGCAGACATCACCACGAGCACAGAGTTTTCTCACACCCCTCACACAAAAGCTTTTGTTGGAATTTTCCAGCTCTCAGTGGAGGTGCCTGAGCACAGACAGTGCTTGGCGTTGTTCACTGGAGCTCCTGCTCTTCCAAGGAGAGGCTTTTCCTTTCCTTGGAATAAAGGTGGGGTGCCAGGGCAGGAGATTACTCAGAACATGTTGTGAACCCAGTAAAAAGCTCCTTATGTGAGGTTGAAAGGACTGGCTGGACCATTGGCTTCTCTCTCTGTGTCCCCGCTGGTCAGGGAATAACGACAGAGAAATCAGCTCTTAATTCAGGTTTATTCACCATTCCCTGGAAGCAGGAACGTCCTGAGAGCTCTGGATTGATCCAGGCTGCTCTCTGCCACCAGATTTTGTGCTGAGGAGGGTCAGGCTCTTCTAGGAGATGATGGGACAAGGAGAAGCAGCCTCCAGCTGTGCCAGGGGAGTTCAGCTTGGATATTAGGAGAAATCTCTTCACTGAGGAGGAGTTAAGCCTGGCCCAGGGTGGTGCTGGAGTCACCACCCCTGGAGGTGTTGGAGAAATGAGCAGATGTGGAGCTTTGGAACAGGGATTTGGGCACAGGTTGGACTGGAGGAGCCTGGAGGTCTTTTCCAGCCTCAGTGACTCTGTGACACCAAGCTCCTCCTCCAGGAGTGACTAAAACACCTCTAAAGAGCAGAAACCAGAGATTTTAGAGAACTCTGTGTTTGGGGATGACACATCCGGCTGTGACAGAGAGGAGAATGAGTTTGGGACTTAAAAATCCCATCAGTTTTTCCACATATGGATATAAATTACCCAGGGAAGATCCATCTGTTCCACCATCCCTTGGCTTTTCCCACCTCACTTCCATCCTGGCCTCTCCTCAGGGGCTGACCCAGATCCAGCCCCTTTTCCAACATGTCCAAAATCCAGTTCCTGGTGCCTGGGTCCACTCAGCTCAGCCACAGCAATTCCCTTGAAGGATCCCAGTGCCACATCCCAATTTCCAAGGAAGTGCCAAAACAAATCCCTACGTTGTTTGCAATTTCTCCTGAATGCTGACAGCCACAGTGATTTAAACACACAGGAGTTTTTGCTGACACTGCTTCATCACATGCAGTAGAACTTCATACTCAGGAAATTTAAAAAGTGGGGGGGTTTTTTTTGCTTTTAAAATGCATTAAAAATAAAAAAAAATTAAATGCAATGTAAATATAAAATAAAGTGCAAAATAAATAAAAGCCTATATAGAGGATTAAAGTAATAGGAATTATTTATGTATTAGAGAGTAAGAATCCACTGCAGTTCAAGAAAACTGAATTTTCTCTGTATTTTTCCACTTTTATTCACGTCATTATTGGAGTCACCCTGGAATCTTTCATGAAATTGTGTGTCTTTAACGTGTCGGGAATAAACACTATAAAATTTTTATTCTTTTTTTTTTTCCTGTTCTGTAGCTGACAAGAGTCCTTAAAATTTATAGTGTTCATTTCATAGGAAAATCTGGCAACTGCATCATGAAACATCTTATTCCTTAATATTTCTTTGGGCAACTGCATCTCCAAACATCATATTCCTTAATGTTTCTTTCTCATTAATTCTGTTTTACCACTTCATGGCACCAGTAAATGTGAAAATACAGCAAAATCAGCCTTTCTTAGGACATTCTGGCACCTTTTATCCCAGAACTGCCCAAGACCAAGATGCTCGGAAGAAAACCAAATGATTTTAAAAAAAATATTTGCCTGAAGTTTTACGAATTAAAAAAAAAAAAAGAAATAAAAATCTGACTTCCGATTTGTAACTTAAAAAGTTTCCAAGGTTATAGTGCCCTTCTCAGATTTTTATGATTGGAAACAAGAGGAAAAAACCACATTAACTCTGCTGGGAATCAGATCCGAGCTTGGAAATCTCTCCCTGATTTATTTTAAGAAAGGATTTTGGAAATGTTTAACCCAGAATGGCCACAGGCACAAAGGCAGAGATTGCCCAGAGTATTTGCTCAGGAGTTTAATCCTCTCTGGGCCGTTCTCCTCCTCTCTTATCAACACAGACACACCAGGAAGGCTCCAAATGTTGGCTCTGGGTTCCAACGAAATGAAGACTCAGGTGGGGAGCCACAGGTTCAAGTTCACAGCAGAATCTCAGGGGGTTTTTTGTGTTGTTTCAAAGTTTCTTTGGTTTGTTCTCAAGTTTCTCTGGTTTGTTTTGAGATTTCTTCAGTTTGCTTTGATATTTCCTTCTGTCTTGATGAACAAATCAAAGCCCAATGAATCATGGAATTGTTGAGGTTGAGAAAGACCTTTAGGATCACCAAGTCCAGCACCACATCCCCCAGTGCCACATCCAGGTATTTCTGGAACTTTTCCAGGGATGGGGACTCCACCACCCATTCCAGGGCTTTCCAACCCTTTCCATGACACAATTTTCCCCAATGTCCAATCTAAACCTCCCCTGGGGCGATTTGAGGCCGTTTCCTCTCATCCTGGCACTGTTCCCTGGAGAAGAGCCTGATCCCACTCTGGCTCCACCCTTCTTCTGGAAGGTTCTCCATAATGCTACCCCTGAGAGTGGCAATGCCAACAGGACCAGTTCACAGGCTGGATGTGAAAAATGTGCTTTGTGGAAGTGAGAAATTCACCCTTGGCACAGGAAACCCTTAAAGGGCTCAGATTAGGGATTAGGTGCCAGGAGTTGGTGGCACCAAGGAAACAGGTTTCCAAAAAGGGTCCAAAAAGTGCCCAAAACTCAAACAAAGTTTGCAGGGATGGCAGGATTTGGTTGAAGGTTGGATATGATGATCATGGAGGTCTTTCCTAACCTTTTTGATTTAATTCAACATTCCAAATCCAGGTGAGCCCCTGCCATTCCTCCCTCAGAGCGGTGCAAATCCAAAGGCAACCCTGCTTTGGATGGGAAGCAGTGGGAAAGGAATTCCTGAGGTTTTCTCTCTGGTTTTTATTAATGCTTTTATGGCTGTGTTGGACTGGGATCTTGCCAAGCCAAGAGGTTGCTGACAGCACCTTCATCCAGAGCAGGGATTTGGGAGCCTTTCCTGCAGCTGTCAGAACTTCAAACAGATGAGCTGAGGGAGAGTGGTGGCTTTATAAAGCCAAGAGCTGGAATAAAATGAGGAAAGACCACGACAGCACGAGCCACTGACCTTGGAATTCCTGCCATGGAGCACATGGAACATCTCCTGCAGTGCTGGGGAGATGTGCAAAGCTCTGCCTTCTCTATGAAATCCTTCATTAACTCTGCCCTGTTAAAGTAGTTTTCATCGTTTTCTCCAATCAAAACAGCAAAAATAACAGGAAAAAATGGATTTGCAGCTCAAAAGCAGCCAGCTCATAAACTGACCAAATTCAATTAAATGCTTTTGGAAGTTTGTTTTACTCCATTTAATTTTCAGGCTTCTGCCTTCTGCAGGTAATAACTGGGAAGGAGATTTTCTTTGGAAGGTCCCTGTGCACACTTGGGCTGGCTCTCAGCACAGGCACTCTTTGGACAGGTGGTTAAAAACTGCTCCTGTACCCACAGCAGTTTAAAGCAGTCTTTGCTTTGCCTCCAATTAAAATACTCCAATGGGCCAAAAGTCACAGGGAAAGCAGGAGAAGCTGGTAAATACATTTTGGCCAAATGTCATCCATTAAATCTTGGCTTTGTTCCAATTAAGGAAGCAAAATAAAGACAAGTTGGAAAATTCTGGATTGGCTGACAGGGCAGGCCAGTGGAACAACCTCCTGCTCCTGTCTGGGGAGAGGCACCACAGGATTCTGCCACCTGCCAGTCCCCAGCCCCCAGAGTGTCCCCCCAGGGCTGGCTCCTGTCACCTGTAGCCCTTCCACATCTCCTGTGAGTGGCAGTTCCAGAGCCACAGCCCAGCCACAACAGGGCAGGGGCAGCTTTTCCTCCCAACACCTGATTCCTCCACCCTCCTTTCCAGTTTCACAGAATCACAGAATCACTGGGTTGGAAGAGACCTTTAAGATCATCCAGTCCAACCCATGCCCCGACACCACTTCATCTAAACCCTGGCACTGAGTGCCACGTCCAATCTTTCTTTAAACACATCCAGGGATGGTGACTCCACCACCTCCGTGGGCAGACCATTCCAGTACTTCAACACTCTTTCAGTAAAAAACCTTTTCCTAACATCCAACCTGAATTTCCCTTGCTGTTTCCCTTGCTTGTGCTGTTTCATGGGTAAAATTCTGCTGCAGGAAAATCCACCTGCAGCAAGAGGCACAGCCCGGAGCAGGATGGAACCAGAAGGCTCCCAGTGCCTGGGAATGGCAGCCTGGTCCCCATCATATGACTGGATGGGGCAGGAACATTCCTCAGACAGATGAAACTCGAGAGCTGTGCTGTTTGTCTCGCAGCCTCACTTCTTTTCTGGCTGATTTGGAACTGGAAATATTCCATCCTCTGGCCAGGGGCTTATCTGATGGAAGACAACAGTGCGTGGAGTGAGCAAACAGGGCTGAGCTTGGCCTTTGTTCCTCCTGCGGTGCCCGAGGCCTGTCCTGCTCTCAGGGCATGGGGAGGTGGCCCAGGAACATGAGCCACACGAAACCAGTTCTCATCACAAGGTGAGGGATGGCTTTTTGGGGGTGTTTGGAGCCCAGGAGCTGTCCCTGTAGGACTGACCCCTCCATGGCCAAATCAACAGGCTCTACTCCCATTACTCATCTATTCCAATCAAGGACTACTTGCAAATTTTCCTTTCTTCCTTCTTCTTTCTTTTCTTTCTTTCTTTCTTTCTTTCTTTCTTTCTT
>VZTR01006566.1:67404-80112 GCA_013400775.1 Chaetops frenatus | reverse complement strand
AAAAAAAAAAAAAAGTTCCTTAATTCACAATGATCTGCTTTGTCACTCGTGCCGTGGAGAACATTAAACAGCTTGGACGTGTGCACACAATTACACAACAGGGGCCACGGCCAGAAATGGGGCTGCAGGTGTGTTTTGAAGAGAATTAACCTTCAAAAAAATCACTTTAATCGAGTTAAGAACTTACAAGAAGTTCATGGCTCTTGAGAAATCCATGGCAAGGTCCCGTGCCTTTGATTAACTCCCTGCAGTCTGCAGTGGTTGGAGCTGCACAGCCTCCATCACTCTGGGGCAGGATAATTAAGCAAAATGCAGCTAATGAAGGGGGAAGATGAAGTAACTGATTTTTGGCCCTAGATTTCAAAGAAAAGGGAAGGAAGGAAGGAAGGAAGCCACACACTTGTAACACCAAATATGTCTGTGATCTTCTCAGGGCAAAAAGTGCTGTCGTGATGTAAAATATTTGTGATGAGATTTCATTAGTCAGGCTCAGATGACAAACTGTGACCTGATTAAATGCACAGCAAAAACAACTCAGCTGGTGCTTACTGAGGTAGTTTCAATCGTTGTGTCAGTGGGAAAAAAATTATATTTACTTTATATTAAAGCCTGGTAGTACAAACAGAGTCAGTGCTGCACTTAAGCTGAGGAGCAGGTAATGAACAGCTGGAAGGGAGGGAACTTTCCCAAACACTCAGGTCTAAAGCAACCATTGGATCATTTCCTTCAACTAAACCCCAGAAAGTAAAATAATGAGGGCCGGTAGTAGAGGAAAAGGTGGATAATTCACTTTGGGAGTGTGTGAGAAAACAGAGGCAAACACAAGGAAAAGCTTCATGCAAAGACGAGGTTCTAAAGAGGAACGGAGCTTTATCCAAGAGCAGATCCAAAGTCCTGGAAGGCCACAGAAAGTGCTCTGTTACTCCAATGGGTTTTGGATCACTCTGGAAGAGGAGAGGAAGGGCTGCAGGGAGAGGCAGGTTGTGGGGACACTGGAATGCAGCTGGCAGTGGGTGGAGGCAGCCAGGGCCAGCTCAGGGCTGGAACACAGGGGCAAAGCCGTGCGGTGTTATTTGTACTCCTGAGAAAAAGAACCTGCAGGATGGCTTGGGATGGAGCCTGGGAGAAGGAAATGGAGGCAGCAGGAAGGCAGGTGACTGAGCAGTGATGCAATAGAGCCGTGGCTGGCTGTGCAATCCCACATCCCTTCCCTGGCTCCCAGAGGAACAGGATGTGGTGGGGGGCAGAGCTGCTGAGCTGTGCCCGGGTGGGATGGGGGCAGCAGAACCAGGAGCAGAACCAGGAGCAGAACCAGGCACAGAACCAGGAATGGAACCAGGCACAGAACCAGGAATGGAACCAGGAATGCAACCAGGAATGCAACCAGGAGCAGAATCAGGAACGGAACCAGGAGCAGAACCAGGCACAGAACCAGGAATGGAACCAGGAACAGAATCAGGAATGGAACCAGGAGCAGAACCAGGCACAGAACCAGGCGCAGAACCAGGCACAGAACCAGGAATGGAACCAGGAACAGAACCAGGCACAATCCTGGCCCTCAGCTGCTCAGCTCTGTCTCAGGGGTTCAGGGGTGACTGAACTGGAGGAAACTTTGTTTATCCTGAAAATCCCTGTTGGGTGCTTTAGTACCTTTCCAAACCTTGTCCAGTGTGAGCTTTAGGATAAGGCAGAAGCAGAGAAGTGATTCAAGGCGGGATTTTTCCTGAATTCTGCCAAGTGCTTCACATAAAACTCCCTTTTTACTTTCAGTCCAGGCAGGACTTGTGCAGATCCTCAGTGCAGGAGTGAAAGTCACCCTTTGCTGCTTCTTTGTTTTAGTTGATCAGAGAGAACCTGGGTTAAAACCACCAATATTCAGTTACTAAGAGCTGAGACAAACTTGCCATCCAATTTTACTCCTCTAGGAACATGAAAACAGCTCACTTGGACTTTGCCCAATTGTTTTGGGGCTTCAAAAAAATCCCAAGCCAGCTGAGACCTCAGGAACACCTCTGTGAGCACCTCCAGGGGAAGAAGCCACGATCAGATCATTCCTGAATCGCTGAAGCGAGGGCAGGAACATCAAAAGCTTCTCCGGGCAACAAAGGAAATTACATCCCATTCCCTTTCAATTCTCCCCAAGACCTTCATCACCTCTGATTCCCTTTTTCCTGCCAGCCCTTTGTTGGGATGGAACTCTCCCTTCCATCCTGCTGGAAAGCACAGCTTATTAAGAGCATTAACTCGGGAGATGGGGGGGTCACACACCATTTTCAGGTGCGTCATGCAGAGAGAATGAGCTGAGATCAATGCTTGGCCAGCAGCCACTTGATTTTTAAACCAGTCCTTCACAGTTACTTCTCTTAATTATTTATTTTTGGTGAGGTAAGGATGCAGTCCAAGAATGCCCAGCTTATTTTTGTTCATGGAACATTTCCAAATGCTGAATACTCCACCTTTCATCCTGACAGAATTTAAAAGGCACCAATCTGAATTTAATGACACAGCTCCTGTCTGATTTTGAGCAACTCAGATGAGCAGCTGGGCGGGGAGATGTCCAAATCCTTCACAAATTCTTTCTCTGGAGGCCTCTTTCCTAACCTGGGATGGCAACATGAGTTGAAGTATTTCACTAAAGTGTCCCAAACAAGTAATTGCCAAAAGTTATCAATTAGCACCATCCGACACTTAATAAAAGCTCAAACCCATCTGTTTGCAGCTCCCAATCTGTCCCGGATCGCCTGGAGATCCGGCAAAAATTTAAGGGGAAAGTTTGGCTTAAAAATGTTCAAAAATCAGAACTTTTCAACAGAGAAATAATTATTTAATAATGCTTATATTAGAAGGGTAACGGCAGTAAAATTCTTCTGTGGATATGATTCCCCTGTAGATTTACATAGACAATATTTACTAATTTATAAATTAACATAAATGATGAATACATAAATTGCTGTGTCATGTGGATTGCTGATACTGCCATACATGAATATCAATTTATATCCAGATGATCCATTCCAGTTCTCTGTACTCTGTAATCCCTGTTTTAACCCATAAAAAGTTCAGCTTCACTGAAGAAGTTCTGTATTGACACTTTTGGCCTGAGAAGGTTTATTAGTCCTTTATTACAGCTGACTGAGTCAATGGGGTCCTTTCCTGGCAGAGATTTTTGTAATATTCTTGCAGAGCTCACCTGGATCATTCCCTGCTCTGCCTCCTTTATTTAATCACCTGAACCCGAAGCAAACATTACCAACAGGGATGACAGGGCAGGAAAAGCTCTGCTCAGTATTTATTCTGTCAGTGATTCACTGAGAAAATTCAGGGGTAAATACTCAGAATTAAAGCACCACCTCACCCCTAGACCTGCTGGCCTATTTTACTCTAAACTTCCTAGGAACTCTCCCGTTCCTTGACCTTCCACTGGTTTAATTTCAGCTTTTATCAGCCAGACTACGAACAGATGGAATTAGGACCATTCCAACCATTCTATCATTCAATGACAGCTCCAATCTCTGTACTGATTTATGCCTTTACTGATTTATTGACCGAATTAATTTTCTTTAACCCATTTCTGGAAAAGCTAATCCCGTGCAGCCGTCGATCGCCATCCCAATACTCGGGGCCCAAACGCGGCAGCAGGAACTTCCCTCGCTGTAACACTCTGTGCCCTGGTGTTGTGCAACACCTTGAGCAAACACTTCCTCCTGCAGGAGCAGGAATAAAGCTGAACCCGTCCCTGCCTCTCACTCAGCCCCGAGCAGCTCCCGGGCAGAGCCTCGCTGGGATCGCCACAATCCCAACCCACGGAGCCACAGCCAGCCCAGCACAGCCCCGAGCATGAGAATCCTGCTCCTCTCTGCTCTTCTGCTGCATTTCCTCCAACAAGGTACTGCACTTTTGGTTTTAGTCCCCTATCGGTTTTGCTATGGATAACCGTGTGAATTTTGAATTATTAACTGGTAGGTAATAGGGAGGAGCAGGGAATTAAAGCCATTGGGGAAGGGAGTGAGGGATGTGAGGGATTTTTCTGTTCCAAGCAATTCTCTGTAATTCTTTAGTTACAGCAGCATTTCGTTGTTTGAAAAGTGGCCATAAATTGCCCAGAGACCCACAACTGGTTGGTTTTGTGACCCACTAAAGCAATATTTACCCTGGGAGTGAGAGGTCAATCTCCCCAATCACACCAATTTATCAGTATTTTGGCCATAAAATAGCAGATTTCTGTATGAATTCAATTACAACATTACCTGATTTTAAATATTGAATACTCTTTACTTATCTGCATGATACCTCAGCAGACTTCACCTGAGCAGACCCCACATTTTCTCCTCACACAATTTCTTTCAATTCCTTTCAACAGGGAACGAAATTTCTCAGGGCTTGGCCTGCACAAACATGTACAGGATTTATATCCATAATTAAACATATAATTAGCATTCAGGCACAAATCTGTAATTTGGGTTTTTCCACAGAAAATGTGCACACTATTAAGGTGTTATCTTTTTTCCTTGACAAAACCACAACTTCATTGTCAATAAAATCCTCCCTGATGATTTTTTTTTTGCTGGTTGAGGTACTTGGGATTATTTGTTCCTTATTACAAGTTTTTGTACGAGGCCCAAGGAATTTCTTTCCTCCTTCAAGCTCAAGAAAAAGCCTGAAGGCAGCAAAGACAATGCACTGATTAAGAAACTCCCTCGAAGAAAGGATTCATTCCAAACAAAACCAACCAGTTTTCCTCGAAATTCTGTCTGGATCAGACTGTAGGGAAGGGAAGAGTTTAGTCCTGAGTCTCCCTTTAAACCTCGCCTTAACTTGACCTCTCTGAGCTGGAGTTACACAAAGGGCGTGGAGAGATAAAATTGGGGATATTTGTTCCAAGAGGCCTGAAATATTCCTGGGATTGTTACATAAGGACACACCTGAGGCCTGTGGAGAGAGATCTGAAAAGCAGCAGGGTTTTTTTTTGAAAATAAACATATTCAGGTGCTAAAAAAACCCCATCAGCCACCGTTGTGAATGGCAGTAGTAAAGTTCCACTTGGTAGCTGCTCCCAGCACGTGCTCGGTGTAGCAGCTCAGGTGACACAGGATCCCACTGCACCCTTAAATCAACACCTTTATCAAGATACAACCAGGTTTGTTCTGCAATTACTTTTGGAAAGGGTTGAATCGAATAAATCAGTGATAAAAGAATGGATCTGTTTGTTTTACTGCGACAATTTGCACGAGGATGTGCTCTGCTGTTCCAGAGAGAAAATTACAGTAATTGGAGGCCTCTCTCCTGGAAAAACCTGGCCCTGGGGCAGGAATTACCGTGGGAGGTGCTCTGTGCCTTTGTTTTTGTGGGGTTTTGTTGGCTTTCTGGACAGCTTAGGGGTTTTTTGTTGTTGTTCTTGGTTTATTTTTCAAGTACAGGCCCTCAAGAATTCACCAATTCAGATGAAATTCCCTTTTGTAGGAGATGAAAGAGCTCAAGGGTATCTAAAACCTGCTTGGTGCCTTGGTGGAAACCAACACATCCCTTGTCCCACCTTGTTTTCCCAAAAAACCTGGCCCCAGCTGCCAGAATGAACTCCAGGGTGTGCCCACCCCTGCAGGGCAGCCCCAAAATTAACTTTGCTCCACACCTGCTGAGCAGAAAACAAAAAGAAATTCTTTGTATCAGCTCTGCATTTCCTCACCCAGCTCTTTGCAGCCAGCGCAGACACAAACTTGCCTTACAAGACCACTCAAAAAGCTTCTGGGGGTTAAAGAACCTCCTGGATTCCTTCCACCTTCAAGATTTCCTAATTTCCTGCCTATCTGCTATTATTTCACCTGGCCAAGTCCAAATGCCTCCTCCCACCCTTCTGCTGTCCCTCCCTCAACCCAATTCAAGAGGAAAAAGTTGTAATTATTTATTCCCACCCTCTCTGAAAGCTCTGCCACAATTATTTATGTGCCAAAGCCTTCCAAAGCAGGAATCTTGTTGCAAAGCTTGCATTGTGTGAGTTTATTTGCTGATGCAGAGGCAGTCTGGGCCTGTCTGTCACGTGCTAAGGTTTGGAGATCGCTCATTCCACAAACCCAAATCCATCAATTCATGTCACTGCAAAATGCAGGGGGAAAGGCTGCACTGGCATGGCTGGGCTGGCCTGTGGGGACTTGAACTGCTCAGAGCTGCCAGAGAAACCCAAAGGGAACTGCAGGAGATGTTTGGACACCTGGAAGTAGCCAGGGAGGTCAACTCCTCCAAAATCCAGGGTGTGAAGACCTCTGGTGCTGGGTCATTCCATGGAGGCAAAGCAGGAGAGCACGATGTGCTGCAAGAACCCAAAAGAATGGCCTGAGCAGCCACGAAATTGGGTGTTTAATAACCCAAACCAGTGTTTTCATCAGTCTCCCTCTGTTTCTCCCCAGGGAGCAGCAGAGGGAGGCTCTCTGGAGCTGAGCAATATGAAATCGTTTATCCACGGAAGCTGCACTCAGTGCACAGGAGAGCTGCAGGAACAAGCTCAGAGGTAGGAAAGGAGATCATTTCTTGGGTGGTTCTGGGAGATGGGGAAGGATTTCTGGAGTTAAAACACCCCCGGGTTTCAAGGGTAAGAGAATTTGGACAAACATTTGCTCTTCCAAAAGGAAAATCCTGGAGAAGTGACCTCGTGTTTAGTGAAGAGGAGCTGAGGTGTGCTGAGGGTGCAGAGGATTCCTCAGACCATCCGTGGCTCTTCTGAACTTGTGTCTCTGCAAAGATGTGGGCTTTGATACAAGCCAGCGTTTTAATAACCTGTGGACAATTTAATTGGGATTTAATTAAACCAATAATTAAAAGCAACCGTGGTCTGTGCAATTCCAGAGGGTGTTGTGGAAGTGTCTGAACCTCAACATCCCCTTCAGCACTTTCCCAAGCACCCAGGATTTGTGTTTATGGAAGTAGAAATGAATCTGCAAAGTCAAATTTGCTCCTCCAATTAAAACCCCTCAAACAGAGTGACCTCCTGCTTACTCTGCTCCTGCCAGAATCCTTGTTTTGGTGGGAAGAGGAGGAAAAGAAGGCTGTTGGCATTCCAATAACACCACTGGTGAGGCCAGGAGCTGCAGCAGAGCAGATTCTGACACTTAAATCTGTTTACAGAGCAAATATGATGACACAGTGAAGTATGGGATCAAAGCCAATGGAGAGGAAGTGGTGCTGCAGCTCCAAAAAAATCGGTGGGTTCAGTTCAGCTCTTTCCTTATTCCTCACTGTGAGCCACTGCAGGGTGTCCAGGATGCCAAAAACCAGGAATCAGAGCCCTGTAAAACAGAAGTGTTTGGATAAATGCAACATTTCAATGGCAAGGAAAGAAAAAGGGAGAGAAAGATTCCTGTCACTGTTTTGGGAATGTGGAATAAGAGCTTGGGATGAGACACTGCCATGATAGAGGGAATTCCCATCCTGCTACCTCTGTCCCCCCATTTCTTTCCTAAATGGCCAAATCCACTGAAGATTTGATGTTTTAAAATTATTTCACAAGTTTTCTGTGACCATGAAGAGTCTGTGGGTTATGGACTTGTAGCCTGCGGTGACACAAGAGAGGGGGATGGTTTTAAACTGAGAAAAAGAAGGTTTATATTAGAGATTAGGAAGAAATTCCTCCTTGTGAGGGTGGTGAGGGGCTGGGCTGGGATTCCCAGAGGAGCTGTGGCTGCCCCTGGATCCCTGGAAGTGCCCAGGGCCAGGATGGAGCACCCTGGGACAATGGGAGGTGTCCCTGCCCATGGAACTGGATGAGTTTTCAGGTCTCTTCCCACCCAAACCACTCCACGATTCTAGGAGAGACTTGATGATCTTGGAGGTCTTTTCCAACCTTCATCATTTTATGGTTCTATATTTACAGATGCCTGTATTATAGATAGATATTGAGATAGATGATTGATTGATTGATTGATTGATTGATTGATAGACAGATAAACTGATATAGCTCTTTACCTCAGCACTACTCCTCTTAAACCTGGAGTCACAAAATGTAACCTGGCTTTGACAAAATCTCCCTGGAAACTGAGTCTGGCCCCAGCAGAACATTCACCACACGCTCCAACAAGTCTGGGTTAATGGGTGCTTTTCCAGAGGCTGTGCAAATACAGTAGTACCACAATCAATTCATGTTAAATATAGACTGTAATTAACTGCTTGCCCCTGTGTTAATCTAATCCAAATATTTGGAGTGGGGCGAGGGAAATGATGGTGTACTAAATACAATTCTTTGAAAAGAAATGAGGTTGTGGCAGTGGGTGGGGGTTGCCCAAACAGGAGTCACTGCAGATCTGCTGCTTTTAGGAAGATGTAGAAAACCAAACCAAACCAAACCAAAACCCAAAACCAACCAAACAAACCCGCACAAAACAAACAAAACACCAAAAAACCCAACCCAAACAAACAAATCAAACAAAAAACCAAAAAACAAACAAGTAAAAAACCCACAAAAACCCCAAAACAAACAAAAAACTCACCAAAACAAAACAACAAAAAAACCCCCAAACAAACAAACAAACAAACATTTTTAAAAAAAGAAAGAAAAAAAAAGTAATTATACATTTGTATCCAGATCTACCAGGAGATGAGTTTATCCCAATGAAATCAGCAGACTTTCATTGCTTTCTTCTTTTCGGAAAGTCTTTTTGTTTGAGTAAGCATTATGAACAAGCAGAATTCCCCTCCCTGCAGCTTTTGCTTCCCGAGTTTCCCCGATACTAAGAATAACCTGAGTAATTGTTTGAATTCCCCACATACTCGGTGTGCTCTGTCATCACCTCATTTCTGCGTGACAACAATTTCCTTGGAATGACTGCACTTGGCTCCTCGCAGGGATCTCCTGGCTGGGAATTATTCTGAAACTCTTTATTCTGCTGACGGCCAACAAATAACAACAACTCCTCGGATCAAGGTAAGGCAGGAAGGGATTTCCCCTTTTACTTCCAGTCTTGAGGTCCACATGAGATCGATGGATCCGTGAAATAAAGGGGCACAGGAGACAGAAAGGGAAGGTTTGAAATCCAGGTCCGAAGCCATTTGGGGTGGCTCTGGAGGGATGGGGAAGTTGGGATTTGTCGCTTGTGTCTGTTGGGAATCGGCTCCACAATTTGGCTTCCAGCAAGGCACCACCTCAGCGGCTGCTGAACAATTTCTGGGTCGAATTCCAGCCTTTTGTCGGCAGCCAGGGCCATCCCAAAGCTTTCAACCTCCCGACTTCGCCCTGCAGACTTTGCTCCTCGTGCCCAGCCCCGTGACTTGATTTCCGCCGCGATCCCAGGGAGATCCTGGCCTGATAAAGCCCCATTTCCTCCCGGATCACATTTCCAGCCACGCTCTCTGCAGCTGAGCCCTGCTGCCTGCTCTGAGCCCTGATAAATCAGCTCTGCACCTCCAGACAAACGGGACTCGCCGCAGGAGGGATTTTTTTAGTTCACTGAGCGCTGACCTTCCCCAAAGCTCCCACCTGAAGTTCTCCTCCAAGCTCATGAGATGTGTTTTAACAACACAATCTGGGATTCAAAGCCTAATTTGCTTTGTTAGGAACAATTAGGAGGATCCTGAATGAAATAAATGTGCATAAATAACTCTGGGTTGGGGTTTTTGGGGGGTTGTTTTCTGATTGCTCCAATTATATCCACTCCCTGAAAGAATCCTGTGAAAAACCTGGATAAAGACAAACTTGAACAACCTGACACTGGATTTTTTTCCCCACCAGGATCACTGTTACTATGGAGGCCACGTCGAGGGTGAAGCTGAGTCTGTGGCGAGCATCAGCACCTGCTCAGGGCTGAGGTGAGGAGGGCTGGGGTCCCAAGGGCAGAATGTGCAGCTTCAGGGAGAAATGTTCCAACAGAAAAGAATCAGGATGGAAAGAAGTCATGTGATCTTTTGTTCAGGCTTTGGAAAGTTGTTTCCCAAAGAAAAACAGAGGGAGAAGGGAGAAAAATAGTTTCTCTTAGTTCCTCAGAATATTTCAGCTTATCAGGTCAAATCAGGATGAAAACATCTTTGAACTCCCCACTGGAATGAAATCCACTTTTCAACCACTTCTGTCAGCACAAATCCCCAAAATTTAAATCAAATTAATTCCTAACCCAGCTTCTTTTTGACTGACAGCCAGAGACTTCATTGACCACCCAAATCTTCCAATTGACTCAGCAATTAATTAATTTCTGCTTTCAAAGTGTTGCACTCCACCTCAGGCTGCTGCAATGTTCCACAGGTCTACATGCTCGGGATAAACACTCCCTTGATCCAAAACCTCACATTCCAACCCGTTTTTCAGGGGCTATTTTGAGACCCGTGGGCAGAAGTTCCTCATCGAGCCCCTGGGAGCCTTGGACAGGGATGAACACGCGGTTTATAAATACGAGGCCCTGAAACAGGAGCCCATCAAAACCTGTGGGCTGGTCAACAACTCCTGGGAACAGGACTCCAGTGGCCCCATCAACGACATCTTCAAATCCAGCAACAGCCCAGAGGTAAAGACGTGGCTGTCCCATCAAAAAGTGGAATTTGTGGTCATGGGAAAGCTCTAAATAGCACAAATCCCACTTTTTCTGGTGGCACCTTCACAAAGGACTGATGAAACACAGGGAAGCAGGGTCAGATCTTAATAACCAGAGCAAATCTTCCAGATCTGAGATTTCAGAGTCACCAGCTGAGTTAAACCCTCCTTCCTTTACTGACAGTGCACCTTTAACAACTAAATACTCATTAATATCTATTTCATCTTCCATATCTTAACAAATATTTCAATATCCAGCCTACTTCCTATTATTTAAACCCAAACCAGTCCCTTCTGAATGACCTGGCCAAAGAAAACCCCTCAATAATGAATAAACAGCTTTAAAACTGCAGAGGTTGGAATTGGGAAAGCTCTTAAAAGTTATTTTAAATAAATGATTCTTTTAGATGAAAGCCTACCTGAAAGCAAGGAAGTACCTGGAGCTCTATGTGGTTGCAGACAACTCTTTGGTGAGTATTGGAATTCTTGTTTCGTGTTTGATCAGCTCCAGAGGAGCTTCCCAGGGTATCCCAACTCGTATTCCTGGGCTCCTACAAGAGCTACGAGGTTCCACTGAGCCTGGCTGGGAATGGGGATCCCTAAAGGGGAGTTATTTGGAATTTCCACCTGGAGATTCAGAAAACACCTTGCAGAGTTTGTGCTGTCAGAATATCCTGAGCTGGAAGGGAATATCCTGATTTGGAAGGCAATATCCTCATTTGGGAGAGAATATCCTGATTTGGAAGGCAATATCCTCATTTGGGAGAGAATATCCTAAGCAGGAAGGGAATCTCTTGATTTGGGAGAGAATATCCTGATTTGGAATGGAATATCCCAATTTGGAAGAGAATATCCTGATTTGGCAGGAGTTATCCTGAGCTAGAAGGGACCCACAAGGATCCACAACTCCTTCTCTGCACCCTACACAGAGAAATTCACATTTTGGAAAGGGCTGATATTGAAACCCAACATCTGATGAAATCCTACCTCAAACATAACTTTTTATATAAAGTGTAATATTTTTTATACAAGGCATGGTTTGCAAACCAATCTTCTGTGGGATATTTATTTCCTGATAAATCCCCTTTTTTGCTCTCCTTTTGCTGACATGCTGTGCTTGCCTTTTCAGTATAAGAAATACGATGAAGATGTTAAAAGGATAAGACAAAGGATATTTGGAATTGTCAACTATATCAACACGGTGAGAGCAAACAAGTGACAATGACATCCAAGTGTTTTATAATTTTTTTTCTATTGAGAACCATTGAAATCCAAATTATTTATAACTTTTTTCTATTGGAAACCATGGAAATCCAAGTGATTTATAACTTTTACTATTTAAAGCTATTGAAATTCAAGTGATTTCTAGGTTTGTTTTCTATTGAAAACCATTGAAATCCAAGTGATTTATAAATTCTTTCTACTGTAAATATCATACATTTTCATTACTAAATTTAGGAATGAATGAAAACTCAACTTCATGGCAGTTTGGGCAGGAAATTTGCCACATCTGTTCATATTGTCCTGTTCATATTGGCCTTTAGATATGAGATTTTTAATAAGAATTATTTATACTCATACTTTAATTATTTATAGTCATACTTTAATTATTTCTAGCAAGCCTTTAAGATACTTTCTAATCACTTGTCAAGTGAATGATTGTTTCAAAAAGAGTAAATTGATTCTTGATTTCTTTGGTAAGTGAAATTTCGTCCAAAATTGCTGGAATTTTCAAGCATTTAAACCCCATTTTCAAGTTGTTTTAAGTGTGGTAGGAAATCAGATTTCCTGGTTTATTTGGTGAGACTTTTTTGGAATTCAGAGCTTGGAAAAGCTTTGTCAGGACTGGAGTGGATCTTGGAAGTGGAAAAGCCAACCAAGAACCAGGCTTCGTTTAATATTTATCAATTTCTAATAACACGCATTAATTTTTAATTGCAATTTTTAATTAATTCTCTGCTGCAGGTTTACAAAGCCATCCACACTCACGTGGCTCTGGTTGGCCTGGAAGTGTGGACAGATGGGGACAAGTGTCCCCTGAGCAGGAACGCGGGCTTCACCCTGGACACCTTCTCCAAATGGCGCCTGGCGGATCTGCTGAAGAGGAAAAGAAACGACAACGCTCAGCTCATCACGTGGGTGCCCTTCCCTTCCCTTCCCTTCCCTTGCCTTCCCTTCCCTTCCCTTCCCTTCCCTTCCCTTCC
>VZTR01006566.1:41628-67359 GCA_013400775.1 Chaetops frenatus | reverse complement strand
CCTTTCCCTTTCCCTTTCCCTTTCCCTTTCCCTTTCCCTTTCCCTTTCCCTTTCCCTTTCCCTTTCACATTCCAGGCCCTTTTTATTCCTTAAAAATCACTCACTGAACACATTCAAGGCACTTTTTTTTCCCCTTAAAATTTGCTCACCAAAAACATTCAACTCCCTTTTTTTCCTTAAAAATTGGTCACCGAGCACATTCAATGCACTTTTTTTCCTTAAAAAATCACTCACCAAATACGTTCGAGGCCCTTTTTACACCAAACACATTCAAAGCAATTTTAATCCCTTAAAAATCACTCATCAAACACATTCAAGGCCCTTTTTATCCCTTAAAAATCCCTCACCAAACACATTCAAGCCCCTTTTTGTTCCTTAAAATTCGTCACCAATCAGTGGCACTATCCTGGCCTGGATTTCACCCATTCCAACACTGATTTGTACCAATTTTGAGGCAAAAAAAAGAAATGCAAATTATCTTGGTTTTTTTTGTTTTTGTTTTTGTCATGGAGCACAAATAAATCCCTGCCAGGACAGAGCATCCAATCATTCCAGCTGAATCCATGCAGCAACAGGGGTGGAAACTTTTGCCTTACCTAAGACTCTTCTTTTTCCTGGTTTTGCTCACAAAACTTGAGTGTCCTGGGGACTGCAGCAAAGTCTGACACCTGAAAGAGTCATAACATGAAGTTTAACAGGAAATGATTAATTAAATTTCCCCAAAAAATGTGGGAAATGCCAAATTAAACCAGCACCGACCTCACTTTTCTGTCTCATATCCAGAGTTCCTGACTCATCCCAACCCTTTTGCTGCATTTGGAGCTCTTTACAGCCCATCAGGTGCTTTCAATCTGATGAAGCACCACAGAACTGAAGTAAATATTAGAATGAAAAGCGTGTTCAGGCTTTTTTTATTATTATTTGCAGGGATATTAAATATAGTGTTGGATCTGAGACTCCATCCGGATCTGGGGGTGAAACCTCCAGCCTGGTTTGGAGAAGATCCCTGAGTTCAGAGCCCCATCCTGGGCACACCCTTGATCTCACTGTGCCTTTGTGCTTCTTTCCAGAGGCCTGGACTTCGAGGGCACCACGATTGGATTGGCCTTTCTCAAATCCATATGCAGTGATTTATACTCTGCAGGTATTATTCAGGTCTGATTCCTTTTTATTTTATTTTTTAAAGGCTTTTCTATATTTTTTAACTCAGCCAGTGAAGAACCTTTGTGGAAACTGTTGGGTTTAGGCCACTTTCAGTTCTCTGGGTCATTATTAATCTGTAAAAACTCACAATCAGAGCCTTGGAAATGTCCAAGGCCAGGCTGGCCAGGGCTTGGAGCAACCTGGGTTAGGGGAAGGTGTCCCTGCCATGGAACTGGATGGGATTCAAGATCCTCTCCAACCCAAACCAGTCTGGGATTCTGGGATTTTATTTTAAATGAAGTGCAGGGGGTAAAGAAAGCAAACACATGATATACACACCTCCATGGCATCTACTTTATAAATATCTTTACTAAACAACAAAAGATCATCCAAACAGATGCAAAGGTGGATTGAGCACCACGTGGCCCCTTGTGCCTTGTGAGGATAATTCCACCTGAAGAAAAACCCTCCCATTTCTTGTTTTCTCTGTTGTTGGTGCTCATTTTAAAACACACGTGGGAATAACAAACAGCTGTCCTTGGCTCCCCAGGACCACAACAGGAACGAGATTGCAGTGGCAGCCACGATTGCCCACGAGATGGGGCACAACCTGGGCATGAGCCACGACACCGAGGCCTGCTCCTGCAGCGACGACATCTGCATCATGACAGACACTGTCAGGTGGGGCCTGGTGGAAAAACGGGGCTTCAAATGGCTTTTGGATGAGCTGACAGCTCCCAAAATAGAGCAGTGTTTTTTGTCCAGCGAGATGATTCCATTAAAATTATTAAAAAAAAAAAAAAAATTAAAAATGGATTACGTTCTAGGCCATTTGCAGATATTCCCAGACAGAAAACTCCTGTAAAAACCCAACCCAAAACTACTCTGATGTCGCTGTCGAGCCCAACGGCACAAAATAGACTCCATTCTATTCATCAAGGCAAAGAGAGGGAGATTTTATTGAGAATTCACACTCCAATAGATAACCTAGATGGTGGAAAACAAAACCTCATTGGGTAAAAGATATAAACAATTATCTCAATCAATTAGAGAGACTCTCACATGCAGCCCTGCAGGTGCAAGGTGCTGTCTTATTGTTTGACATTCTTGGTGCAGGTTGATGTTCAGCTGGTCTTGAGAGCAGGGAGTTGTGTTGGATTCACTGGGTGAGAACTTCTCACAAACACTGTCTCGTGGTTTTCACAGATTTTCTCTGTTCCAAGCCCGTTTCTGCCATGACACACTGATCCTTTTATATTTAGAAAAATATTTACCCCCAAGAGTTGTGGGGACAGTCACCTGTTCCAGTTCTCTCCCAAAGGGTGTTTCTCCTCCTTGCCTAAGCCTGTCCTACCAGAAATGCTCCTGTTTTCCCCACCCAGCTCCGTGATTCCCAAGGAGTTCAGCTCCTGCAGCCTGCAGAGCTTCGAGAAGTTCATGCTGGCTGACATGCCCAAGTGCCTGACCAACGTGCCAGAGCTGAGCAGCATCATTGCCCCTGCATCCTGTGGCAATGGATTCCTGGAAAAGGGAGAGGAATGCGACTGTGGCACTCCTGAGGTACCTGGGAATGAGATGATCCTTGGCCAAGGCAGAGGGGTTTGTCCAGGCTGCTCTCTGTCAGCCCCTGAGATGGACACAATTCTCAGTTCTTCAGTTCTTGCTGAAGCAGAAATTGTGGTCAGATTGCTGAGCTGGGGTGGCTGGGGATGTGCTGAGTGCTGGGGAACACGAAGCCCTGGTTTGTCAGGAGGGGGTGACAGAGGAACTGAGAATGGGACAGAGTCATCACTGCTCAGCCCAAACCTCGAGTTCCCTGCACAGCTTCCACCTCCAAAGCCAGGGCTTGTGGGGAAGGTGCTTCCCAGCAAAGGCAAGGGCAGGTCCCAGATTCCCATCCCAGCCAGGGACAGCGGTTTGGTGTCCCTGTCCCAGCTCTGACTGCTCCTTCTGTCCCAGGAGTGCACAAACGAGTGCTGTGACCCCGAGAGCTGCAAGCTGACCTCAGGATCTGCCTGTGCACATGGGGACTGCTGTGAGAACTGCCAGGTGAGAGTCCTCCCTTCCCCTGTGAGAGCTGCCAGGTGAGAACCCTCTCTTCTCCTGTAAAAACTGCCAAGTGAGGCCCCTTCTTTCCCTTCTCTTGCCCTGTGAGAGCTGCCAGGTGAAACTCTCCCCTCTCCAGCTCCTCATCCCTGCTGGGATAGAGCAGGAACTCCCCTCCCACCAGAACTGATCCCCTGTATTTATCTGAATAAGGGCACTGTCATGGAATCATGGAATATCCTGAGCTGGTAGGGACCCCTGGGATCACTGATCCTGCACAGACACCCCAAAATCCCACCCTGGGCATCCCTGGGAGCCCAAACATTCCTGGAGCTCTGGCAGCCTCGAGGCCGTGCCCATTCCCTGGGGAGCCTGGGCAGTGCCCAGCACCCTCGGGGGGGAGGAACATTCCCCTAAAATCCAACCTAAATCCCCTTTGCACAACTCCAGCTGCTCCCTGTGTCCTGTCACTGCTCACCAGTCCATCCCAAACCACACCAGCACCATCAATCCCCTCAATCTGCCAGCATGCTGGAGAAATGAGCCCTTTGGTTGGCCATTCCCTCCTGGGAAGAAAAGCTGAGGCACAAGAGGCGAAGCCCTGGTGGGCTGACACAGCCAGGGTGAAGCGAGGCACAGATGCTGCTCCTCACACAGCCCGTGCAGCGAGGAGCAGATTTCCCTGCCTGTTGGGAGCCCTCAGCTGGGTGTTTGTGAGCAGTGTGGAGGAGCTGGGTGCTGAGAGTGCCATTTCTCCCTCCCTCAGTACAAGAAGGCAGGCTCTGTGTGCTGGGCAGTGAAACACAACTGTGACCTGGCTGAGATGGGCACAGGCAGCTCCTCCAGCTGCCCCCAGGATCGATTCCGCATCAACGGCCACCCCTGCAGCTTTGGAGAGGGATATTGTTACATGGGCACCTGTCCCACCCGTGACAGCCAGTGCAAAGCTGCCTTCGGGCCCCGTGAGTACCCCTGTGGAAGCAGAAAAAGCAGCTCTGTTGAGTTGGACACGGGACACGCACAGGCACTGACAGTCTCAGGAAAGGCAAAAAGCAGCTTTTATTGCACAAGGCTCCTTTTACAGAGTCTTTCTCGCTCGTGCTGTATCCCATCGGTTTCTAAGTTAACGCCCCTCGTACTGTTGGCTACATATCAGGATGGGAGGTTCAAGGATGAGATCACTATGGTGTGCTTTAAAGGGTTATTTATTGCCACGGTCTCGTGAGGTTGTGAGAAGGCCTTCACAGAGGGCTGCAGAGGTCAGCCATAGGATGCAGAATGGTCACGTTGGTTGCAGGTTACAAGGTCTCTTAAAGGGTAATTGGCCAGTAGGTGATTGCCATGTACTTATGCTTTCCTTTTCCCACCAATAATTAATCACATCTGCATTACACATCTGTCACATGTCACTGTCACGACACGAAATAGACTCCATTCTACTCATCAAGGCAAAGAGAGAGAGATTTTATTGAGAATTCACACTCCAATATATAACACAGATGTTATATATTGTTTGGAAAACAAACCCTCATTGGGTAAAAGATATAAACAATTATCTCAACCAATTAGAGACACTCTCACGTGCAGCCCTGCAGGTGCAAGGTGCTATCTTATTGTTTAACATTCTTTGTGCAGGTTGATGTTAAGCTGGTCTTGAGAATAGAGAGTTGTTTAGATTCACTGTGTGAGAACTTCTCACAAACACTGTTTCATGGTTTTCACAGATTTTCTCTGTTCCAAGCCTGTTTCTGCCACGACAGTCACATTGTGGGATTTTTCATCCAACCATGTGCTAACACACAGCTCTCTATCACTATATTTTAAACTTTTTACTTTCTTCTAGAACTACTTCTATATCTAAACTTCACACTGCAAAACTTCCTGATCCTGGGATTCCAACACTAACACCCATCTAAAACCAATTCTAAGTGAATAACAGCCTCCCTTGAGCAGCAGTGTTTTCCTTCATCCATTGTTTATGGTTCTTGCTTTGTGTTGATGCTGAGTTTCTCACGGGTATATGACAATGTGGTCCAAGTTGATGTCTGAGAAACTTTCTGACCAGCTTCCACACTTGCCTTGTTCACAGGGGAGAGGGGAGTTCTGCATCTCCAAATTCTCAGATCCGTTGTACCTCAGGAATAGCCCATGCACAAAAATAAACCCTGATCCATAACAGAATTAACGATGATTCTTCTATTTCCCACTGTCAGTGGTTGTAGCTCGTGAGCTGGAGCTCAGGGCATGGGGTGCTCTGAGCTTCCAGAGAAATGGGAAGTGGGGAGCACATTCCTCTTTCTCAGGATGGGTCTGGGGTAGCTGCAATGGAGCTGGGGAAGTGGTTTTGGCCAGATGGGGAGAGGAAATGTCTGTCCTTCAAACCAACAGCCAAATTTGGCACTCCTGCGTGCTTCTGAAAGCTTCATTTCCTACAACTGAGGAATGGTTTGGGCTGGAATGGAACTTAAATTCCCATCCAGTGCCGCCCCCTGCCATGGGCAGGGACACCTCCCACTGTCCCAGGATATCCCAACCTGGCCTTGGGCACTTCCAGAGATCCAGGGGCAGCCACAGCTCCTCTGGGAATTCCAGCCCAGCCCCTCCCCACCCTTACAGAGAGGAATTCCTTCCCAAAATCCCATCTAACCCTGTTCCCTGGCAGTGGGAAGCCATTCCCTGTGTCCTGTCCCTCCATCCCTTGTCCCCACTCCCTCTCCAGCTCTCCTGGAGCCCCTTTAGGCCCTGCAAGGGGCTCCAAGAGCTTTCCCTTCTCCAGGCTGAAGTGCCAGAAAGTCGTTTATTCCCACGGGCACTTCAGTGGGAAAGGCCATTTGCTAAGCAAGGGAAGGAGGGGGAAAACTCCCAGTTCTCCCAGGCAGAATCCCAGACTCATCCTGCTGCCTTTTCCCCCTGCAGATGCCACGGATGGCCCAGCCTCCTGTTACCACATGAACGAGAGGGGGGCCTATTTTGGATACTGCAGGAGGGAGCAGGGCACTCACCTCCCCTGCAAGAAGAAGTAAGCACTGGGGTGTGGAATGTGCTGAAATTGGGGAAGGGAGGCAATTCCCACTTGAGTTAGGAGCCAGGAACACCCTATTTTAGTGGCACAGCCCCTTCTTGTTCTGTCTGAAAACTGTGGATAATAATTTCTAAGAAAAGTGGATTTAAATGGTGAGGGGAGAGAGCAGAGGTGTGCACAGGGATCTGGGCAAGGCTGCTGGGGAGGGTGAGTGTGGGGGCCTGCAGGAAATCCAGGGATTTTGGGATAGGGAGTTCGAACCTCAGAAGTGAAGGAATATCAGTTAAATGCTCCTTTCTGTGAATGAATTTGTGTTCCCAGCAGGATTTAAAAGCTGCTCAAAGCAAGCTGCCCACACCACAGCCAGCATTCCCTGCTGCAGCCACTTCCTTGCAATTCAGGCTGCAGGAGAAACCTGCTCAGAGGGGTTTGCTGGGCCACGGCCTCGGGGTAACAGCTCCTGCTCTCCTTCCAGAGACAGAATGTGTGGAAAACTCTACTGTACAGGAGGGAGGGAGATGCCTCGGGATGGGAGCCTGCTGACCTTTAATTCCTGCAAGGGCAGTTTCCCCAGGAATGGAGAGGAGGACCCAGGGATGATCCTGGATGGAACCAAGTGTGGGAATGGGATGGTGAGTGGAGAACAGCTTTTTCCTTTATTCTTCTCCCTCTTTCAATCTTGTTTATATAATTCTGTCTTGTGCAAGGAAGATTTTAAACAGGGGAGGCTGAGTGGACCCCGAACTTCTCCTGATCTGTTTTCCCAGCTTTTATCCCAAATCAGCAGCAAAGCAAGGAGGAATTGCCACCATTCCCATTTCCTCAGGGCTGGCTGCTGCCTCATTCCTTTTACTGCCACAAAGATGTGTGGCAGCAGAAACACAGCTGGCTAGGAAGGAGATCATTAACGTGTTATTACATTAATTATTTCCATAATGGGTGTCCCTCATCACTGGGTGCTGTTTCCAATCCCTTCCCTGTCTATTCCTGCCTGGAAGGGAGGGATGAGGGCCTGGAGTGGGGAGCAGTGCTGTCTGCACATCTCTGTCACTCCCCTTTCTGTAAAACACCCAAATGGAAAATTAACCCCCCCATCTCCCACTCCTAAAGGATGGATGTGAGGGATTTCCAGAGCTGTTTCTGTGTCTCCTGGTGCTCTCCATCCCCTCACAGGATAAAGGGAAACTCTGCCTGCCCTGGAAGCCCCAAATCCCTGTGCTTTGCTCTCATTTCAGGTGTGCAGCCATGGGGAGTGTGTCCGTGCTGAGGAGGTCTTCAGATCCACCAACTGCTCTGCCAAGTGCTCTGGCCATGCTGTAAGACACCAGCATTTGATGTTATTCATTTTAAAACCCCAAGAAAATGATGCAGATCAGCCTCAGACCTTCTTGCTCATGTGTTTCAGTTACTGATATGAATCTGTCAAATTTGGGGAGTCAGAAACTTTTTAAATTTTAAAACCTTGACATCTCACTTGATGTAGCATCCATATTTTTGCCCAGGAGATGGACACAGCCCCTGTGTCTGGCCCTGCCCCTGAGCTATGGCATCACAGCTCTTCTCTTCTAGGTTATTTTGGTTTGAGGAAGAGAATTCTGCTCATATTTGACCATTCAGAGACCTACAGATAAACAGATTAAATAAAAGATTCTGTAGTGAAGCTTTCAGTGCAGAAACAAAAGGTGCCCGACAGCAGGACTGCCTTTTAACACAAAACTGCTCCTTTTTGTGCTAAATTTTAGCCCAAACAAACAGAGAGCTTCTACAAACTTCTCAGCCAGAAACTTTCTGACCCCCAAGCTCCCCGGTGTCCCCATCTGAGGGTGTCCCTGCTTTGTGTCCCCCAGGTGTGTGACCACGAGCTGCAGTGCCAGTGTGAGGAGGGGTGGGCACCCCCCAACTGCGACAGCTCCTCAGCCCTCACCAGTGAGTGCCACGTCCCCACACCCTGGAATTTGTGCTTTCCTGGCTGGAAGGAGCTGGGGGAGCTCCAGGGGAACAGCCCGAGCGCTTCATACAATTGTTAATTGGGATCGTTAAGCTCATCAAGCCCAGCCAGCGACCAGGCAGCACTGAATGGTGTCCTCCACAATCCCCTGGTGTTTAGGGATTGTCTCAGTCCCTGCCCTCCCCAATCCCCTGGTGTTTAGGGACTGTTTCTATCCCTGCCCTCCACAATCCCCTGGTGTTTAGGGACTGTTTCTATCCCTGCCCTCCACAATCCCTTGGTGTTCAAGGACTGTTTCTGTCCCTGCCCTCCACAATCCCCTGGTGTTTAGGGACTATCTCAGTCCCTGCCCTCCACAGTCCCCTGGTGTTTAAGGGCTGTTTCTGTCCCTGCCTTCCACAATCCCCTGGTATTTAAGAACAGTTCCTACCTCTGCCCTCCACAATTCCCTGGTATTTAAGAACAGTTCCTATCCCTGCCCTCCCCAATCCCCTGATGTTCAAGGACTGTTTCTATCCCTGCCCTCCACAATACCCTGGTGTTTAGGGACTGTCTCAGTCCCTGCCCTCCACAATCCCCTGGTGTTCAAGGACTCTTTCTGTCCCTGCCCTCCACAATTCCCTGATGTTTAAGAACAGTTTCTATCCCTGCCCTCTCCAATCCCCTGGTGTTCAAGGACTGTTTCTGTCCCTGCCAGGCATCGCTGTGGCTGCTGGGGTGCTGGCTGTCCTGGCAATCACTGCAGCTGCTGCCGTGCTGCTCACCCGCTTCCGAGGCTTCCACAAGAGGTAAATCCTTCCCACATCCACCTAAAAATCACAAAGCAAAGCCGGGAAATGCCTGGAGAGGTTCAAGGTGGAGTTTTCAATGTGGGTGGGGGGAGTTAGACTCTGGAAAGGAGGGAGGATGGTCCATGAGATTTGTGGAGGTGTTTCAGAAATCCTGTGGTTGGGAGGGGATGGAGGAGTTGAAATGAAGCTCTTGATAAATCCTTAATAATCTCAAATGAATAAAGGGAGGAAAGAAATCAAGGACTTGGCTACAAAACACCAGCAGGGCTAAGGTAGGGAAGTAAAACTGACCATGGCCTGAAATCTTTGACAGGCACCAGACCAGGAGGGGACCCGGAGCCACCAACCAGGTGTTTGTGGATCAGGAGCAGAGCTGCAGGGAACAGCCCGTGCTGGTGCCACCTGCCCAAAAGGTGAGAGCAGGGACAGCTGGGGACTGTCCCCAGGGCTCAAACCATCAGCCAAAGGGGCTGCACTTCCACAGGATTCCCAAAATGCTGAGGGGACAGTGCTGGGAATCCCAGCACGAGATTCCCAAAATGCTGAAGGGACAGCGCTGGGAATCCCAGCATGAGATTCCCAAAATGCTGAGGGGACAGTGCCGGGAATCCCAGCACAAGATTCCCAAAATGCTGAGGGGACAGTGCTGGGAATCCCAATATGAGATTCCCAAAATGCTGAGGGGCCAGGCTGGGAATCCCAATATGAGATTCCCAAAGTTCCGAGGGGAGGGGCCAGCGCTGGGAATGGGGCTCAGGGAGGGCTCAGAGTCCCTGGGTGACCCGGGGCAGGACACCAGAGGTGACACCAGAGGTGACACCAGAGGTGACACCAGAGGTGACACCAGAGGTGAGGGAAGGGCTCCACCCGATTTGGGACCGTTCCTGTTCGCAGGTGATCTCTAAGAAAGTTCTTCCCGTGCCTCCTCCTCAGGAGAACAAACCCCAGCTCCGGAGTGTGAGTATTCCTGGGAATGTCCCTGCTCTCCTGCTGGATTTGGGGAACACCACACAGCCCTGGGGATCCCTGGGGACAATCTGATCCCAAAGAGACATCCCTGAGCTCCAAGTGGGCTCTGCCTGTTTTCTCAGGAGCATCCCTGCCCCCTCCCACCCCCCTAAAGCACTTTTCCATCCAGCTCCAGCCTGCACATTCCCAAGGAATGCATGGATGCACACACAGAGCCTTCAAGTGTTTTATATTCTGGTTTTTTCCAGCCTGTCCTGAGGCCCAAAGGTCCCCCACCTCCTGTTCCTGCCACCAAACCTGGCTCTTCCCACCCAGAGGAGAAGTTTGTGAGTACAACCCTGCAGCTTCTCTCACCCCTCTCAGATGCCAATTGATATTTGCAGTTTCTGACCAAAATTTAATGTAAAAATTTAAAATCACAGCCGTTCAAAGCACAGGTTTTTAGGGTAGGAGTCACCTTTTAGGCTGCGTAATCCTAAACTGCACAAATATTCCTCCTCTGTGCTGAGGAGTCTCCAAGGCATCAGAAACACAACTCAGGAGTAAAAGTACAAGGAGTTTAAACCAAGAGGGATTTCAGGTGTAAACACAATTTAAATGATGAGTAACTTTGCTTTTTTTGGGGGTTGGGGCTGGGGCTGGGGAGGTTTTGCTGCTGCTCAGACAACAAAAACCAAAACCCAGTGACGTTTCAACCCCGTTTTGTTCCAGGCTCCGGAGAGAAAAGCTCCTCCTGTGCCCATTCCCAAAGGCAAACCTCCACCCCCACCCCAGGTAATTCAGGTGGGAATAACAATTCCCGGGGGATGGAATTCCTTGGAATGGCTGCCATTGATCTGCTCCTTTCCCACGCAGGCTCTGAAGCCCCCAGTGAATCCCAGAGTCTGAGGCTGCCCCAGCAGAGCTGGCTGAGACACCTGGAGTTTCCAGGGACGTTTTATCCCTCGATTCCTCCACTTTTGGCATCCCAGACCATCTCCCTCTCCTCCTTAAGAACTGACTGAGAGCTGCTTGGAAAGATTTGGGATTTCAGGCACTGAGGAGCTCTGGTGGTGACATCGAGCTGCTGTGCAAAGGAAGCAGAGCAGAGTCACCACCTTGCACTGAGGTGTAAACTGGGAGTAAGTTACAAAAGCTGCTCAACACCCTCGACTGCTGGGCCAGCACTGAGGGATGAGGCTGCTCCTCCTCTGCTCCTCTGAGAAATTGTGGCTGCTGCAGGTTTGGGAACTGTAAACCCCTTTTTTTTTTTTTTTTTTTTTTTTTTTGGTTCCATTTCTGGATCTTTTCCAGCCCTCTCTGCCCTCAGCAACACAAAGATTTCTCCTTCATGTGCAAGTCCTGCAAAAAAACCAAATCCTTCCTGCCCTGGGGAGAGAAGTTTTGTCCTCAGGGGTCTGAGCTGGACACGGAATAATTAACAAGACACAGTGGGAATGGTTCTGGGAAGATCCTTTGGGTTGGATCCTCTCCAGAGTCCTTCAGTTGCCTGTTGAGGATGCCATTCCCTGCAAAACACGGATGTGATGGAATTTCAGCCCTCAGTTTGAGGAGCAAGGTTGTGTTGGATGAGGATGGATGTTACTGGAAGAGCAGAGCTTCCTTCCTCTTTGGATAATTGCTGCTTTCTTTGAGCCAGGAACAGATTGGAATCTCCACCTGGGTTTGACTGGGGTGTAGAAATCTAGAAGTTGGTTTTTTTTTTGGTTTTTTTGGTTTTTTTATGAGCTGTAATTAATGTATTTACAGAGATTTCTGTATTAAAGTTCTGTCTGAACAGGAAGGAATTGCTGTGTTTTTTAAAACCCATCATTGGCACATGAAACACAGGAAAAACAGGGTGAAGTGGGGTCATTTCTGACATTGCCAGAGCCCTAAAACTCCCAATTTGCAGCAAAAAGATCATTCCCAGGTGTTGTCAGACCTGCCAAGTCAGCCAGGAAAGCTGAAATCCATTTATAATGAGGCTTGACAGGATATTCCATCACAGCTTTTCTGCCACCTTCAAATCTATTTCTTCCTGAATTCCAACCTTTGGAAGCAGTCCAGAATTTTCCAAGGATAGCGAGATTTGAAACAAATCTAGATAATTGCTGTTTCTTAATTACCTTCTGAGATTCAGCTCCAAACCAGGGAGCCTGGGCTGCCTTTTCCTGCAGAAAACCAGGTCCTGACCTGCTCATACCTGAACTCCTCCAGTTCCCAGCACTGAGCAGAGGCTGAGCCCTGGCCTGAGATCAAAATTCTCCTTCAGAGTGACCTAAGAAACCTCAGGAAAACACTCTATTTTCTCTATAATTTCTATATAAGTTTATATCTGATTTATTCCCAGCCAGAGCAGGTTGTGATTTCCAGCCCCTCCTGCCACGGGACAGCCGTGGTTACTCCGTGGTTACTCCGTGTGTAGCTACAACCTCTCGTTGTGCTGTACAAACGTGACATCTGCTGCTCAAAAGCCTCCACTGCAGGAGGAAAAGATGCCCAAATTCCCTGGAATTTGCTGTGCACGAGCCATGGGCTGGACCTTTCCCTGCTCCCAGTCCCAAACAAAGCAATTTATTGCTCGGGGTTTTTTTTTTGTTTGTTTGTTTTTGGGTTTTTTTTGTTTTTGTTTTTGTTATGAGTGAATATTCCACTTCTTCTTCTCTCCTCACTGCACGGGAAAGCAAAAATGTCTTTTTTTCTTGTTTCTTTTCAACCTCTGAATTCACAAAATCACAGAATCATGGAATGGTTTGGCTTGGAAGGGACCTGTGGGAGTCATCCAATTCCAACCCCAACACCTTCCCCTACCCCAGGTTTCTCCAAGCCCTGTCCAGCCTGGCCTTGGGCACTTCCAGGGATGGGGAATCCACGACCTCTCTGGGATAACCCACTCCAATTTTCCACCCTCCCTCCTCCCACTTTTCCCTCCATCTGCACCTGAGGATGGTGCTACCAACACCTTTTCTCTTTGCACCCCAAACCAGTCCTCTCCAGGAAGGTTTTTTAGGGAGTTCTGGAAATTCAGAGCATCCCAACAGACTGAATTTCCCTGGAATTCCTCTGCCACCCTCGGAATTGTCACTTTGCTGTGCAAATTCCGTGCTGGCCGTTAGAGGGCAATGGGATGTGGGGAAGGAACTGACTGAGGGATCAATTCTGCACTGCCAGCACCTCCTGACCTTGGGCTGTGGCCAGGGACAGGGTCAGGGACAGGGACACAGGGACAGGGACATGGGAACGTCGGATCTGCAGACAGGGAGGCACCAAGAGGGGATGAACAGCCTGATCCCAACCCCAAACAGGACTGCACACCCAGACAGGGAATGAACAGCCTGATCCCAACCCCAAACAGGACTGCACACCCAGACAGGCTGGGAATAAACAGCCTGATCCCAATTCTCCATATGGGACTGCACACCCAGACAGGGAATGAACAGCCTGATCCCAACCCCAAACAGGACTGCACACCCAGACAGGCTGGGAATAAACAGCCTGATCCCAATTCTCCATATGGGACTGCACACCCAGACAGGGAATGAACAGCCTGATCCCAACCCCAAACAGGACTGCACACCCAGACAGGCTGGGAATAAACAGCCTGATCCCAATTCTCCATATGGGACTGCACACCCAGACAGGGAATGAACAGCCTGATCCCAACCCCAAACAGGACTGCACACCCAGACAGGCTGGGAATAAACAGCCTGATCCCAATTCTCCATATGGGACTGCACACCCAGACAGGGAATGAACAGCCTGATCCCAACCCCAAACAGGACTGCACACCCAGACAGGCTGGGAATAAACAGCCTGATCCCAATTCTCCATATGGGACTGCACACCCAGACAGGGAATGAACAGCCTGATCCCAACCCCAAACAGGACTGCACACCCAGACAGGCTGGGAATAAACAGCCTGATCCCAATTCTCCATATGGAACTGCACACCCAGGCTGGGAATAAACAGCCTGATCCCAATTCTCCATATGGGACTGCACACTCAAACAGGGAATAAACAGCCTGATCCCAACCCCAAACAGGACTGCACACCCAGACAGGGAATAAACAGCCTGATCCCAACCCCAAACAGGACTGCACACCCAGGCTGGGAATAAACAGCCTGATCCCAATTCTCCATATGGAACTGCACACCCAGGCCAGGCTCAGGGCTCCTCAAGCAAGACTC
Organism: Chaetops frenatus; assembly: GCA_013400775.1. Classification (NCBI taxonomy): domain Eukaryota; kingdom Metazoa; phylum Chordata; class Aves; order Passeriformes; family Picathartidae; genus Chaetops; species Chaetops frenatus. The sequence continues at coordinate 53,269 of VZTR01006566.1, read as the reverse complement.
AGTCCTAACTGAGTCAGGTTTTAACCAAAGCCTTGTCCTAGCAGCCCTTATCCAGCTGAATAATTAATGTCACTGGGAACGTGAAATTGAGGATTTGGCTTCCCTGTGGCAGCAGATTCTCAGTGTCATTGTAGCAATGCATAAATCATCACCTTCTGCACAAAGGAGGGGATAAAAGGCTGCAGGATGGACCCACTGATGTGAAAATGCACAGGGAAAATTCACTGAGAAGGTTCCCCAGCTGGTGGTCCCTGAGCTCCCACCTTGCTGATTGTCTGCCACCAAACTGGACTTAATGGTCCCCAGTGCTGCCAAAAAATGCTTTATACTATGCCAGCCTGTGCCACTGGCTGATAATATTAGTAAAAATAATATCGATAATAATATTATCCCTAATAATAATATCAGTAATAATATTATCAGTAACCAGAGAAAACATGGAATATCCTGGGTTGGAAAGGACATATCAGGATCATCAACCAGCTCCTGGCCCGGAACAAACACAGAATCCTGCCCTGTGCTGAAATGTGAACCTCAGCCACTTCAATTTCTTTAATAAGGGCTGAGAAGTGCCATTAATCATCAGTTTAATGATAATTTCCTGAGCATGGCATTGCTGGATGCTTCCAACCCTGAGCAAAGAGGAGGCCCCAGGGTTTGTGAGGGTCCCTGCACCCCCCTGAAGCCACCCCCGGGAAAGTGGCAGGGATTAACAGGCTGCTGCTGACACCAGATCCATCAATAATCCCCCAAAAAGCGTGGCCCCAGCCTGTAGAAGGTCTCAGGGCAGAATAGCAGAGGCTGAAATATTGATGGATGTGTCTGCAGGAGCCATTAGGGAAGGGAAAGAGGTTTCCTTGGGACCGGGGTTGAGCTGCAGCACCGGCAGGAGGGAGGACCTGGGGTCACTCCCTGACAGAGCAGATCTGAGTGTTCAACCCCAGGTAAAAGGAGAAATTACGAACCCCACCCAATTCCAGCAGGAGTCTGGAAATGGAGGCAGAAAACTGCTCCTCCAGCGGGGAGAAAGTGCTGGGAAAAGCCCGGAGGAGCTTCCCAGGCAGAGCACGTGAGGACAGAGCTCAGGTGTGTTTGCTCAGGGGCTGCAAAACACCAAAACCACAAAGCATGTCCTTAGAGCTGCTCTGCACGGCCACAGGGATGAGCTGCTCCTCAGCCAGGCTCTATTTTTGCCTGTCCTGGAGTGCACTGCAGGGATGTGTTTTCCATGTTCCATCTTGCAGCCGTCACGGGGAGGCACATCCCAGGATCCCAGCGGTGGGAAAGGCACGGCAAATTCCCTTCCTGTGAAAAACCTTCTCCCGATATCCTCCCTGCTGACTCCAGCGCTGGGGCTGGGCAAATTCCGAGGTGAATTTTCCCCTAAAATCCGGCACAACCTGAGGCCGTTCCCTCTGGTGCTGCAGCTCGTGGGAAGAGGAGCCTCGGTGGGACCCCGAGCCCGGCCCTTTCCCATCAGCCCAGCTCGGGTTTGCTGCTCTTCTGCTGTGAATTTTTCATGCTGGAGGTCAGCTGAGTGCTGCAGGCACGCAGGCAGCCCGATGGAAGAGAATCCTGAAATATTCATGGCCCACGGCAGAGCTCCGGCAGCAAGAGAGCTGCAAACCAGGACAGGCAACCTCAGGCAGCCCTGAGGGGGAGTGAATGCCCCTCTTCTGGCCAAAATACAGGTGGGGTAAAGTGAAGGCAAACTGTTGCAACTGGGCATGAAGAGAAGGACACCACAATCACCACAATCCAGAGAACAGCAGAGGCCTCCCGAAAAGAGAGCCTGTTTATTATGGAGACACAATTTTATAGGGTCTGCAAAGTGGGAGAGGATTGGGAGATGAAATCCCACCTCTCAACCAGACTGGGGAAGTGCCCAGTCCATCAGATTCCCTTCTCCAGGAAGGAATGGAAACAAAGCTGGTGGTTTTAGTCCAATGTGTGAGAAAATCTGACTCGAGAATAGAAACTTTTTAGAAGGCTTTCAAAAACCAGGGCGGCAGCAAACCACTGGATTTCAGGTTTTGGGGTGTTCAGTGGTTGGATTTAGGACACATCAGGAGCCTGGGTGAGCTGAACCTTCCAGGTTGTCACTGGAACTCCTGAGGCACTGTTTGTCCTGGGTTAACACCCCTGTGCCAAAAGGGGTTTTATTCCTGAATTTCATTCCTGTGGGTCTGGGCAGGACAAAGCCCACGGGGAATGGGAAGGGAGGGGGATTTCTTGGTGCATTTATCAATAAATTGAGAGGGATTTCATGGTGCATTTATCACTAAATCTCAGCATCCATCCAGACACCATAAAGCAGCAGCCAGACTTCCCTCTCTCACTGATAAAACCTGACCCAAAACTCTTCAAATTTAACCTGAGTGGGGGGAAACAAATGAGCAGAGCTTCAATTCTCACCAACACCACGGGTTTGTTTTCCCTGGAATGATCACATTTCCCACCCATTCCTCATCCATATCCCATTTCCTTGCTTTAAAAGCCACCCTGACCCGGGTTTGGAGTCGTTCCTTAATCACTGCCATCATTAGAAACGCTGCAATCAGAAGAGTGGGGCCTCCTCATCACTTATTTAAAACATGCCTGGCAGCACAGACGTCTAGGAAAGACATTCCAAATCATGCCCAAGTGGAAAAGACGGAGGGGGGGAGGGAAAAAAAAGCAACAATTCCATATATCCAAGTCCTGCCCATCTGCAGAGCCCCCCCCCATGGCACAGAGGAGGAGCAGAGGAGCTTCAATATTGGTTTAAAAAAAATCCATGGGGCCTTTCTCCACCCGAAATAAACCAGTCAGGAAGAGCTGCTCTGGGTGAGGGAAGGTGGGAATATCCAGGCACTGCTGAGTTCCTGCCTCGTGTCTGCTCAGGGAAGGCAGGATGGGATTTTTGGGTGTCCCTTAGGTTGCATTTTTTTTTTTTGCTCGGATGGGTTTTGACAAGTTGAGCAAAATATTTCTGCAAATCCCACCTGGGGAGCTGCAGCCACGGCAGGGAGTGGGAGGCTCAGCAAAGAGCTGAGGGTTTGGAGCACCCTGACTCCCAAAAGGGGGTGGGAGGTGCTGCATCTCCTGCCAGCCTGGATTTGGGAAGGAGCAATCCCAGCTGGCAGAGCCAGCACTGCTCATTTTCCCCCCCAGCCCCCCGAGCTGTGGCTGCCACCGAGGGCACCTCCCACTCCTCCAGCCAGGCTTTGCCCTGCAAATCCCCCCACTCCTGCAGCAGATCTCACCTAAGGCTGACCCGACCCAAATTCCTGGTGGGAAGGGCTGGAGCCCCTCTGGAGGCAGGATGGGAGAGCTGGGAATGTTCACCTGGAGAAGGGAAAGCTCCAGGGAGAGCTCAGAGCCCCTTGCAGGGCCTAAAGGGGCTCCAGGAGAGCTGGAGAGGGACTGGGAAAAAGAGATGGAGGGACAGGACACAGGGAATGGCTTCCCACTGCCAGAGGGCAGGGAGAGATGGGATATTTGGAAGGAATTCTGCTGTCTCTGCTCAGGGAATAAATCCATGGGATATCTGCTCTTACAAATCAAAAGTATTGCTGTGTTCTGGAGAGTGCTCTGCATCCCCAGGGCTTGGGGAAAAATCAGAAAGATTCACAAGTGCTTTATGCATTGACATGGATTTAATTCCTGTTTGTGCAGGGATCTGTGCAGAGCAGGGGAAGAAGCTGTGGGGTTTTTCTGGAATGCTCTGGTGGAGGCAGAGGAAGGTGCTGCAGGGGGTGCCTGGGCTCACACACTGCCACGGGCACTGTGCTCTGCCCAGGAAACCCCAGGAGAAAAGGGAAAATGAAAACCTCACGAAAACCTCACGAGAAGAGGGGGAAATCCATGTCCAGTATCCCCATTTCCCCAGAATCAGGTCAGGAACATTGGGGAAAACACCAGGGTTTTGTTGCACACCAAACCCTCAGCCAGCAGCAGGAAGATTTGGGGTTCCCACTCGTTCCTCCCCCAGCCCCATCCCAGCTGGAGCCAGTGCCAATAATTCCATGGATTTACGTGCCCTTCACAATCCCTGTTTGTCCCCCAGCCCCAGGCTGTTTTCTATTTTTACTGGAACACTAAAATCCCATTTTCTGCCCGAGCTTGTGTGGAGCTGCCTGATGGCCAATAAATACAATCCCACTTAACTGGATGGGCAGGACACCAAACCCCAAAGCTTTTATTTTCATTAAGCATCGTTAGCAGTGGCATGTCTTTTATCAAATCTGCCTCTGATACTCACTTTATTAAAAACTCCATCAGGCCCCAGACTGCTTAATGCAATCTGCAAGGACAGACAGGGAATTTGTTTCAAACCCCTGAGCAGGTGGGGACAGAACCTCCTGAAAAAATAAATCTATTCCAACCCTTCCTGAGAAAGGAGCTTGAAAGGACACGAAGAGGAATTAATAATTGAAAGCGTGTGGGGATTATTTTGTGAACAACAAGAAGAAATGTCCTATTTTAGCTAAAAAACCAAAACACTAAAGTCTTACAAAATCCAAATCAAAGGAGTTTAGATGAATCAGAATATTTACGATGGTATTTAATCATTGAGGTGTTTTTGAACACCTGACCACAGTGAGGAGGGTTCAGTTTGGGGCAGCACCACCCACCAACATTGGGGCACATCCCAGGGCCACAGGGATTTCTCAGGGAGTTGTAGAAACAGGGAAATCAAAAGGATTTATTTGCTTTAAACTGAGCTCATGTTTGGAGGGTTGAAACTGAGGATGAAGAGGGGAAAAAGGATCAGAGGTTTCCTGGGCAGCCTCACACCTGCCCTGGGGCAGGAGGGACACACCAGGCTCAGCAGCAAGGGAAGGGCTCCAAGCAGATGGGTTGGAAACTCTGCGTTTGTCAGCCCTGAGCGAGTCTCAGCCCTCGAGGGAGCCTGGAGCCACAAATCCTGCAAAGCTCAGGAAATTCCGAGGGAAACGTTCCATCTGCTCCTGAAAAACCCTCTCAGGGCTGGGCACGGGGATGATGAGAGATCGCTGCACTGCAAGGGAGGGTTCAGCTTTCTGGAACATTCCTTTATGGTCCCCAGCCTGCTCAGCCACAGCCCAGGAAACACAAAGGTTTGACCCAGGCTGGGAACCCCATGGTTCCCCTGTGTGGGATTGAAATCCGAGCCTTGTCTGGCACCGGGAGCCCTGGTTTTTGAAAGCCTTCTGAAAAGTTGATATTCTCGAGGCAGGTTTTCTCACCCATTGTACTAAAAACACCAGCTTTGTTTACATTTTTTCGTGGAGAAGGGAATCTGATGGACTGGGCACTTCACCAGTCTGGTTGAGAGGTGGGGATTTCATCTCCCAATCCTCTCCCATTTTGCAAACCCTATAAAATTGTGTCTCCATAATAAACGGGGTCTCACCCTATAAAATTGTGTATCCACAATAAACGGGCTCTCTCTTTTTGGGGGGCCTGGGCAGTTCTCTGGATTGTGGTGAAGCCCTGTCCTTCTTTTCATGTCCTGGTGCTGCAGGTAGCACAGGCACCCTGCTCCACCTCACCCTGGGGCACACTGGCACTGCCCCCACCATGATCCAGCCTGGGTGTGCTACCTGCAGCACCCGGGCATGAAAGGAGGACACAGATCCCCCACAATTAGGAGAACAGCCAAGGCCACCCAAAAAGCAGAGAGCTGTTTATTGTGGATGCACAATTTTTATAGGGTTTGCAAAGTGAGAGAGGATTGGGAGATGAAATCCCCACCTCTCAACCAGACTGGGGAAGTGCCCAGTCCATCAGATTCCCTTCTCCAGGAAGGAATGGAAACAAAACCATTGTTGTTAGTACAGTGCGTGAGAAAATCTGACTCGAAAATATCAACTTTTCAGAAGGCTTTCAAAAACAGGGCGACACCTGGGATCTTCCCGTGGCCGTGGGGGTGCTTTAACTCCAGGTGTCACAGGATCCCAGAATGGTTTGGGCTGGGAGAGACCTTAAAATCCCCATCCAGAGCCACCCCCCTGCCATGCCCAGGGACACCTCCCACTGGCCCAGGTTATCCCAGCCTGGCCTTGGGCACTGCCAGGGATCCAGGAGCAGCCACAGCTCCTCTGGGAATTCCATCCCAGCCCCTCCCCACCCTCACAGGGAGGAATTCCTTCCCAAGATCCCATCTAACCCTGCCCTCTTCCCATTTTAAGCCATTCCCTGTGTCCTGTCCCTCCATCCCTTGTCAATCTTCCCTCTCCATCTTTCCCGTCGGTTCCTTCAGGTCCTGGAAGGTGCAGTTGGCTCTCCCACGTTAAATAATTCTCATTATCGAAAATAAACGCCCATCCCAGAAGATCTCCACAGTATCTTGGGGCAAAACTCGGTGGGAGGAGAAGAAATCCTAATGCCTAAGAAATCCCCGACCCCAAGGGTTTAACAGCCCTAAAGCAGGAGAGGAGACACTGGAGTGAATTCCCAAGGCTCTGGGAAAGAGAGATGATAATTCCCTTTATCTCACAGGTCCTTCTGGGACAAACAGGCCGAGTGCTGTCCCCTAAATCTGCAGGGGGGGGGGGGATTTGCCTGCAGTGAGAAGGGCCCTGCCCACACCTGGGGCTCCATGAAACATTCCCAGCTTGAATCCAATCCCTCAAATCTCCTTATTAATGTCTCAAAGCAGCCTGGCTGATGAGAGCCCTGACACAGCAGCTCCTTCATCTCAAAGGATTCATCTCTGGGAATTTTATTGTGTTTGGTGTCAGAGCTGGGGATGTTGGTGCTGCTCAGAGCTGGGTCGCCCTCTATTCCTTTCAAACACAGCTCACCTTTATAACAGGATTATTTTCACAAGAAAGAGTCATTTAATGGACCCAAACAGGATAAAGAACACTTCTTCTTCTCATAAAATTCAGGATTTAAGGTGAAAGCTTTGATTATTCCACAAGGTTATTACTATTACCACTATCACTATTATTATTATTACTATAAATAACCAAGCAATTCTTTAAGATAATTTTCTTGTCAAAAGGCACCCAGGGAAAGACTCAGGATTTCAAGGCAACCTTGTCCTTCCTACACGCAGGGAACAAAAAAACCCCTTCCAATGTGACCTCCAGGCTCGCTCCTCTTGTGTCAACCTCGGGATCTGCTTTATTTTCAGAAAGGCTGACTCTGCAGAAAGCTCTGCTGGAACATTCCCAGAGGGAATTGGAGATTACACTGGGACAGCTGAAATGTCCTGCTGCCAAGACAAGCAATTAAGAAAAACCAACAGGAGGGAAAAAAAAAAAAAAAAAAAAAAAAAAAAAAAGGTGGAAAAGCATCATCAAGAAACTTCACGTCAAGGTTAAAAATCACGGCTGGATTAAATGGAAGCACACTCCAGTCACCTCTCCGGGAAATTTACGGCACTTGATTCCAGGGGAGCCGGATGAAAAATCAGCCAGGCAGACCCAGCAGGAAGGTTCTGCCCTGATATTTGCTTTGTTCTCCGCATTAATCAGAGGCACGCGGGCGCTCAGGCGGCGAATGGAAAGGTTTCCCAAAACTCCCGTTTAACAAAGCCGCGATTTGGCTGCGAAGCTCGCCCAGCCCAGGCACAATTACAGAGCCAAATGAGCCCTTGCCTGGTGGAAGGGCAGCCTGTGGGAGCGATGCCTTGGTGGAGTAACAGGGCACGGAAAGAAGGACACGGTTCCACCACAATCCAGAGAACAGCCCAGGCCCCCCAAAAGGAGAGAGCACCCGTTTATTATGGATACACGATTTTATAGGGTTTGCAAAGTGAGAGAGGATCGGGAGATGAAATCCCCACCTCTCAACCAGACTGGTGAAGTGCCCAGTCCATCAGCTTCCCTTCTCCAGTGTCATAAATAAAAGGTCTTTGTTCATTAAAACAAACACTAAAGAAGAATTTGATTTAAGTGTTAAATAGTAATAAATAGAAGGTCTTTGTTCATCAAAACAAACTCTGAAGGAGATAAGAATTTAAGTGTTAAGTGAGAGGTTTCAGGATGTGGGAGGAAGAGACCTTGAGCACAAGTATCTAGCTTAGGAATGACCCGAAGTAGCTCGCATAATAGATTGTATAACCAAATATGTACAAGTTAACCCTTAGGTCAAAGACGGTCTGTGAGAAGGAGCAGGAGGAGAAGGAGCCTTCATCCCGACGACCACCGGTGGGCAAAATACCACCCCTAGCAACAGGCTGCGCAGACGCAGAGTACACCGAAAAGACACGTCAACCAGAGAGAAAATACTATAAAAACAAAGGAGTGAAGGGGGAAATGCGCGCTGTTGGTAGAGCAGAGACTCCCCGGCTGCCCAGCGCTGTCTTTCGCTTGTTACCGCTTGCTTAATAAATTCTTGTTAACTATTTCACCTATAAGTGGCCTCCCTGATTGATTTTGTTTATAACATCCAGGAAGGAATGTAAACAAAGCTGGTGTTTTTCGTACAGTGTGGGGGAAAATCTGCCTCGAGAAGAGAAACTTCTCAGAAGGCTTTCAAAAAGCAGGGCTACGCTCACTCCTGCAGAACAGCGAGGTCACAGCCACACCCAGCCCTGCCCGGAGATTTCCTCCCTCACACCCAGGAACCTCCAGATTTTGACAGAAATCAGCCGGGGCACAGCCAGGGAATGAATGGCTTTTCCTCCCAGATCCCTCAGCCTGCAGGAATTTGGGCTCTGCCACGCCCGCAGAGAGGTTTTTTTTACCGGATTTAGGGCGGCAGGGAGCAGAACCCAAATGAAAGGAATGAGGGTTTGTCTTTACAAAGGAGCTGAGGGCCTGCTGTGGGTAAGGGTAACACTGAGGGATGGAAAAAACAGCGGGAAGGATCCCACGGATTGGTGGGGATAATTGCAGCTGCAGCTCAGTAATTGGGAGGAAATCAGTAATTAATAATCTAATCAGGTGTTTCATGTTGTGTCTGCCAGTGGAGCACCTTCTTTGGGCTGATTCAGCCCTTTAACAGCACAAATTTCTTTGCATTCATACCAAAAAAAAAGGAAAAAAAAGTGCTTTAATAAGGATTGGGGATGTGGGAATGGAAAAAGAATTAAAACGAAAATAAAATAAATAAGGAAAGCCCTTTCCCTTCCCTTCTCCTGCCTCCAGGCATTCTCCCACAGTTTTATTTTTTCATTATTAGAGATCCTTATCTTGAATTAAAAACCATTCTCTTGCATAAAAACTCCTCATCTTGCATGAAAACTCTTCCCACTGACGCTTGGATTTCACAGAATCCTCAAGGCTGGGAAAAACCTCCAATATCAAACCCAACCCTTGCCCAAATCCCACCTTTTAAACCAGACCAGAGCCCTGAGTGCCACATCCAGGGGCTCTTTTTAACAAATCCATTGGAAAAAAAAAAAAAAACAAAAACAAAAACAAATCCCATCACAAACATTTACACCGAACAATAATCCTAATTTACACCTCGGATTTCCCTGCAGGTCTGGGCCCACCAACCCTCAGAGAAGATGATTTTTTCCCCCCCCCTTGAGCTGCTGCTGGATTTTCAATTTGTACCCATTTAATAATAGGACAGCGATCCATTAGGGACGGAGTTCAATTGCCTGCCATTAGTTATTTATTGATTTACTCCCAGGAGTAGCAGGGATGAGGAATGAGGATTTTTTTTGCCTTGCACTGGCCCATAAAATCGCTGTGATAATGTGAATAATGTGAACCAGCAGCGCTCGGAGCTCTCTGTCCCTCAACCCTCGTGGAGGCTCCTCCGGTCGATGAGGAGGAGTTGAAAAGGTGACAAATTCCCATTTATCCCCCACTTAGCAGCTGCCAGCGCTAAATGAGGACATCCATGGGTTTATAATTCCTGGGATGAGCGGAGGGATCGCTCCTGGTCTCCATGAGAAGTTACCTGGGACTGCTCCTGCTCACCACGAACCTTCCCCCGTCCTTGTCACAGCAAAACCCGGACCCTGCAGCGCTGAATTAAAGCTGCTGTTATAGACGGATCAGCCAAATTCAATTTTTTTTTTTTAAAGAAATTTATTGAAAACAAAACAATTTAGGAAAAAGCCACAAACAAATAAGATGTCGAGCCCGGGGTCGATATCTGGTGAACAGAGTGTGTCTCTCTCAGCTCCAATCCCTCCTCTGTTCACCATTTGCTTCCAACCATTCCAGTTTTTATACCTTGTAGGTAGCCTCAGGCCTGGTAGAAGAAAATAATGTCTTTTTATTGTGTAGATATATCCAAAGTAGACAAATATCGGTCTCAGGTCTCGTTGAGGAGCTTTCCCAGAAAGGATGAATATCTTGATCCACTTTCCCAGACGCCATCACCGCAGAAGGATATCCCGGTGATAGTCTGAGCTTTATCCAGAGGGTAGTCTGAGCTTTATCCAGAGGATAGTCTGATCTTTATCCAGAGGATAGTCTGAGCTTTATCCAGAGGGTGGATCAGGTGTGAGGAGGAGTCGTTGGCCAGGGCCATCAGCTGGAATGGGCTGTTCTTCTTTCAGCCTTTTAGATGGATATGAAGTCTTTTCCCTTACAGAAATCCTCCCCAAAATAGCCTTTAGTTACACGTTTCAGTTCGGGTTACTTTACAAAGTCAGAGTACATTAAATTCACTATAAAGTGGTGGCACGAATTATTCTTATGATATACAGAACACTGCTCTACTCTTTTATTTTTTTTTTGTGGGTGTTTTTTTGTTGTTGTTTTGTTTGTTTGTTTGTTTGGTTGGTTTTTTTTGTTTTTTGTTTTTTGTTTTTTGTTTTAAATTATTTCAAGGTCTTTTCTCGAACAACAAGCAGCTGCTCCCTGGAGGAGACACCCCCAGGACAGAGATCTTTGTGAGCAGGGAGGGGAGTTTAAGGCTCAGAACCACGGAATCCTTCCCAGCAACTTGGTTAAGGTTCAGATTTGACAGCAGCCCAGACAACCCCAGATGTCCCCGGGTTTTGTCTGAGCCTTTCAAACAGGGAATTTATTTCGTGCTGAGTGGGCCTGAGCTTGATTTGCCTCCCGTGTGACGACCCGAGGGCTGGAAGGTGGCAGTGGCTGGGAGATGATTTGGTGTTGCCCTTGAATCCCTGAGGAAGAGGCCAAGTTTTCCATCCTCTGTTTCATTTTAACCCCCAAGCCTTTCCAAAGCCTGCAGTGATGAAATCAGAGTGTGATGCAAGCAGGAATTAATGGCACGTTCAGCTCGCTGGGGGTTTCTGCTGCTTTGTGCTCCTTCTGGCCTCGCTTCCAAAGCAATTTCAGGAGTTTTGGGCTACCAGAGCTCTCTGCTCAGGGGCTCAGGCCAGAGAGGGGGGAAGAATTCTTCCAAAGTGATTTATTTTCAGCTCTGAAAGTGCAAACGGGCCTCGCGCTCAAGGTCCTCGTGGCTGCAATAAAAACAAAAACAAAACAAACAACCAAAAAACCCCCCAAAAAACCAAATAAAACCCCCCAAAACAACAACAGAAAAAAAAAAAAAACCCAACCAACCAAAAAAAAAACCAAAAAACAAAACCAAAAACCACCCAAAAAACCCCAAACAAACAACAACCAAAAAAACCAAACAACCCCCCAAAAAAAACCACAGCCCCCCCAAAAAAACCCAAAAAACCCCAACAAAAAATAAACGAACAAACAAAAACCCAACCCCCCCACAACAACAACAACAACAAAAACCAAAAAACCCAAAAAAAACCCCAAAAACCCCAAAAACA
>VZTR01006566.1:16554-34244 GCA_013400775.1 Chaetops frenatus | reverse complement strand
TTGGCTCCAAAATTTGGAGACGGAGCAAGATTTCTCCCAGAGAAAAACTCACAGCAACAGGGCCTCTGGCTGAATTTGAAGTGCTAAATATCTCCTACAAAATGATATTGAGAAACCTGGTGGGGTGAGTTTTGTTTGACAGGGAAAAGGGCCAGTGTTCGTGTCCAGGACGCTCTGTCTGAGAGTGGGCTGCCTCATGCAAAATTGTGGACGGATCAAGATTTCTCCCAGATAAAAACTCACAGCAACAGGGCCTCTGGCTGAATTTGAAGTGCCGAATGTCTCCTACAAAGTGACATCAAGAAAGTGGGGTGGAGAGTTTGGTTTGACAGGGAAAAGGGCCAGCGTTCGTGTCCAGGACGCTGTGGCCGAGAGCGGGCTGCCGGCTCCAAAATTTGCAGATCTCAAGATGTGGCTGGGAGCCCTCACGGCAGCAGGAAAAGAGACAACTTCACACTTCACACCCTCCCAGGCTTCCCTGACTCAGCACCGGCGCTCTGAGCTCCATTTCTCGTGGCTGCCACTGAAACGCAAATTGAAGTCGTGTTTTACTCCCAGGGCCATCAGTCCTCCCGCTCCGCAGGCGGAACAGGCAGGAAGGAAATGTCCATTTAATGGAATTACAGCCCAAATTACCTCCGGTGCCTGCAGGGCTGCTTTGCTCCAGAGCAGGAGCAGCTTTTTGGGGCCACAAGTGGAGTTTGACCCTGGCTGGGTCATTCCCCCGGGGCCAGAATGGGGATTTCTGGCCGGGCTGGTTTCTATTCCCTGATTTCCATCTGTGCCTGGAGCCAGGATTCAAACCCACATTTCTCCCCTAAACACCCAGGCAGCACAAAGCAATGGGGAGGTGAGGCAGGAACAGGGAATAAATGGTTATCTGAGGGGAATTATCCCAATGAAAAGGGAGACAGAGAGCTCTGGGTTGTGTCTCATTTGTCACCATCTCAATATGGATCGAAGCAGTGGCAAACTAAAGGATGGCCAGTGTGTCAGCAAGCAACCCCACAGGCTGCTGAAGGATGGTTGTTGTTTTTCATCACAGAAATTAGTTTGGTAGTGGAATAATTCAGTATCTGCCTGTGCCTGACAATTGTGGGAGATAAGAGTCTGCCTTTCCCCTTTCCCCTCTTTTTCCTTTGCTCTACAGGTGCCTCCCCTTGTCAATTAATAGATTAATAAATCGAAAATTGTCACGGTACAGGGAAGCATTTTGTGCAGCGTCTGATTTGTGTCTCAGAGGATTTGCCTTTCTTGCAGGAGCAGATTCAGCTGCAGCATTTCCCAGCCCCAGCAGCCTCTGGCAGCTTCTCTGGGCATAACCAAGGATTTGGCCAGGAGAGAACCCAGAACTGTGGGAATTCAGGTCAGCACAGGATCCTGGAGTGGTTTGGGTTGGAGGAACCTTCAATTCATTCAGTGCCATGCCCAGGGACCCCTCCCACTGCCCCAGGCTGCTCCAGCCTGGCCCTGGGCACTGCCAGGGCTCCAGGGACAGCCCCAGCTTCTCTGGGAATTCCATCCCAGCCCCTCCTCACCCTGACAGGGAAGAATTCCTTCCCAATATCCCATCTAACCCTGCCCTCTGGCCGTGGGAATCCTCTTTGACCCCACACAGGAGCAGCAGAGCTGCTCAGAGCCCCGGCTGTGTCTGACTCTGCTCTCAGAGAAACACAAACCCTGGGGCACTTCCAGTTCATCCCATCCCATTATCCCATCCCATTATCCCATCCCATTATCCCATCCCATTATCCCATCCCATTATCCCATCCCATTATCCCATCCCATCCCATCCCATCCCATCCCATCCCATCCCATCCCATCCCATCCCATCCCATCCCATTATCCCATCCCATCCTTGCTGCTCTGAGCTGGGGGGTCCCTCAGGGGGGCTGCAGGTGATGCCAGCCCCCCAAACTCTGGAATTGTCTGATTCCAGCCCCTGCAGGAGCAGCAGATGAGGCAGCTCAGACCCAGCCCCAGCTCCCTGCCCAGCCCAGCCCATTTTCAGATTTCCCAGGAGAGGGAGGGAAGGCAAAGCCAGTGCCAGACCCTCAGGCTCAGGGTCCTGAAGTTTGGCTAAATTTTACCTATAGAGCAGGAATTTTAACCCTCCCTGTGCCATTATAGACTAAGAAGTCCAAAACTGCCAGGGTACCAGGGTCATTTTGTGCAGCATCTGATCTGAGCCCCTTCAGGGCTCTTCCAACTCTTCCAGGCTCCACAGGGGTTTTCATTTGGACCCTGCAAACCCAAGAAATGCTTCCCATGAAGGTTGTGCCAGGTGGATGAACATTCCCTAAGATCAGGAACGATGAAGGGAAGCCTCAGACTGGAGGGAGCAGCAGCCTCCTGTCTTTATTTCAGATTCCCATTGCAAACCTCCAGCTCCTTCCCTGGAGTTGTTTTCCCCCCTCCCAAGGAGGAGCAGGAGTTTTCCCACTGCCAGAAAAACCTCTCCCCGTGGCCCCTGCAGCTCTGAAACCAGGCTTTGTGTGCAGAGATCTGCGGGGTGAAGTGACCCACTGGGAAATGAAAAGGTTCCACTTCAATCAAAGGAATTATGGGGCCAAATCTTGGGATCCGGGGATCCCTTTGAAAACCCCACTGATTCAAAATTAGGGGGTTTTTTTTGGGTGGCTCATGAGAGGCTGAAGGGTAATAAACACATTCCTCACTGCCCTGTGGAGTTCACAGAGCTCAGCCCTCTTTAAATCAGAATTAAGCAGAAGTTAATGTTGATAAGTAAAGCTCAGACCACGCCTGACTTTTATCCAAATGAAAGGGAAATGTTAATTAGCACTGCAGTTGCACAATGGCAATTAAGTCCAGCTGCTGTGCTGCACCCACAGCTGGGATCCAACACATGCAAGGAATAGGAATTATGGTTGTCTGGTCTCATGGGAAGTGGAGGTTCCTGGGACAAAGTGACACTGAAGTTGTTAAAAGGGGAGATTTGTGTCTCCAATTTTCACACATTTGGAAAAAAATGGCTTTGTTTATTTGTGGGACTCAAATAAACCAAGGGAGAAAGACATCCCTGGCATTTTGTTGTGTTTCTTTTCCCAGCCAAAATGAAATTACTCTGAAATTCCTATTTATTTCCAGGATGTGCTCTATCTACACCAGCTATTTATTATCATAATTACAGCAGGGCTTGCAGAGCAACAAATCCTGTGCATTATTAAAGCCTGGAGGTTTTGCAATTTCCATGGGTAAACATCATCCCAGGGAACTGCAGGGACATCCTTTGGGATGCCACCACACTTTGAAACCAGACACAACCCAGTGGATCAGCAGCCTTGAAAATCTGAGAAGAAAAGAAATGATGCTAAAAGATGCAAAATCATGGCTTCCATTAGGAAATATCAGCTTTTTTTTTTTTTTTTTTTTTTTTTTTTTTTTTTTNTTTTTTTTTTTTTTTTTTTTTTTTTTTTTTTTGGTGGGGGGGGTGTTTATTTGTCTCAAAATGCCCCCAGTGGGGCTTGGGAAGGGTAGAAATGATCCTGAGCTTTCAGTCCCTGCTCTGTGGCCATCTCAGGATGCTGTTCATGGGTTTTTGAGAGGTGAGGGTCAGGACAGCCCAGAGAGGCTCCTAAAAGGCTCTTAAAGATGGATTGGAAGCGTGAAAACCTCCCCCAAACCCCTCAGCCAGGGAATAAAATCCCTTTTTGCACGAGGATGGAGATTCAGAGGGAGAGGGGAAGGGCTGAGCTCAGGATTCCGTGTCCAACAACAGCCAGGGGGAGGAGAAAGTGTTGTTATGCCCAGAAAACAGGGGGGAAATGGGGCATGAGCCAGACAGAAACAGGATTAAACACTGAGAGTTCAATTAATTTCCTTTAGATTACTCTGAAAAATTCCAGGCTAATGCAAATTTAGGTCTGCACCAATATCCAACATTTTCCTATATTTTCCATAGTAGGAATCCAACAGAATCCCGGACTGCACAGAAATCAAATGAAATGTGGCTGATCACAACAGTGAATGTATTTTTAGCCATTATTATTATTTTTAATATCATTACCACCAAATAGGGATGTATTTTTGTCCCTTTCAGATAAAGCTGGGTCACACAGCCCTGACCATCAGCACCCCCCACATTTTGGGTCTCCCCTGGGGGATCTGAGTGCCAGAACCCATCTCCCAAAAACCCCAAAGAGAGCAGAACAAAAGCAGATTAAACCTTGATTTTTTATTTTATTTTATTTTTTATCTTTCCCCTTTAAAATCCAATTTGACCCAAAGGCCTCCAGTTTGCTGAGAATTCCAGCCACACCTGAGCCATCCAGGGGGAGTTTGGATCCAGCCCTTTGCTCCTCCCTGTGCCTCAGAGCTCCTCCAGGAATTCCTGGTTCGGATCCCCCATGAATTTCTTGTCACATTTTAGCATTGAGACCTGAATGATCGCCTTGGCTTTGGTTTAATGAGCCCTCAGCTGGGCTAAAGAGATGGAAAAGCCCAACTCGAGGTTGATATTTCAGTCACAGCAGCCCCACAGCCCCAGCCCCACAGCCAGGTGGGTTGAGAAGTGCATGTGAACGGCTCCACATCTGAGCAGAATTTAAAAAATAATTATAAAAAAAATTTAAAAAGCTGCTCTTCCTTCCTCTTGGAATAAGCTGCAAGGTCAGGTTCCATTTTTAAATGTGTATTGTGGTTGCTGTCAGATTTTCCTGCCATAATCAGGTTTTTGCATCCTCTCATTTCATGCTCTTCTCGGACTAAAATTAAAGATTTCATCAACAAAAAACACAGACCCTCAGTGGAAAAATAGATTTATTCTTATTCCTGAGTAGAAATATCAGTGAAGGATCAAATGTTGGCCTTTGGAGCAGATCTCCTAAGCCATGCTCAGCACCCTAAAAATCAAATCAGAA
This sequence comes from Chaetops frenatus, assembly GCA_013400775.1. NCBI lineage: Eukaryota > Metazoa > Chordata > Aves > Passeriformes > Picathartidae > Chaetops > Chaetops frenatus. Next base: position 29,364 of record VZTR01006566.1, on the reverse strand, counting down.
ATAAATCAGTTAATTTATGGCAGCATCCACAACTTTCCCTTCCTAATGCTAATTGGATCAATGCAGAAACATTGGAGGGTTTTTTTTTTCTTTCCCAATCATCAGATCATCAGCAAAACGTTCATCAATAGCTGACATTTGCTTTGGTAGAAGGAAATGGCTCCAGGACATAATTAAACATCGCTGTTCTCTAATTTAAGGGATCCCAATTGCCTTTCCCCACCAAGGAGCCGTCTCCATTTCTGATCCAATTAATGCATTCCTGTTTTAATCAGGTGGAATTTCCTGCTGGTGAATGAGCAATAATGAGATTTATCAGAGAAATCCCAGCTCCAGCACCACAGGATCAGCAGGACCAGCCCTGGGTAACCTCTTCTTGTGCAGTGCCCCCCAATATTTCTGCAGTGCCCCCCACTTTCCAACCCCTGGGCTCTTGCAGTGACTTTGTCCCCGAGTTTCAGCCAAGGGACATCTGAACCCGCTCCATTTCTCCTTTGATATTGCAAATATTGTCCCTGGCAGGGCCACAGCTGCACGGGGAGGATCCCGTGCCCAGCTCCAGAGGGACAGGACAGCTTTGGGTGGCTGGGAGCTCAAACTCCTTGTGCCAGGGTGACTTTAGGGTGTTGCATCCCCAATGCTCCACCCTGCTTAGGCTGGATGTTGAGTTCTGTGCTTGTGGGGCTGAGGAGAGAGCAGCAGTGTGCAGCTCACCTGCACAAACTGCACTTTACTCCCCTGGAAATTCCCTTCATCACCCACTGGGAGCACTTTCTCCTAAGAAAACTCAGAAACCACCTGAGCAGTTCCTCTCCAGCCCACGTGGGCCAGCCTTTGAGGCTGCTGCTGTGGAACATCAATATTTCAGGGCAGGAAGGAGCAGGAGCTGCAGGAGGAGGAGGAGGCAGTCACGCAATGTGTCACAGGCACTTAGTGCAGGGCAGCTGCCTCTGCTCACCCGAGGAGACCCTGCTGCTCCCACAGGGGCCAGGCCTGGCCTTGGAGTGGATTTCCAGCTCCCCTCAAGCTGGGCTGCTGTAAAATGAGCTCTGGAGTCAAGGCAGCCCAGCCAGGATTGGGGCTGTGCACACTCTGCACTGCTTGGCAGGGATGCCTGGTGGTACCCCTGGGATTGGGAGTTCAGGGAAAGCTGCTGGGCCTAAAGGAAGCTGGAGAGGGGCAAATTCCCAATATTTCATCAAAACCTTTCTGTTTAAAGCCATTCCCTGGTGATAAGACACGAGGGAAAGGGCTTTAAACTGAAAGGGAGAAGGTTTAGATGGGATATTTGGAAGAAATTCCTCCCTGTGGGGGGTTTGGGATGGAATTCCCAGAGGAGCTGGGGCTGCCCCTGGAGCCCTGGAAATGTCCAAAGCCGGGTTGGAGCAGCCTGGGACAGGGGGAGGTGTCCCTGCCCATGGCAGGGGTGACCCTGGGTGATTCACCATCTCTGGGTGTGTTCAGGACAAGGCTGGATGTGGCACTCGGGGCCAGGGTTGGGTTGAGGTGTCGGGGTTGGGTTGGACTTGATGAGCTTGGAGGTCTCTTCCAACCCTGGGATTCTGGGATTCTCTGGGATTCTGGGATTGTGTGATGCTGTGATTCTGTGATGTTGTGTGATTCTGTGATTCTGTGATTCTGTGATGCTGTGATTCTCTGTGATTCTCTGTGATTCTGTGATTCTGTGATTCTCTGTGATTCTCTGTGATTCTCTGTGATTCTCTGTGATTCTGTGATTCTCTGTGATTCTCTGTGATTCTCTGTGATTCTGTGATTCTCTGTGATTCTCTGTGATTCTGTGATTCTGTGATTTAAGGCCCTTCCCAACCCAAACCATCCCACATTTCCACAATTCGGAGTTTAGGGAAGAGCTGCTGGCGTTCCCCAGGGGAGGAACTGGCACAGGAAAGTGATGGAGGGAAAAGCAAGCCCCAGAACTCACCAAAGTCATCAGCAAATCATCTCCAGAGCCAAGAACACAGACCTGGCAAGAGCAGCCAGATCCAGCCAAGGAGCCCTTCCAAGTGCAATTTCCATTTGGGTTATTAATAAAAACCCTCTCAGCCAAGCACCAGGAGAAAAATTGATCCCATCCTCAGCAGAGTAAAATCCAATCAAGCTCCACAAGGTGACATCTCCAAAAGACAAGGCTTTGATTAAGAGGATGGTGTTTAATTAAAGGCCTGTGCACTGCAGCTGGAGGAAGAAGCTCCTGATTAGGACAAAATAATGTCACTTTTGGGGACATTTCTCGCAGGAGAAACACAAACACTTGGTCATGGAAACCGTGGAAAGGACAGCAAATTCAGGAAAGCTCTGGCTGTGTTTCCACCTGGGAAACCTTGGAAATCTCTGCTCAGGAACCAAGTGAGAGGATCTGGGGGTGTTTGACTCATAACAACAAGGACTGTCCTGTAGATGTAATTACAACCCCCAGATGTGCAGGGTGTGGGATGGGAAAGGGATCTTCCAGGGCTCCTTCCCAAAATACCACCCACCAACGTGATGGAGGGTGGCAAATATTTTTTATATTTTTATATTTTTAATATATTTTAAATATATATTTATATTTTTAATATATTTTAAATATATATTTATATTTTTAATATATTTTAATTTTTATATATTTTATATANGCAAACCCACAATTTTGGTGCTGTTTTTTCTCACACTCCACACCCAAGGAACGAGCCCTGTGGTGTTGGAAGATCAGGAATCATTGTGGCAGAGACATTTTGCTGTTCCCAGCTCAGGAGGAGGAGGAGGATTAGGAGGATCAGCCCTGGATTTGCTCCCATCCTCAGAGATCTCCTTGTCAGAGCAGGAAAAAAGAAAAAACTCCCCAGGATTGGGATTGTCCCAACAATGCACTTGGAAAAATCCTTTACCACAGCCTCTCTGATGGAAAAAAAAAAAAATATAAAAAAGAGGATAAAACAAAGGATGGGAAACATTTCCCAACAGCAGCAGCAGGACCAGGACTGCTCAGGCCTGAACGGATCCCTCGGGATGGGAAATCAAAGGCAGCCAAAAGCAGCCCCAGCCACATCCCTGGCAGCTGTGAAAAGTCCTGTGCTTTCATCAGCCTCCCCAAAGGTCGCTCTTCCATTGGAGAACTCCAAACCTTTTGATCCAAACAAAAAAACCCCAAGCAGAGTCTTATGGAAAAAGCTTGGGGCTGCCTCAGCGCTGGCTCAGCTGTGACATCTTGACCCAAATAATCCCTTCCCTGTGGAGTTCACCAGGATTTCATTTTATCCTGGGCAGAGGCACCGGAGTGAGGCTTGGAGAGAGGCAGAAATGCCTGGCCCCAGGCTGGAGCTGTTGCAGGGAACTGTCCCAGGGACTGGATTTTTGTGGATCATGCTGAGTTTCCCTAATGATTCCCCCCAAAAGGTCAAGACTAAAAGCAGCATTTCCTCTGGAACTAAAGCAGCAGAGCAGGTTTCCATTGGAAATGAGGATTCATAGAAATATGGAATGATTTGGGTTGGGAAGGAGATGAAAATCATCCAATCCCAGCCCCTGCCATGGGCAGGGACAGCTCCCCCTGCCCCAGGCTGCTCCAGCCTGGCCTTGGGCACTGCCAGGGATCCAGGGGCAGCCCCAGCTCCTCTGGAAACCTCATTAATCCAGGTGCTAATTAGGATAGTAGAACGTTCCTTCATCCTTGTCCAGCTGGGCCTACAGGGAGGGGCAAACCCAGCACTTCTGGCTGCCCCCAAAGCCCTTTTTTAGGGTTACAAAGCAATCCTGAGCCCGAGTTTTCCTCAGGATGCTCCCAGCTCTCCCAGCTTTACCATCCCTGTGACCTCAAACAAGCCCCACCCCATGAAATGGAAAAAGAATCCAGCCTGAATAAGAAACTTCAGACCTTTCTGATCTTGATGTGCCTCAAACCCACTTTCTTCTTGTGTTTTTATTTCAGATAACCAAGAAAATCCTTTCTTCCAGCAAAAAAAACCCCTTGACTTTCTTCTTGTGTTTCCCTTTCAAACAACAAGGCAATCACTTCCTTCAAAGCCTCCCCTCTCCAAAACATCCTTTTCCTCCCTACAACGATGCTCTTTGGTGTTTTAAAAGTCAAATTTCAGGGAGTGACACGTTTTGAGACACCGGGTGACAGAAAGTGAATTTTGATAAAACCCACTTTGAAATGAAATTTCCGTTCAACTCCACCTGAAGTTTTCTGAGTTTTGAACTTACTGAAGCAACAAAACCCAAGATAACATCTGGAAAATATGGGAAGTAACTCCCAGGACTGGAGGAACTGGAATAATTACTCAGGGTATTTCATATCAATATTTCACAGGATTAAATGCTAAGATTGATGAGTCTTTGTCTAAGAAGAGGTAAATTGCAGCATTCACTAAAACAGGCAGTAACAGCATTTCTGCAACCCCATGAAGTCCAACGGAATTAAAAATTAATTGGCTGTAAGTCAGAATTAATAATTGTTGGAATGAGCACATGGGAAGAAACACAACGTGTGAGGACGTTATTGAGCTTGAAAAGCAACAACAGAAACATCTTTTCAAGCATTAATCTCTCACAGCCCGACTCAGCTGGGGAGTTAATCTTCCTAAATTCCATTTTTCAGTACAATGGGGCCTTGTGAAATGTGTGTTGGGGTTGTTGTTTTTATGACAAGAAGATGGAATTGCTGAGGACTCATCACTTGTGTTTTGCCAAGTGGAAATCGGATCAATTCTGAAAACAACCACTCTGTAAACAGCATTTTCTGTCACTAGAACTCCTGATCACCACACCAGTCAGAATGAAAACAACAGAGATGTTCAAGGAAAAGCAATTGAGGAAGTTTTTGTTCTGTTCTCACATTTTTTCCCTTTTCCCACATTCCAGACTTTGTTTCAAACACCACCAGGATTTTTCCTGAGCTGGGACTTGGGGGCTCATTCGTTGCATGGGAACCTGACCCAGAGCACAACACCAAGTCCTGGGTGAGACATCTCAGCTTCAAACCTGAGAAATGGATCCCTTCCATCCCTACTGCATCTTCCCAATTTATTCTCCAAGGCAGGATCCCCTCTGGGAGGAATTCATTCAGCAGGAGCAGCCCAGTGCTGCATCATCCATCACTTGTCACACAGAGAAAGGTGGAGCTGGAGCAGAAACCTGGTGCCGAACCCACCTGGTCCCACCCTGAACCGATCCTGAACTTCCAGAGCCACATTCCTGCCCCAAATCCCCCTCTGGAGGTGTCATTGTCACATTGAACTCTGGGAGCTCCTTTATCCAAAGGTCAGCAAGGCTGGCTGAGAATTCCTCCCACACTGAGGCACTGCAGACTCTAATTATTATTTGGAGAGAGTGATACTCTCATTTTTTTCAGATGATGCAGGGAAATAAATCAGTCTGGTGCCTCTCCAGGGGGAAAAATACCATAATTGAGCTGCTTTTGCAAATCCTGCTTTAATTGTCTTGAGTGGCTCGTCCTGACTGGGAGCATCTGCAGATCTCATCTCCCAAACCACTCTGGTCCTTCTAGAAATGCCCAAGCAAAAAGGATTTGGTCCAAACCCACTCCTGCACTTTTCTGATCCCAGCATTTCGCTGCAGCTGAGATCTTCAGCATCCCACATCTCCCAAACCAGGGAGTGGGAGGAATCAGGATCTGTCCCTCCCCCTCCACCAGCCTTGAACTTCCCAACCCAAACTTGCCCTGGTGCCCAGGAGCAGGAAAATTGTGTTTTACCCTCCTGATTACCCTGGATGGGGGAATCACACAATTAATTTAAGGGAGAGGGCAGAGCAGATTCACCACAGGATCTCTCAGGCAGCAGCAGCAGGCAGAACAATATTTAGTTAAAGGAATTTAACGAGGGCTAATGCATGATTAATGAGCCTGGATCCTGTGCTGGGCTGGAGAAACAATTTATGGATCACATAACAAATCCTGTGTGAGGACACAGCCCCAGCTCACAGGACACCAACGGGTGACTCTGCTTTTCCTCCTCATCAGCAAAACCTGCAGCTCTGGCTCCTCATGCATTTTTAAAAGCTTCCCTCTCTCTCCTTCTGTGCTGCACATGGCTCTGAAATCGCTTTCCAAATGCCATTAACACATGCATTAATTGAGTTTTTCCTGTGATTGGCAGGGCTTGCTCGTGCCTATAAAACCAGCAGGGTTTTTGTGGGGCCTGAGGCAGCACCCCTGGGCTCTGCTCTGCTCCCACCTCCCCACACTGACCAGAGCTAGGAAGGGAAACAAGAAATTCCTGCCCTTTTTTTCAAGCTCAAAACCTGTATTTTATCTCTCTCTGACATCATTCCCAGCCCTAAAGGTCTTTAATTTCTTTGATTCGTGGTAGTGGCTGCAAAAGCAGAAATGCACAAAAGGATTGTTCAAATTCCACAGCAGCTGCACTGACTTTAAAGAATTCAATTTTCCTGCCACATCCATGGATCTCCTCTGGGGATAAGAGGGATCATTTCCTACAGGTCAGAAATATTTTGGTTAAGCCAACCCAGGTGTTGAAGTGCAACAGCTCCAAACTTCAGATACCAAAAAGTGATAATTTTTTGGAAAAAGTTCTGTTTTCTCACCTCAGTTTAGGTATTTCCCCCACTTTTTGAGCAACTGAATGTGCTGCAAAGGAAAATCCAGCTTGACCTGGGCCTTCAGTGGGACCCAAAGTCAGGCTCAGGTTGTTGGACTGAGCCACTTCTCAAAGCTGCAGCATTTCCCTCTGGTGGGAGAGTGACTCACAGCAGAAAAGAACTCCTTCCTCCGAGTCCTCTCTTCTTTTGGGCTGCTGTGAAAGGTTTCTCTCTTTAATTAAAGAGAAAAGAGCACTTTACAGCTGCCTTGCAAGATCACCCAGCTCTCATGTCCTCACCTTTGATTTTTCCTTTTGCTCTTTGCCAGCCAGGAGAATATTCAGGATTAAGTTCCATCCCTTGTTGCTGACACACACTCCAGGCTCGAGAACACAAAATCAATCTCCAGCCCTGTTTAACCCTTCCTGAGGGCTTTGCAAAGTGTTGGACAGGTAATAATGAGTTCTGCTTTATGGCAGCCTTGGATTGCCCAGGGAGGAGGGGAGAAAATTAAAGAAGATATAAAAATAACAGGTTGTTGAGGAGCACAGTGCATTTAATAATGAATTCTTCCAGCTGAGAAGAATTTATCAAGGATTTCCCTCCCTGCTGCTCAGCTGGTGTTCAGCATAACCAGGACAGGATCAGTGTTCCCACAACCCAAATTCCAGCTGCTGGAATTTCCCCCACACTGGGGAACAGGAATCCTGAAAAAACCAGGGAGATCCCAGCCTGGCTTTTGCTTTGATTGCTGACCATGGGGAAGAGTGGAGCTGGATCCCTGATTGCCAGGAGTTTGGGGCAGCCCTGAGCCAGCCGTGAGCCAGCCCTGATCCAGCTGTGCTGCAGCCCTGAGCCATCCCTGATCCAGCCATGAGCCAGCCCTGATCCAGCTGTGATCCAGCCATGATCCAGCCATGAGCCAGCCATGAGCCAGCCCTGATCCAGCTGTGATCCAGCTGTGATCCAGCCCTGATCCAGCTGTGATCCAGCTGTGCTCTCCTCCTCTGCTGTGCTGGGCCAGTCTGGCAGCAGAGAAGGAGCCCCTGGTGCTGCAGGGCACGGCTGCTCCACAGCCCCGGGTTCTTATCCCACTCCCCAGGCTTGGCTGGGCACAAATCAAGGCAGGAGCTGCTCCAGCATCAGCTGAAGCTCCAGAGCCAGAATCCAGCCACAACCTCTGTGATTTGGGAAGAGGAAAGGGTTCCAGATTCTCCTTCACCACTTTGTCACGGATTTCCTCTCGGTCAGGCTCGTGTTCCTCACAAACCACAGCAAAAAAGAGCCTGAGATAGAGATACATCCTGAAATAGTCATTAGGCACAGCTTATCTTTAGGCTAAGGAGGAGTCCCAATGCAATGGCTTCACTTAAACCTGTGACTCCTACACGATGATCTGGTTTTCATTGTTGTCATTCATTATCGTGAGCACTGGGATTGAAATTCCCAACAAAAACCAAGAGCTCCTGGTGGGTTTTATCTGCATCACCACCAGAGAATCCACGGATACCCCATCCCTGGAAGTGTCCAAGGCCGGGCTGGACAGACCTTGGAGAAACCTGGGACAGTGGGAGGTGTCCCTGCCCACGGCAGGGGTGGAACTGGATGATTTTAAAGTCCCTTCACACCCAAGCCCTTCCAGAATTCCACCATCTCTCCTGAAAGCAGGGTATTTCTGAGCCCATTTCCAAAATATTTGTAACCTCCCTCAGCCCATCTGGGGAGGGTCACTGAGACAGCAGCACTGGAATTTTGGTGAGTGGTCACAGGGCTCACCTCAGGTGTAAAAATGAGCGTTTTTAGGGCAGAATTAAAGATGCACCAGGGAGCTCCCTGGTTTGGCAGCCACAGGAGCAGGAGGGAGGATCCAGCTCACAGCTGAGCTGGTGGTGGTGACACCTCCCAGGGCAGCCCCTGTCCCCCCCACCCCCTGACATCCCAGCTGGCACAGCAGGAGCTCTGTAAGCCTGGAAAAGCTCTCAGGCACCTGGGAAACCCAGAAAAGGGGCTCAGGTCAAAGAAAATATTCCAGAATTTAAGGGGATGTTGTTGCATTAAGTCGTGTTCAGTGCTGTAACATTAAATAGTGGCAGGATGAGGGGGAAGAACACAGGGTTAGGTGGGATACTGGGAAGGAATTCCCAGGATGAGGGTGGGGAAGGATGGAATTTCCAGAGGAGCTGTGGCTGCTCCATCCCTGGAAGTGTCCAAGGCCAGGTTGGAACAGCCTGGGACAGCGGAAGGTGCCCTTGTCCATGGCAGGGCTGGAAAAAGATGATTTTTAGCTCCTTTCCAACCCAAATCATTCCCAGATTCCATGAATGTTCATTCCCCAATTCTAAACTGCCAGGGGATGGGCATCAGGTTTCTCCCAACCACCCCATCCCATCCCATCCCATCCCACAATTTAATCAGCAAGGACAGGTTTACATTTCATTTCTGGGCATGGAATTCTCCACCACACAACCCCCTAAGGCATCCATGGCAGTTTTCCCACGATTTTTAAGGAATCTGCTCTGTTTCCCAGCAAAGAAGCCCATTTTTGATGGTTAACAGGTATTGTTTTGTCAGCTCTCAACCGAGGCTGAGATTTCAGCCAGGCAAAACTCCAAGTGCTGAAGCTTCCAGGCAAAGTCAGCATTCAGCAGAGAGAGGAAGAACTCCCAGAATCCTGAACTTCACTCTGTTTTTTTAACGCTGAATTGTTGCATTTAAGGCTTTTTCTGCAAGATAATCTCTCAAGTCTGTGTTCTTCCCGAAAATCCGTGACAAAACCCTGAGCTCTGCTCACTGGAGTGGCAGATGGGGGAGCAGGAGGCTGGAATTGCCATTGGAAGCTGTGAAGTCACATTTATTTTCAGCTGACTCTGACTTTTCTGCAATTAAACCTCCCCTTTTTTGCTGGTTTTAATACTCGCTGGCTGAGCTTTTATTATCAATAATGCAAAAGGTGTGAGGAAAGCAGGAGCTGGCCAAGAGCTGATGGAGGAAATCTGGAGATTTGCTGCACCTATGACACTCACACATCACCTTTTACAAACATTCTGTGGCCTCAAGTCAAAAGAGGAGATGTAAGAAGTTGTTCTCAAGTAGTTTTCAGTGGGAGGGAGATGGAAGCTGGACATAGCAAGCCCTAAAATGGGAATAATTGGAATAATAGCAATGTTAATGTTCAGAAAAGGGTTTAAAAATCATCATTTCAACCAAAGCAGCAGAAAAAAAAAGAGAGTGGAGAGGACTGGAATTTCACTCAGCATCATTCCCAAATCCACCCTTTAAAATGCTGGAACAGCTCTTTGCCCAGATCCCTCCTGGGGTAACTCTGCTGTTACATTCAAATCCCCTTTCCTTCAGGGTCACTTTATGAGCTCCTGCACAAATCATAGTTTTTATTCCTGCCCAAACACAGCATTTTCATTTTTACTGAGCAGTTAGAGAAGAACCAAACCCACACAAATTATCCCCCAAATGCAGCACCCTGGCCCCCAGTTCCCTCCCGTGGCCACCCCATTCCAGAGAAGAATAAATCCACAGAATCATCCCCCAAATGCAGCACCCCGGTCCCCCAAATCCTCCCCGTGGTGGCTGAAATCCCATCCAGCTCCACAGCAAATGCTGCCAGAGTGTTCCAGGGCCCTGCTGGAAGTGCTGGCCAGGGAAAGCAGCTCGGGAAGCGCTGATGAAACCCTTGGGCATCGCTGTCCCCTGTCCCCAAAGGTCGCTGTCACTCAGGGACAAAGCTGCCCTTCCCATTAACCAAATTCCCTTCCCAGGGCCAGCCAGTTGCAGATTATTTCCTTCCAAAGTGCACAACTTGGCTTCATTTCTGTTTCCTTCAGCTTTTTCATCTCCCAGGGGAATTTTATCGTGGCTCCCCCTTTGAAGTGTGCAAATAAACTCCAAAATAAGTGACAAAAGCCCGTGAAATTCTCTCCCCTCCCAGTAAGAAACTGGTGCCAGTTTGCCTCAGCTGAGAGATCTTTCCCACCACCTGCACCCCATTTTCCAGCACCCTGCTCCCCTTTCCCATCACCTGAACTCTCTTTCCCAGTACCTGAACTCCCTTTCCCAGTTCCTCCATCCATTTCCCCACACCTGCACCCCTTTCCCAGTCCCTGCACCCTTTTCCCATCACCTGCACCTCCTTTTCCATCACCTGCACCTCCTTTTCCATCATCCCCACCCCTTTTCCATCACCTGAACACCTTTTCCATCATCTCCACCCCTTTCCCATCACCTGCACCTTCTTTTCCATCACCTGCTCCCCTTTCCCATCACCTGCACCTCCTTTTCCCCTATCTCCACCCCTTTCCAATGCACCTGCACCCCTTTCCCACCACCTGAACACTTTTCCCATCACCTGCATCTCCTTTTCCATCATCTCCACCCCTTCCTGATCACCTGCACCCCTTTCCCACCACCTGAACACCTTTCCCATCACCTGCACCTTCTTTTCCATCATCTCCACCTCCTTTTCCACTATCTCCACCCTTTTCCCACGCACTTGCACCCCTTTCCCATCTCCACCCCCGTTGTTTGTTCCAGCCCCTGCACGCCCAGCTCGGGCTGAGCAGGATTGAGACAGTGCCATCTACTGCCACCAGCCCAGCTCTTCCTGCAGCTGCAGGGACAAACTGAAATAAAAACTTGAAATCGCCACCAGCTCAGCTCTTCCTGCAGCTGAAGGGACAAACTGAAATAAAAACCCAAATCGGGAGAGTCCCAGGGCAGGAACAGACGGGTCTGGGGGAGTTCCAGCAGTGCAGGAGCCAGCTCAGCACAGGGGGACAGCACTCCCTAGGGAACTCCAGTTAAAAAGAGGGATCAGGGGAATGAGAGTAATTTTTGTGGTAGGGAGACTGAAAAATAGAAAGAAGTGGAATGCTGGGTTGTGGCAGGAGGAATCTGGATTTCCCAAATCCAGCTGATTTGGGGTTTCTTTCCTTGCCTGGGTAAAGCACAAAAGTCAGGTGGGAGCAGGACAGGGGGCTCAGAAATAAAAAGGGTGGAAAGAGACTGTGGACAAGGAGTGGAGGAGCAGGACACAGGGAATGGCTTTCCACTGCCAGAGGGCAGGGATGGGTGGGATATTGGGGAGGAATTGTTCCCTGTGAGGGTGGGGAGGGGCAGGGATGGAATTCCCAGAGGAGCTGTGTCTGCCCCTGGATCCCTGGCAGTGCCCAAGGCCAGGCTGGAGCAGCCTGGGACAGTGGGAGGGGTCCCTGCCCATGGCAGGGGGTGGAATGGGATGGGATTTAAACTCCTTTCCACCCAAACCATTCTGGAATTCCGTAGAACTCAGAAAGCAGAAGCCAAACCAGTAACGGGTCCCAAGGCTGCCCAGATCAGCTGCCCTCAGCCAGCTGAGCCTCGCAGGAGGTGGAGAGGGGGAAATGAGCTGAGCCTGAACTGGGGTGAGCCATTCTGGGATCCACATCCACGCACGGATGCACCTCCAACAGCCTGAACATGGAGCAGGGAATGGTTTGGGTTGGAAGGGACCTTAAATCCCATCCATGGCCAGGGACACCTCCCACTGTGCCAGGGTGCTCCAAGCCCACCCAGCCTGGCTTTAACACGTGACAGACATTTGAGATGAATTCATGCACTCAGGGCCCGATTCCCAAAGGTTTAATCCACATTTTTTAGGAAGCCATAACAGAAGCAGCAGATCCCAGAGGCAGATTCTGTGCAAACAGGCCCTGGCAGACATTTCACAGCTGCCTGTGCTGGTCTGGTGCTTCAAGGGCAGACAAAGCTCTGCATCACCCCCTCTGTCTGGGCCCTCACTTCACCTCCTGTGCTCCCACCCAGGGACAGAGCAGAGGAGTGCTTCAGTCACAACCCATTAAGCAGCAGAGCCCTGATGAGCCATGTCCCCAAAAATGGCCCTCCTGGCCCCAGATGAACCTCTCCAGCTGGGAGGGTATGGCAGGCCAGGCATGACCAGCTCTGCTCCCTCTCCTGCTACAGCTGCTCCCTGTCCTGCTCCATGGGATCCAGGGAGGCCTGGAGGATTCTCTGCTCCCTGTCCTGCTCCATGGGATCCAGGGAAGGCCAGAGGATTCTCTGCTCCCTGTCCTGCTCCATGGGATCCAGGGAGGGCCAGAGGATTCTCTGCTCCCTGTCCTGCTCCATGGGACCCAGGGAAGGCCTGGAGGATTCTCTCCTCCCTGTCCTGCTCCATGGGATCCAGGGAAGGCCAGAGGATTCTCTGCTCCCTGTCCTGCTCCATGGGATCCAGGGAAG
>VZTR01006565.1:72258-90652 GCA_013400775.1 Chaetops frenatus | reverse complement strand
TTTTTTTTTAATAATAATACTCTTTTATAGATATCACACTGAGAGAATCCAGTCCCACAAAGCAGTTAACATCTCCCACTGCAATTAAAACAAATCAGAACTGGGGCTCATGAGACCTCTGAGAACTGGGCACAAACATCAGTAAGATAATTTTTTTCCCCACTTACTATCTAAATTCTTTGCAAACAAGATTCTCTTCTCTTGAGAGGACAGTTTCTAATTTAAAACCTGATTATCATCTCATTAATTTTAGCTGGTAACTTAGCCTTACAAAAATTTTTATGTAGTTCTTTATATGTTTTTTTAGAAAGAAGAGGATAAAGGACACTATATTAATTTGGGAATTAGGGTTCATTATTGTCATTTGTAACTGTTTTTAGTTTTCACATTTTCCCTTTTTTGCCCACTCTTCCTTGCCTCTCATCATTATGCACCTAGTCTTCCTTTGTACCTGTCTTTTCTGAGTGAAGTTTCTAAAGGGGAAATATTTTTATCTCTGTAAATAATATAAACATACACACATACAAAAATATATACACATTCATCCAAATAAACAATGTCAATATGTGAATTCCTACAGTTTCTGTACACCCTTCCCAACTTCACCCTTCAAATTTACAGTTCTCATCAGACTGTATGTTAGGCAAGGAATTATTTTCTTCCTTATTATAGTCTTGTTTTCTGCTACCACTACTAGGAAAATAATCTGAATTTGGTTGTGTGTATGTATGTATTTTTTGCCCAATACTATTACCCAATAATCATAATTTTTTATGAAGGCTTTTAAAAAAATCTCTGCAAGTGTGGCATTATTTTAAGTCCCAAATTAGAAGGGAAAAGACAGCAGAAGAAACAGTATATTTGGCTGGGGTCATAGCTACCACTATAAATTAAAGAAATTAGAAAAGCCACTTCCTCTCTACAAGATTAATTGAGCAGGTGTCTCTTCAGTAGAGTAAATGTTTTTCAAACAAAAACATCAGCTTAGTAGAAGTTCAAAAATGCTGTTGTAGGGCAACACAATAGTTGATAAAAGTCATGCTTTGCTCCTGGACTTTTCCATGAGCTGCTGGCATCTGTTGCCTTTCCTGCAGCACCGAACAAGAACCTAAACCTGAGCATTACCTTTCATTTTCTTGTGCAGAGATAGGCAAAGTAAGAATTCAGCTCTGACAAAGGGTAAGACCATGCTACCTTCAGCTACCATCAGCCTTGCACTCAGGGTCAAAACTCCCTGGAATGAAGGAAGTGAGTATGCTGCAAGAAAGCTCTGGAAGTCTGTAGCTTCTCATAGCACAGCTGGGTGAGATCACATTGTTCAGCTCAGAGACATCCTGTCTCAGTTCAAATATCTGCAGAGAAGGAGAATCCACAGCATCTCTGGGTAACCTGTGACAGGGTTTGGCCAATCTCACATGGAAAATGCCCTTCCTACTCTGTGTCTAAGCTTTGTTTGCTGCCTCTTCCCCTGCCACCATGCAACACTGTAAAGAGTCTGTTTTCACTACATCCCTCCTTGCATTGGGTAGTTCCAGGCAATATAGTAAGATCTTTTTTTCAGACTGTGCAAAGCCAGGTCTCACAACCTCTCCTGTGTGCCCCAGACAGATTGCTACTGGACTAGTTTACTTGTCTTGTAACAAGCTGACATGACAGAGGTGTCTTTGTCCCCACCATTTGTATGGCTCACATACTCTGGAACAATTAAAGACTCTGACATTGAAATCCTCTCACTAACAGTTTACTTCAGGAGAGAGGACAAAATACTGAGAGACTGAGCAAACTTAAATTCCTTTTCTAGCAGATTCTGTGCTATAACTCTATTGCCATTACCGCACAGAATTTCTTCCTTGTGCATGTCAGGTTCTCTTCATTAGTGCATAGTAAATTCTGTAATGTTATTACCCATAACAAAAATTTATTTTTTATTTAATTAATTACAAAGAAAATAAATAGTATCCACTGAAAGCAAAGGAGAAATTTTATGTAACTTGTAATATCTGATAAGGAAAACTTCAGGCTGTGATGTTTAGTTTTAGATTTGTAACTGATTCTGATTTCTGTCTTCTTGACTGCTATTGGGTATCTTATACTTTTATTAGCTATAGAAAAACAGATTTTTTTACTTGCATCTTTATGTAATAAGAGATAAACTTACTCAGTATAATAAAAAGGTTGTATTTTGCCATTTACATTTACAGATGGTCTTGAGCTTGAGTCAATTTAACAAAATATGAGTGGTCTGATGGTGGCTTGAACATTTAATGGACCAAATTGTATGTGAGAGGGAGCTGATGTAAATATCAGTGACACAGATGATTCCTTATCATGGTGTAGTGAATTAGATAATTTCCTTTCATATCCCTTGTATCTGGCTTCCAGTGTTAAATATTCCTTTTCATGCAGTGCTGCTGAAACAAAGGTCTTCCATAGCCCAGACTAGGCCACAATATCTCCTTTACGTGGGTTAATCAAAATTATTACTATTGAGTCCATCTGCTGTCTTTTTTAACAACTATTTGTTGCAGAGGGAACCCCGCTGGAGAGGAAGAGACAGGTTAATGGAGAAAATGAAATGGCTCTTTACTGCTCTGTCATCTGTGCCTGCTGAGTCCTGCTATTTCAGCTCACTAGCCAGGTTGGGATGACCTCCACAGCTAATGTAGGGGAAGGGGAAAAAGCTGAGTGAGAGCAAAGGGAGATAAGGGCATATCAAACAATGGAAGCCAATTCATCTTGTTTAAAAGAATTATGTGGATAGTATTATACATGGAAGTAGTTGTCTGGGGGGCAAAAAGAGATCCCTGCCTTGCTCTTAAAATCTTAACTCCTTTTAAGTGACAAATAATATACTCTTCTCTAAGTTGGTAGACCTTTCAGAGCACTTAGCAATCTTTTTGTAATTATTTACATTAATAAATCACATTGGGTGAGAAGCATTCATGACAGGGCTCCAAAAAGGCTCCAGTTACTTCCAATTTCTCATACAGAGAGGATTTTAAATAATCTCTTCTGATGTCAGTTCTTTACATGTTAAAAATATACCCTGAAATAAATATGAAACCTTAAAACAACATTACAAGAGTAAATGTCCTGTGTATTTGTACAGGTTTGCACAGTAATTTGTTGGCTTGGATGGAAGTGTTACAGCTGATCCTGATGATGCAGAGAAGTCAAGTGCTGATTAACATGTTCTTTTGTTGTCTGTTTCTATTTGGATTAAACTAGGCCCCTGAATATGCTCATTTAAATTGCAGGTGGCATGTTGCTCTGTTGAAGAGCATCTAGAACAGAGTGGACATGAATGGCTTCTACCACGCAAGACACCCCCACAGAGCTGCAAGTTCACATTACAGTCACATGGCCTTAAAAAGTCTGACCCCAAATCACAGCTGAGACTACATTGCTGTAATGGATATAGTCTGAAATTGCCTGCAAATGTTCATTTCCCAAGCCATACTGCTTGTAAGACTGAGAGATTCAACTGGAATTATAGTTCTTATTTTTCTGGGTTATTCCCAACCAGTTAAAACATGCAGGGTTTGGGGTTTTCCTTTTTTTTCTATATATTGTTTGTCCATCATATTCATATGTTGTATCAGTTTCTTTATGATCACAGTAGTGAAGTGCTTCATCATCTCTGAAACATTTAACCTCAGACCACACCTGCAAAGCAGACCATTGTCTCCATTCTCAAGGAAACTTCAAAATGCAGATTATGTTTTTAAATACTTTGGGGAGATATATCAGTACAAAATTTTAACAGGGCTGTATTGAGACTTAGGCAAGTTAATCATAATTTGTTTCTTTTTCTCAAAAATGTTAGTTAACGGATAGGAAAAAATTTAAAAAAAAAACCTCAAGAAAATTGCAATGAGGTGGCAGTAATAGATTTAACAGATACTAATATTTTCTTCTGTTGATGGCTCATTGAAATATGTACATTGAAATAATTTAGAAGTGAAATTCAAGAAATGCTTTAATTTAATATTTCAATGACACTAGCATCTTGTAGATTGCTGGATCAAAGTTTATATTCTAGGCATGTTAATTTGGACATTGCTATCTAAAGGCTTAAAATTAGGAAGTATTTTTTATTGCAGACAACCTGACAGACTTCCATTTAACTGTGCATTATTGCTGACCTCTTAGTCAGAACAACTTCACAACATACTAGTGAGTTTTTTAAACAGTGGCTTTCTAGTTGCACTGAAAATTTGCTGGAATGTATTTGGTCTGGCCTGTGACCGATGGGTTTGTGAAGGTGTATTGCTGAAATAAACACATGCAAATACTGTCTTCTTAAAGGCATGATGACCTTTTACATATGATTTCAGTAAATTAGAATTTTAAACCCCAAATCCATACAGCTATCTCTTCAGTATTGTATGTACCTATAAATATTTCGAAACTAATATCAGAACAAAATCATGTTGACCTGGAAATATGTTATGCATATATGGATGAGATTATAAATGTTACACACACACACACACAAAAAAAGATTGACTTCTATGTCTAAGTGTGAGGTAAATTATCCTCATCTTAGTTCTTTCACAGCAATAAATACACAGATATAGTGCTGAAGACCTTGCCTGGACACAGAATTATTACCAAGTCTTCCACTACAAAAGCCAAATCATTATGGTTACAGTGTTCAGATCCATGGAAAAGGCCACACCAGTCTCAGAAATAGATAGACTTTAAACTTAGCATTTCTGTATCATTGAGGTGTAATGTTTTCATTTTTCCTGAGTCCTTTTGAAAGCAAACGTCAGGACTGAATGCAAGTCTGTTTTTGGAAATGGCTGCATTTGATTAAATAACTCTGAAATCTAACAGAGCTCTGGTACAATCATATGCATTTTCTTAATTCAGGAGAAAATAAAATAGGATTGCTATCATATAATACATATATATGTGTGTGTATATGTATATATATGTGTATACATATTTATGATGCAACTTCTTTTTCTATTAAATAATTTTGCATGTTTTGCCTTAAGGATGAGAGATTTTAAAAGTTGAAAAATTATTAAACATATAATTTAATGATGCTCAATTTAACCATGAAAGCAATGCAAAAGAAGTCAATGATCTAAAGGCAGAATACTGCATGGATGAGATTGTCTGTCTTTGCCAATCCATTTTTAGTTAGCAGTAGTTTTAAAGTAAACCAAATGCTTATCTGAGTTTCCTGGTACATTTATATAATCTGGCTCTGTACATATCAGCTGGAGAGCAAAGAAATCAAACTGTTTTGAAATACTTAGGGCAGACTAAGGAGATGAGTAATGGCCAGTGGGGATTTTTCATGAACCAAATATGTCAGCCCCGTCAGATGTCCTCTTGTGACAGGCTTCAAGCCCTTATGGATAAAGGAAAAAGTAGGCAAGCTATGTCTTGAATATAATAATTTCTTTTGATATTTTTTCAGATTATGTTCTTATGAATAACTAAGTGAAAGGATTAGGAGGTGTATACAAACTGTTTGGAGAACTGTATCCTGTAGTATCTACTGTATGAGATCTGCTCTGGCTTTTGGGAATAAACAAATATTCAGTGTAATAGAGACACACATTATTTTTTATGATACCAGTAAATTTGCACTGAATTCAGTGTTCATCTAACAAATTAGAAGGCTGTTCTGTGTAAAACCATGGTGCTATTCAGTAGGGTTATGTGCAAGGATCCCAGTCAGAAGTAGTTAAACAAATATACAAACAGGAAAAACTGACCTGTTCATACAGACTGGAGAGCAGCACTGTGGAAAGGGACCTGGGGGTCCTGGTCGATCACAAGCTGACTATGAGTGAGCAGTGCCCTGGCAGCCAGGAGGGCCAAGCCTGTCCTGGGAGGCATCAGGCCCAGCATCGCCAGCCGGGCAAGGGAGGGGATTGTCCCGCTCTGCTCTGCACTGGGGCAGCCTCACCTCGAGTCCTGGGGGGCAGTTTTTGGTGCCACAATGTAAGAAAGACACTAAACTATTGGAGAGTGTCTGACAGAGACCTACAAAGATGGGAAAGGGCCTTGAGGAGAAACTGTGTGAGGAGCAGCTGAGGTCGCTTGGTCTGTTCAGCCTGGAGGAGACTGAGGGGAGACCTCATTGCAGTCACAGCTTCTTGTGAGGGGAATAAAAGGGGCAGACCCCCGATCTCTTCTCTGTGATGACCAGTGACAGGACCCAAGGGAATGGCCTGAAGCTGTGTCAGGGGAGATTTAGGTTGGGTATTAGGAAAAGTTTTTTCACCCAGGGGTAGTTGAGTGCTGGAACAAGCTCCCCAGGGATGTGGTCAGAGCATCAAGACTGACAGAGTTCAAGAAACATTTGGGCAACACTCTTGGGCACTTAGTGTGGCTTTTGGGGCTGTCCCGTGCAGGGACAGGAACTGGATTTCAATGACTGTTGTGGATCCCGTTCAATTCAGAATGTTCTATGATTCTGTGACCAGGACACACGCAGAAAATTAGTTCTAAGTCTAGTGTAGAACAAGATAGGTCCAAACTAGACACATTATGCAAAAAAGCACAAAAAGTGGACAATTTGCTTAATATCATTCTAGGTTGTATGGCCTACTGCTTTAGCCTACAAAATATATGATGCAAAGCAATGCTTTTACTGGTTAAAGCAAAAGGAAAAGAGTATTCCAGAAGAGATGTAGATTTCTTGAAGTCATGAGCAATGACAATAATCAAGATGTCTTGAAAATGTGATCTATGATAGAAAATTGAATTAATTTCTTTTGTTTAGCATCAAGAAGATAGGAAAAGGATAGGAAATAAGGCAAAGGATTTCAAGAATGTAAAAACAAACAAAAAAGATTACTGCAGAGAGAAAAGAATAATCTCTTCCTATGATAATGATGAATAGGACAAAATTCATAGGTACATATTTCAGCAAGAAAGATTTAGGTTAGGTATGAAGTAAAATATTATAGTAAGAAGTATAGTGAAGCACTGGGATGAATTGCCTGGCATTTCCAGAACTGTATATCTTTATTAACAGGTTAGCAAAACATCTATCAGGGTGACACAACACATAGTTAATCTGGCCTTGAACAGAAGGGTGGACTGAGTGAAATATTGAAATTCTCAAACTTCTGATTGTGTGCTCTGATTATTTGGTTGTGGATTATTGTCTGGCCTACAACTTATTTAAAATAATATTGTCTTTAACTCATCCACACAGTTTAATCATAACTTCCATTTGAGCACAGAACTCTTTGGTGGGTTGTTGTTTTGGTTTTTTTTTTTTTTTTTTTTTTTTTTTTTTTTTTTTTTTTTTTTTTTTTTTTTTTTTTTTTTTTTTTTTTTTTTTTTTTTTTTTTTTTTTTTTTTTTTTTTTTTTTTTTTTTTTTTGTTTTTTTTTTTTTTTTTTGTTTTGTTTTGTTTGTTTGTTTGTTTGTTTGTTTGTTTGTTTTGTTTTGTTTTCTTGCAGTATAATTCTGGACAATCTGTCTTGTAATGCCTGCATGTTACACCTTTTTGATTTTCTTACATTCTCCATAAAAATTCACCCTGAATTTGAACTTCTGGAAATTACTGGAATTCAACTGTTAAGAAAAAAAAATTATTTTAATTAGTTGATATCCATTTTTTTCTCCCTTTATTTTAAAACTCTTTTTACATGATCTACATTAATATTCAGATTTTTCATGTAATTGTGCATCTGTCAGCACCATATTTCTTCTCCCCCACCCCTTTTTAAAATTCCTTGAAATTCCTCACATTCTTTTTACCTCTTGATTTCCTTAAAAACTGTAAAGTGTTCCAATTTTTTAATCTTACTCTAATTTTATATCATTCCTGAATGACTATATTCATAAACATTATATTCATAAACAGTTGATAACTGTTTTTCTCAGAGATTTCTCAACCCTTTCACATGATGCCTTAGTTCCTTATTAGCCTTCCCTTGTTTTCCTATCAAGTTATTTCCTTTTAAACAGCAAACTCAATATTTTCACTGTTTTCTCTATTATGTATAATTTCATAATCAACTTGGAACGGCCATAATATGAATTTCTGATTTCTGTTGTTCATCAAGTCAATAGGAGTAGCTCAGCTTTACCAAGGGTCAAAACGTCTTGAATAACCATTCTCCTAGACTAATATACATTCAGCTTACACATACTTCTGCTTTTATTTCTATCTTTTTCTTTTTTTCCTTTCTTTTTTTTTTTTTTTTTCTGAGAACGGAAAAAGGATTGGACTGATTTTTCAATAAATAATTAACAGAACTAGTAGAATTAGCCACTGATCCAATTTTCATTAAGACAGCTACATAATGCATAATGCATGCTATGATAGACATGACAACAAAAAAATACAGGATTTCAATATCTTTGCCTTTAGTATAACATCCATATAGAGCTGTAAAAAAAAAATTGCATTTTTTCCTCCATCAAAATTTTTTCAAGTGACTTCCTGTGTAAAGAACAATAATTTCCTCACGTGGTCATTTATTATATATACAAGTGGCATGTCACTAGAAAATGTGCAGTTCCCATAGAAGCTAACAGAGCAAGGTTCCTCCTTTGTTATACTGACACCAGTGTTTCCTTCACATTTGCAAATGATGGATTCAGAGCAGCAGTTGAGAATGGCAGGAGATTTTAGATTCTCCTATACTCTTGATCAATTTTGATAGGACCATGACATGCTGTATGAAATATAAAGGATTCCGTGCAGGGAAACTCCAGTCTATAATGTTGCACAGGAATGCCATTTGAAACTGACAGATATGAAAAAAGTCTTCCCATGAGGAAAAATTGAGAGCATCTTAGCATCGTGCAGGCAGAAAAAAAAAAATCTTTTCTTTTTTTTTATTTTTATCTTTTTCTCCAGAGTGTGTTCCCATTACTAGAAAAATAAAATCTAAACTTAACTATATGATTAAGTGGAGTTAGGTTCTATGCCCAGAAAACATCTGAAATCAATGGAAAAAAATGTTCTCCGATTTTGTAGGGACGAAAACAATGTATGATTTTTTAGTAGTTTCTCTAACTAAAAAAAAAAGATTAATCAATGCTCATCTCATCAAATGTGTTTCGTGTTTCATCTGATTTCCTTCTAGATAGGTATTGCCTCTGCTTTACATTTCATCTAAAATTTTGTCTCAGACTCAAAGTTCAAAAGGAAAATGGTCATTTTTTCTGGGATTTGCTTTAACTATGAAAATTATAAATTGAGTTTTATCAATTAGATGTGCATCTTCTAACCATAATTTTATTTCATTATTTCTGATTAGAAAAACTCTATGACATGGTATTATTTCATTCATGTGAAGATGATGAAGACACTTGTATAATGTAAAACAGGAAATAATCTATATAGTGTTCATCTGCTCTATCACTTCCTTGTAAAATTAATGCAAGTGGAGACAACATCAGTTCTGATATGTACTCTCATTTTAAAATTCTCAGACAACAAAATTATTGCAGATTGTCAAATATAAAATCAAATTATTGCATGGTCCTTTGAAGTAAGGGTGAAAAGTTCTAATGAGTAACATATTCAGACTCAAATTCATGCCCATATATTTAGTTTTAATGTTAACTCCACCTTGGATAAATACTACTGACAAACAGAAAGTTGTTAAGAGAAATCTGAGGTTTGTCTGAGCCTAGGACCAATCAGTCTATCTTCATATACAATACTTTACTTCTTTAATGTTATCTTCCTTTACCAGTTTTTTTAATTATGCAATTATCATTGTCCAAGTATTCTGCCTCTGAGTGAGTGATGGTCAATTTTTTAATTAAATTTGCATACAAATGTCACATCACATGGTTCTTTTGCATAACCCAGTGGCAGAATTTGTTTCCAGATTTGTAATTAAATTGACGTTCAATGGCATATTTCATCTGCTAGGTGTGCAGGTGGGAAAAGGTTGCAAGTTTAATTGAGATTAAACAAATTATAATTATGTAAATGCATTCATGTAATGTATAATTAAAATAGAAAAACAGGATATACGGGGTAAGGAGGAGAAGTAAGTTTGAATTAAGCTAGAAAATATTATTATTGGAATAAAGTTTCTTTTGATTTCAGAACCTCCCTATACAGCATCTACATTAACCCTGGCTGTAGCCTGTTGTCTCAGTTGGGACAGGCTTGATGGAAAAAATGATTTTCGAGTAATATGGAAAATAATAAAAAGAAAGAGTCAAAGTGATGTAATGTTAGAAGCAC
Organism: Chaetops frenatus; assembly: GCA_013400775.1. Lineage (NCBI taxonomy): Eukaryota > Metazoa > Chordata > Aves > Passeriformes > Picathartidae > Chaetops > Chaetops frenatus. The sequence goes on along the minus strand of VZTR01006565.1, from coordinate 80,458 downwards.
CTTTAAAATATTATCCCACTTCTATTTAGTATAAGGTGTGCTCTTTGCAGCAATGAAATAAAAAAAATGATTTTCCATCAGGCAGATGTGGTAGCAGATAAGGAAGGACACACTGGAACTGAAAGCCACTGGGATTTTCAGGGCTTTGAGACAGAAACATTTCTTTAACTGAAGATGGATTCCTTCTGCCTCTGAAAGTCATGTACTCTCCTTGCCTCCCTCCCCTTTCCTCCACTGTTAAATCACTGGCACCAGAGAATATTGATCCATTATTTATCTTTGGTCAATGGAATGGAAACAGAAATATTAGGAAGGAACTACTGGAGATGTGAACACAAAAATAACAATTTCAGTGTCAGTTTTAGTGTTCAAATCTTTCAAGGAGGCCGTGTTAACATGAGTGGAATCTCTCTGATGACTGTAAGAACCTACTCATATTTAGGGTGAACATTTCTAAAAGTGATAATTTCTATTCCTCATTAATTTTATACCCAAAATCACAAAGAGATAGAAATCACCAGTGACAAGTCTTTGAAGTGATCAGACCTTCTCTCACATTTCCAATGAGAATTTCTGATTCACATGCCCAAATCTTTCCTGCAAAGACATCATATACAATGCCTACACAACTGTATCAGTTGCAATTGTTAATGTTTTGTCTATTGGGCTTTTCTTCTATATCAGTGTCTGCTTTTTCATAATGGTTATTTAACTGCAAGAGAGATATAACACTTACCTTTTGCTTGATATTATTTCCCACCATGTAATTTACCCAATTAAAATATATTAGCTAATTATATGTGTGTGATGGTATTTAAGATGTAAAGATCTCTTCGTTTGGTTGATAGTAATTAATTAGTTTTCACTCGAGTGTTTTTCTAGCTGTGATATTATGAGATGTGCAAAATAATAATTTATAGATTTGGTTAAGTATATTTCACTAATTAGGGTTCTCTGGGGATTTGTAATTGATTTAATAGAAGTTGAATGAGTTAGTAGATATATGGGTAGCATAGAACACATGAGGCTATGGGAGACAGATACCTGGAAACAGAATAACTGGCTGAGAAATTATGTTTTAGCTGTTGACTGTTCATAAGGACTTGATCACAAATATCAGATTTTTCCTAATTTTTGCATTATATTTTAAATTACAATATTTTATTCTGTAGGACTGTAATAAATTAGCATCTTTTGCATATGGACACTTGCATATATTGTATATACATATATATGTATGCATATATATAAACACACACATATATACATTTCCCACACATATCTGTTATAAGCATACAACTCTGGAATATCTGGTCTCTTTCCTGTTTTTGCTCAGTGTAAGAATACACTTATAAGTACAAACCTATTCAAACACGCATCTGCCATATTTGCACTTTATATATATCCAGAAGGTAATGAAGACAAGGGAGATAACTTCTTTTCAGAGAATGAGTAAGAAGTGATAGCACAAATTTGACACAGAGAACCAAACATTAAAAAAAAATCTGAGGGGTTTATGAGAAGAACAAAGAGGACTGGAGCCAAAGCTGCATGCCAAGTATTGCTCAGCCACAAGGACCAGGTAAAACAATATGAACTTAGTTGAGCTTTTGTCAGTCTACATTGCTGTGTCTCCTCTGACCAGAGTTGCTCTGGGTTTCCTTGTGTCTGTGTGGACAATGTCTACAAAGGGAGTCATTGACATTTGCTGGCCACAGGAAGGGGAGCAGGAAAGGCACAGTGACAGCACAGCACATGCCCACAGCCTTGGGGTTAACTGCTGTGTGGATCACTGTCCCCTCAAGGGGCACTGGTCCTCCCATCAGGATGACTCCACCTGGCCTCTCAGAGAGATTGCTAACACTGATAAATCAAGAGAAACAAAGCTGCAGGCAAATCAGGAAAAGCTGAGTCTCTTGTCTAAGTCCTGAAGCCCTGTAAACTCAGCACAAAGATTATGCCCGGTTACCAGCAACACTTTATTTCAGGGGTACATAACTAAAAATCAAACCATATAGTGGGCATTGTTGATATAATTAATTGTATTATAATACATCTTGGTCTTGCAGCCAAGATATGAACACTATTATTTTTACCTTATAGAGTAAAATCCAGCTTCATGTTTAAGTGGATTAACATCTACAAAACCTAAAGGAGCAACCCTTGCCTACAGTCTGAAAAATGTTTCAAAAATATTACTTCAATATATATGTTTTTAAGTATTAGTGAAATTAACAGATTTAGGTTAAATATAGCACAGTGAAACTAAAGAAGTTGCAAGAATGTATAACTGAATTCATATCTTGAAAAAGCTGAAATTCTCAGGGTAAGCTGAGAGGAATAATAACATGATGAAAATGCAGGTAAGGGAATAGAGAGTGTTTAAGGCTAAATTAATGTATAACCAAAGGTTATGCATGTCATGTAGTAATAAATACTGAAAGAATAAAAAAGGTCAGTAGGGATGTACATGGAAGTCTAAAAATAATTGAAGCAGGAAAATAGCCTATCAAAGTTATAAAATATCCAGAAAGAACTTAGAAGAACTTAGAATGAACCCTGACTGAGAAAAGTAATATGGAAAATAATAAAAGAAAGAGTCAAAGTGATGTAATGTTAGAAGCACTTTTAAAATATTATCCCATTTCTATTTAGTATAAGGTGTGCTCTTTGCAGCAATGAAATCAGCTCCTTCATTGCTGCAGCTGAAAAGGAAATAGATGTAGATTATTTCAGAGGAATAATCATGAATGAAATAATGAATGAAAGATATTTTGCAGACAGTTTTATCTGTGTTCATGTAGAAAGTATAAAATATTCAGGATACTACTTCAACTCCTTTTTCCTGTTCTGTTCTCCACTCAACAGTGTTAGGATTGAATTAAATTGTTCATTTCTTGAAATATTTTGCTTCAAGTTTGAGAACCAGGCAACAGAAAACAGGGACTGTGAATATTAATATAAAAAGGAAATTATCTTCTTTCCCTCAATAGCCTAAGCCTTTCTGATTTCAGTTCAATGATGGTCAATGCAAAATAAAATATTAGAATGAGCACTGAATTTCAAATCTGTACTCAAAACAAAAATGACTTTGAATTCAGATCAAGTTCTATAGAATCTTCACCAATTTCATGTATCACCAAGATTACTTTGATAACTTCACCTGGCAACCTATTCAGATGCTTTCTCATTCTTGATGTGAAATAGTTTTCCTTCTAGCTCCCTGGAATTTATCCCGTTGCAATGCCCACAGCTTGCTGTTCTTTCATAATGTTCAAGAAGAGTCTGTCTCTGTGTTTTCCTTAAATATCTGTTAGGTAGTTAAAGACAGCATTAGATAATTCCTTAGTCTTTTGTTCAAGTTGAATGATGTCAACACCCTTGGCATCTTCTCATACATGCCCTTTAATCATCTTGGTATCCTCGACTTTCTTGTTCAGAGAAATGCAAAAACTGGACCTATTTCTTCTCAAGTTGTCTCAGCAGAGCCAAGTAGACAGGAATAATCCTTTGATGAACTGGCTTCACTTGCAAACATATAGTCAGTCTCCAATTCCCAGTGTGGCACAGATATCTGTGGTATCTTTTTGTAAGCAGAGGAAAGCATGCTTCCAGAGTGAGCATCCTTGGCCTCCCAATTCCTCTCTTATACATTCACATGGCTTCTCCAGAGACCTTTTCCCTTTTCACATGTTTTTCTGCTTCAAAGATTAAAAGATAATCAGATCCAGTTCCATGCTAAAGTGAATGTATAAAATCTTTTTTGTCTTTTTTATTGTAAGTTTCGTTGTTTTCCTCCATCATGAACCTCTTTATTGCAAATTCTGGCAACGTTTTTCTAGGGTCATCTTTCCCTACACAACAAGAGTCTTCACTGTATCTAATAATGGGTGTGATAGCAGCATTTTTGTATTTTCTGCTTGTATAAAAATTTGCCTCTTGAAAATGTTAGATAAGAGAGATATATTTTTGAAAAATATGATTGACAGTTCACCTATTACATCACTATAATACTCTTGTATTTTTCTCTGAAATCAGTTTAGACCAGTATGAACAAAGCAAAATTTCATGTCAAGAATCTACCTTCATCATCTTTTCTGCTTTCAATGTAGCTGAACATTAAGAGTGTGAATGCTGAAATTAATGTAAATATGCTCTTCTAGAAAACCATCACCTCGTTTTTTGCTCTCTGCCAGTGTATCCCTGTGTCCTGAAGCCATTTCTATTCCAGTTTGTCTCTTTTTTTGCCTTTAGATTTCTCCACTTCTCTGGAGGGTTTTTTCTTTACCTTCTAAGCAACCAGTCTTAAAGAATCAATGTGACATAGTTGTCTGTTGTTTTAATCTATCCCATCTTGCTTGCCCATTTTCCTGTAGTTCAGGCTTTCAAATTAACCCACAACTTCTCTCCAGGCTTTTGCATGCTCCTACAAGATATGAGGACAAGGCAGCTTAATAAGCTGCAGGGTGTAGCTGTCTGAGAATTAAATGTTAACAAAAATTTTAAGATAAATTTCCCTTTTATTTGTAAACAGTTGCTCAAGTTCTAGTCTCATGACAGTGTAAATCCAACCCTATTACTGGCCTAAACTGAGATCAAAATATTTTCCTTTATTTCTTCTTAGTATGGATATTCTACAGTCATTTAGGTTTTTTGGCTAGATTTAAGTATGCAACTGACAAAGAAAATTTTCAGTATTCCAAAAGCCTAATAGGAGAAATTCTTTACTTGCAAAAGAAAAAACTGACACATCCATTCCATACAATGAAAAGATTTTGTATGTCTAACGCTGACCTAAACATTGCAAAGGAGATGTTTACAGATGCCACAGAAGTGGTTAAGTGTGCCCCAAGTTAAGAGACAGACAAAGTGAGTGGGTAATCCGTTGGTAGAAAAGCACTGATACAGAAACTTTATTAAGACTAGAAATAGTTAGACAGTTCTCTCAGTGTGTTGACTAAAATTTCATCATTTAAGCCCTGCAAATGCTCTCTCTGTGTGGAAGATTACCATTGAGGTGAAAAAAATACTCAGTTCTGTAGGACAGAATGCCACCAGACAAGTGCCTAAGTCTCAGACTATTAGGTTATTTCTTTCATTTCCAGATTCCAATTATAGGACAGCATTCTATAAATGTGTAACATCATTTTACAAATTCTCTTCTCCATAAAGTTTGGGCACATTTTCCTGTGTTTTTGTTGGTTTACAAGCATAGTCACATTAACTTTGGTGAAGGAGATATTAATGCTGCAGTGAGCAAGCAGTCCCTCTCCCCAGTCACAAAATAACAGCAGCAAATAAATGATATTTTCCATGCGCCTGAGATATGCAGTCCAATGAAAAAAACCCCTCCAGGCTCTCTTGGAGGTGCTAGAGAATACAAAACAAGCCTGAAAGCTACCAATATTCGAATTAGCAGAATCCAGAGGTGTGTTTTTATTATTTTGTTTATTAATATGAGATAGGATAATCAGGGAGAAAAATGTCAATGCAAAATTAGAACAAAAATAGCACATCCAAGAGCTTACTTTTTTCCCTCAAAGTGTTTTCTTCACTGAGTTTAATTAAACTCTCCATAGCCTGATGAGCAAACTTCCAATTAAGTTCTCATAATAAAAGAGTAAACATATAAAATAACTGCCTTCATGGGTAAGCAAATTTGAAAAGTAAATTCTAGTATATTTTAGTAAATTTTAGTGCTTTGAACAAACTATGTATGTTTGTGGGTTTTTTTCAAAGTTGTGGGTTTAAAACTGGTATATTCACATAATTAAACCACTATTCCAGTAGAAACTAAAATAGAAGGTAAAAAGATTATAATCTTTTATGTTTATAGTACACTAATTCTCACAGTATCATTATGCAACAGGTTGGTGATACCAGCAACATCTTCCAGATGCAGCAGTTTTGATGAGTCAAAGGGTCAGTTAATCCTCACTGAAATTTTTTTACAAGGAGCATTAGAGGGGTGGGATAGGAAGTGAAAAGCTTGAAGGAGTGCAGAAAAAATTAATCTATTGTTTTCAACCAGATCAGGTAGCTATAGATTCAATAGCACCCACCCAGCTACTAGAAACCATGAGACACTCAGTAGGGATGCTGCTTAGCCTTGGAATGCTGTGGCCACCCATTGCAGTTATTAGATTTCTGTGTCTGTGGTATTCTTCTTCTGTGAATATAAACAAAAACAGATTTAAAAGAAAGAAAAGAAGGAAACATTCTTTCATATAGTCAAAATTAGTATTTGATACTGATGCCAAGAGTCATGACACTTTGAAGAAGAAGAAACTTTGAGAAAATGCTTTCAGATGGCAGATAAGCAAAGCACCTCAGTTGGCTTCAGGAAGGGATAAGAAAAAGAATTTCAGACTTTGATGTTCACAGAGCATGTGTTAATATTTTAATAAAATGCAAGATGACTCCGGATAGTAGGTGTGTTAATGCACATACATTTACAAAATCATCTTCCTGAAAAAACTTAAATTCCTTGGAAAATGGGAATAATTTCAGCTGTTTCCATAGGTAGAGGAGATTTTATCTGCAGGAGTATTTTCATTCACAGTCATACCATTCTGGTCAGTTCCTAAGAATAATAATGTGGGACAGACATATGACCTTCTGAGCCTCATATGCACAGAATTCATGTTCGCTGACAAAAGGCAAGGTCTTCATTACCTTTTTGCTTTTCTCTTAGTTTTGTTTTTTGTATTGTATATTTTTTAATTAGATATTGAAACGCTATATAATTATAGGACCTTAAGTAATATCATAAAAACCTGAACAATGATCTGCCTTTCCCATATCCCTTCATTTTCCCCTCTGACACAGAGCTCATCCTTTCCAGATTGTGTTCTGTGAGAAAATTGCTGATTATACTAAATGCAGACACTACAAAGTATTAGATGTTAAAATTTATCTAGTTTCAAATAATAGAAACTGTGTGATAAAAATTGAATATGAATTTATGTTAGGCTTTAAAAAAATCTGAATTTTCACATTTTTAAAAATGTTTTTATCCTGACTTACATGAAAACCTACAGAATTCTCTGATTAAATGGAAATATAAATGCCAGATTTATATGGGAATTTATCATTGGAAACTGTTAATTATTTGTTATGATACTGTTGATACACCTTGTCTGTAGAATTACAACTTACTGGAAGTCTCCTGACTAAAAAGCTAACTAAAAGATACAATACTTTTTGCTTAGAAATTAGTCTCATGGTATCAAGAGCAAGGCAGTAAATAAATGTCTGTTCTGCTATGTACAGTCCTGGCTTTACTACTGTTCTCAGTATGTAGCTGTGTGTCCTAGCATACCAAACTATTCACAAGTTTTAAAATAAACAAAAAGTCTACTTTATTGTGATTATTTTTATGCACTTCTGCAACCTTATTCCTCACATCTATAAATTCTTGCTGATATTTGCAGTATTTCTGCTCCTATATAAGGTGTCTGCAGAGCAGGTCTCAAAAGTTAGGTCTGATGCAAACTGTAGTGAAGTTACTAGTCACCTATTACTCAACTGGCTTTCCAATAAGGTCAGAGATTAAAGATAAAAAAAAATACTTAGAGAATAGAAGTTCCATTACTGGCTTGGAAAAGTCTCTGAATGTGCACTTCTTTTATGTGAATTTCTAGTCAGTTAACCGCTGATAGAAGTTGATGTGGTTGTTCAGCCATTTCAAATAAACTTGCTGTCTGAAACACCAATAATTCAACACTATGCCAGAAGGAATGATTCCCAGCAAAAAAACAATTCTTCATTTCCCACTAAACTATCTTACCATTACTACTGGACCTACAAAGAGTGGATGGTGCATTAGAAGTTAATTTCCTCTCAAACTGTCTTACAAGCTAAATTTCAGAAAGAAAAGAAGTCTGGGACACTTGACCNNNAGTGTCCCAGACTTCTTTTCCTTGAGCCTCTGTAGTTGAATCAAGTCTGGGCCTTGGAGGTGCTTTATATCTGAGAAGTGAATGTCTCAGACATCTCCACCTACTCCACTTTGGTTCACATTGCCAACTGTCTTTGGACACATGAAGTGGATTCTTTTAGGACAAAATGAACCTTGAAATTCACTTCACTTGCAAGTTTAATGCTGTTCTGAGCAAATCACCCTTCAGATAATGAGGATGAGCCTAGAATTAGTTCAACGTAGAAAACCCCTGAAAATGTTCCAAGACCACCCCTTATT
>VZTR01006565.1:31279-46031 GCA_013400775.1 Chaetops frenatus | reverse complement strand
TGCTTTTGATCAGTTATCCTGTTCTAAACAAAGAGGATCAGGGCCAAGTATGATTTCTTCTGAGCATTTTCTACCTGTCCACAGCCAGTATCAGGTCTCTCTTTTGTAAGTTTTTCTGTCTTATTTCACTTTATTCAAATGAAACCTTGCCTGGCAGTGGTTTAACAATCAAAGACTGTTGGGTTTACTGTATTTATCACAGGTTAAATGCCAAAAATACTGCACCTAACCATCTGCTTGAAATATGACTCCAGAGAAATAAAAAAAAGTCTAAATGGACCATTTTCTGCTACAATAAAAGAGAAAGTATAAAAGTCTCAATCCCCTTTTAATATATTAAATGAATAAAGACATTTTTAGATTTTACTAAATGAATCTATTTTATTTAAACTCCATATTAAAATATTCTTTCTGTAATGCTAATCAAAATGGTGATTATCAAACAGTACAATGTTTGCCTGGGGTAAAATTTATTTTTATAAGAAATGTAATAATTTCTATTCAAATATGCCAGCTGTTCAATTTTTCTTCAATAAAATGATATCTAGAGAAAGGATGATGTGCTTTTTTCTAATCTCTGCTTTTTTTACTCTTACCCCATAATGAATAAATTCTTTCATTTCTTAGAGTCAAAACTCTAGTGAAGAGGAATTTCATAGTGAGAATTTTCCAAGACTTATGAAAGCAAATACAGAAAGAAAGGAAAAAACAAGAAATTAATATGGCACATATTAATCTTTTAATACTTTTNTACCTGTTTAAAGGAGAAACAGAAGAAAAATGTGGTTTTTTGCCTGAAGTCTAAAGAAAGCATTAACAAATTTGGGAGGTCTAAGTTATCAGGCATGACTTCACAGTGCTTCCAATCCCATAAGAATTGAGATCTTTTGTTTACTCTCAGTTCATAACCACTATTCTAGCTGTTCACATACCTTCTCTGGTATTTTCAGCCCCCAATACACAAAAACCTGCAAGCAAACTCATTGCCTGAAAACTGCTGCTGCTGTGGAAAATAGTCATTCTCTAATCAGGTCATGTCTAATTATCTTCTGTCAGAGGACAAAGTCCTTTCTTCAACAGAACTCACAGAAAATGGGGTTTGGTGTCCCCACCATAGATTTTCTCAGGCAGCTGCCCCACTCCTCTTCTGCATGCTACGAAGTTGCTCAATTCTGCCATGCAATTCTCTTGTACCAGCATTCCCTACTCCATTTCAGCCAAAATGAGATATATTATCAAAGGATGTTGAAACAGCTCTAGGGTCATTTATTAATTTTTTCTTAAACTTATAACTTGGAATGTGCCAAGGTCCACTGCTAGAGGAAGACAACACAGAGCCCAGTACACAGTCCCAGTCCCCCTCCTGTGTGGCTTACATCTGCCTCTATTAGCTAAAGCCTAATAACTGGCCTTTAGACTGAGCTGAGTAAGTTCCCCAGTCTACTTTTTCACTGAAATTAGAGTTCCAGATCTCTCTGGTACAGAGAGAGTTTCTAAAATATGGTGAATCAACAAATATACTTTAAACTCATTAAACTTTCTAATTCATCAAATGACTAGGTGACTTTCCTTTTAATTTGGAAACTGTATTTTACAAGACCTCTCCCAACTAATTCCATCTACAGCAGAAAAATATCTTTCTTATTTCAGCCACATGGAGAGAATAACACAATCCTAAAACACATCTTAAAACCAAACTGTAGATTGTCCAGATTACTGCAGCTGTAATTCTGTGATACCTTTCTTCCCTAGTTCAAGATATATGCCTGAGACATTTATATTGTCAGAATTTGTCTCCACTTATAATGTTTATAATGTTTAATTCCATTCACTCTCAGAATCTCATTCTAGTCAATACTGCATTCACCCCTTTGTTTTGCTCTTCTTGCCATTGAGGTTGTCCTTGTATGTTGTGTTTCTTCTCTGTTTTAAATACTGGTTATGTAATCTTCCTGATTATCCAATGGCCATTCATTTTCTTTTTCTCTCATTCAGCTGTGGTCTGTCATATATGCACACTTGATAATGAGGAGACTGCTTTGCATCATCCTGACTAAAAAAGCTTTACACAAGTTGAAAGTTTCTTTCTTCTTATTGCAGTTCTAAAAAATAAAGGTCAGCAGTGGCTGGACTAAAATTATCATCTTGCATGAAGATTGCCATTATGTGGAAGGATTTCTGAAGTCAGATGTAGACATAAAGTACTAAGATGCCACTTAATAGGTATAAGCCCACTCAAATGAGATTGGCAACATCTACATGACTAGATCTAGAAATACTCCTGGTTTCCCAGGTTCAGGAGTTCATTATGACTTTACTTCTCTATATGATAAAATCCAGGGAAGATTCTTGTCTTCACATTTTAACACACACTCTGGATTCTACTGGAAGTCAGACACATACTTGGTATATACAGCACACTACATGAGCCTCTTTTCTAGACTGATTATCAGGGTGTCAGGTTTGCAGCAGTACAATGCAGTATTTTACAACCAGTAAGTGGCAACACATCATCTAAAATTTACATGTCCTTGGAACACAGGTGAGATTTATGTTGTCCTCTCATCAAATACAAGTTCAAAATTACTTAGCATTCATAGATGAGAATGCCCATCCTGGAATGTGTAAACAGCTGATAGTAAAAATAGGCCAAAAACTCTTCTTCACCCTGGCATATTTTTTGCTAAAAAGATCATCATCTTCTCAGTGAAACTAAATCCAAACATTCAAATAAAAAGTTCAAACTATTGCTCATATCTGAGGATTCTCATGTTTTGCTACCTGCCAATAATGAAAATGTATATGTATTCTCTCTGTTAGTGTCTGTGTAAGATCTTCTATTGCTCCTCCTCAACATTTCAAGAACAATATATTTTGCTGGTGCTATATTGTTCCCCCCACACTTCCTCCCATGCTGGTTTTGACTGAGATAGAGATAATTTTCTTCATAGTATCTAGTAGGGAGGGGGATATATTTTGGATTTGTGCCAAAACCAGCAGGGATGGTTTTGTTATTGCTGACAGTAACAGAGATTTTTTTTCTGGCTTTTCTGCTCCTCACACCACCCAACCATGTGAAGAGGCTGGGAGTGCACAAGAAGTTGAGAGGGAACACAGCTAGGACAGCTGACTCCAGCTGACCCAAGGGTTCTAGTAAATAAAAGGCCTGCACAATAGAAAACAGCAAAAGAACAGGCTAAGACAGTAATATGTTCTGGGTATGCTTACTCTAGGAGACCTGAGAATTCACCTCGCTCCAGGAACTGGCTGTACACACCACTATGTCTAGACTGCACACAGAACTTAGTTCTGGAAACACAATTGCTTTTTCATGCTGGAGGCAGATTCTCAGGTATCAAAGGAAGAGAAACCTTTGTTTCTCTACTCCATTGCCAATTTAAGAAGGGGATTTTGGGCTGTTTGTTTTGCAGGAAAGGCAAGTATGCTGAAACACATTAGGGCAGTCCTCATGCTGTTCATTTAACAGACGAGAAGCACTACGTTACAACCACACCCCTCTTTTCTTTTAATCACAGTGCAGCCACTACGATTGGGATCATACTGGACTGATTAACCCCTCTGAAAAAAAACTGAAATACTGTCCCTCCCCCACAGTAGGGCACAACAATGAGACTTCTGTAAAAATTTCAGAAACAAAAAAGGTATAGGTGGAGCTTTTCTTGACTACAAATGAACCAGTTCACACCATTCTTATTTCTGGAACAGACACTTTCCTAACAAAAAGATTTCCTGATAGTTTTAGAAGTGATTGTACAAGATTTCAGGACAAGATTGTTTGGGCCTAATGGGTGCTGAATGCTTAGTGATGAGTGTTAAAAACACCCAAAAGAAGTACTGCCATGGCCTTCTCCACAGTGTGCTGTTCTTTTATTCCCTGTTCTTTGTGTCATGTTTGAGTCTGGGGAGCAGCTTGTTTGCCAGAGGCTCTTGATCAGGGGCTGTGACTAAAGCACCACGCAGGGAATTCTGTTTTCTTACTAACACAGAGCCCAGTGGAGTCCACCTGAAAAAAAATATATGTTTTTTGTCTATCCTCTAGTCAAAACACTCAGCAAGGGCTAAATTGGTTACCAATTTTGTTGGGATTTAACTTCTCTCTTCAAAATTTCCTGAGGCTGTTTAGAAATATGTTCTCAGTAACCTTTTCTTTGATAGAAATGTCTTTCTTGCTCTAACCCTTTCATAGAAATTCACTTTCCATTTCAATTCTTACTGTGCTACTTCAAAAAGAAATAACTTTTATAACAATCTCAAAAATATTTTTTGTCTTCTCCTACATTAGTGTCAAAGGCTAAGATTTTTCTCCCTTTCAAAGATCTTTCCTTCACAGACATGCATGGGCCTAATTAGAGCCCTTGGCTGGATATTTCTAATGAAAGAAAATCCACATTTAAAAAGCTGTAGTGCTGGAATACACCTCGTAAAGGAATCTGGAAGTGAGCAGTAATACCTCAACAGTGAATATTGCTGGTTTTGGAAAAGTAAGACCACTGGGAAGTTTTGCCTATATTGGGGGATAGAATTTTTTGAGGGTTGTAGTCATGCCTAAATTAGGCTAAACCTGAACTGAAAAGCAACAGCTTCCTTTGTCACAGAAGGATCCTTCACAGTCATCCGTTTTATTCCACAGTTTCTTCCCTCTGGGAAGGACACAATATCATCTCATAATGCAGGGAAGTACTTTGTGTGTAGGTGTCTGTATCCTGTGGTGACAAAACTGAGCTACTGCTGTTCAGCAAACCGACCACCCCTTGCAGCCCCTGCCTTCCTGTGTGACACACCATGGTGACTGATGGTGCTCTGCTGCGCTGGGCTGTATTCGCTCCCAGTTAAAGACAGGACTGTACTGTGCTTAAACAATCACTGTCCTAAACAATCCTGCTTCAGCAATTCGAGCCCATTAAACTCTCCCTAAATACATGGACGATTAAGCTTGATGACATAAGAGCCAAACTTTACAGTCACCAGCTTCCCTCATAATCATAGAATCACTCATTTATAAATCTAGATGAGAAATGCCCACTAAGTAAACGGTATGGTCACAACTGTTCTGCAGCTAAGACCTCTGGCACAGATGGATTTCAATTGACTGAAAAACCAATGTGAAAAATCAGCGATGTCTTTGCAGAATGTATCTAGTTACAGGACAATGCAAGGTCCACTCTCAATGTGTACTTTGCACCTCATCCTTATGGCTCTAGACTGAGACAGTATCTCTCTGAATGATCTGTGGATCTTGTTCCATGACTTATTTGATGTGATACTGCAATTTTTCCACTTGCCCATATTATTTACCTTAGCAATACAACCTAATTTTTTTCATCTCATTTCAGTCATGTTCTGTCTTTATTTGATTAATGTTATGCCTTTTTTTCACATTTCAGGTTTTAAAATAAAATATTACCCACCAATGACTCTCAGGATGATCTAGGGCTTTTAGACACAACCCTCTGATTTTGCAAGTGTTTCTCCTAATTCTTATCTATTTCATTTGCATTACCAAACACTAGGGGTGATTATAATCCTGTATGTGCTAGTTACTCAGACTCCAATATCTGCCTGATCTTTTATTAGCTGATATTCTCCAGGTGCCTGTTCATTACCTCCCTCTTATTCCACCTTTTTGATAATCATTATTGGATAGCATCACTACCCTTGGTCTCTCCAACCCAGAGGTCAAATGCTACTTTTTCCAGTTCAGGCCAACAGATCACCAGATACCATCATCCTTATCTGAGCTCTGTTCACCATAAATGCTTTTGGATAACCAAGGTCTGCCTGTTATATCTTCTGTGCAAAGATTTTGGCAGCCATTTTTGTGATATGGAACAGCTAAAATTTTCCAGAGGTCGCTGGCATCTCTGACTATACACGTTCAGATGATTTTCACCCTATTTCTGTAATCTTATCTTTAGCTTTGATTAAATATTTTAGCATGGTATAACATATGCTGTCAGACTCCTAACAAAGAGCAAAATTTTCAAGGAAAAGCTTTATTTATCTTTTTGAGGCAAGGTTATTCTTTTCAAGTGATAGCTGGTCACTGTTACCAGCTTTTAGATGTCTGGAAATCACCTGTTTAACTTCTAATCATCACTAGACACTCTGACACCATTTTGATGGTTTTACAAATGAGTTTTTTATTCCTGTCAGATAATTCTGGATATACAGGATAAATCCCTCAAAATCCTTCCTCACATAACCTTTTAACATGCTTTTTTACCTTCAGTCCAGAAAGTCTCTAGAAAACATATTTTTGCCTTAATTTTTAACTCACATTAATTTTTGAGAAAGGTGTCCTCTGGGAACAAAATGGAAACTGACATCCTCAAAAAACTGAACTATTTCATCAGCAACACTTATTACAAACTTCTGCAACCCTGCCCACCAGGGATGGAAATTAGAACATAAGCTTAATTTACCTAACTTATGGATGACTTATGGACCTTAATGATATGACTCAGACTTCATTGAATTAGATACAAAATATGCAGCATAAAACAATTTCCGTAAGTCATATTTATTCTGCTTCTACTCTCTTGAAAAAGTATTAATGAAGTCACCTGCTTGCTCAGGAGTTCAACAGACTGAAGTTGAAATGCTGTGCATTTTCAATGATTTATCATGCATATATTCTTCCCAACTAATTGCAAACTTGCTCTGTTTGGAGCACAGGCAGGGAGTTTTGGAGCGTGTGTGTGTGTGTGTGTGTGTGTGTGTGTGTGTGTGTGTGTGTGTATGTTTACACTTCAGATCCTTCCACACAAGAGAATCAGCACATTGAAGTCAGGAGACTGAAAACTCCCTACAGGTGGCACAACTCTGAGGGCACTGTGGTTAAAAATTACTAAAGGGCAGAGACAACAATGAATCCAGCTAAACAGACATGCAATGAGGAATAAATTAATTTCAATACCCCATATAAAAGGAGTCTGGGCTACTGGCTTATATGTCATGCCTCCTTTTTTTGTGTGTACTATTGTTACTTATTACAGCAAGAGTTTAAATAAGCGACCCATATGTTTATCTAGTTTGGAATATCCTCTGGGAACCTAACCAGGAAATTATGTGTCCTGGTTTTGGACTTCCTGCTCCGTTTTCAGAGTTTCTACTGGTGCCCACTTGTTGCATAGCATGCCTAGTGTACCAGAGGCAGTCAGGGAAATGATAAAAGATGTCAATGTTAAACCAGGAATCCATTTGATTATTGCAGCTTCAGCTGCATCACATTCAGAATTTTAATGGATGATCCCATTCTTTAACATTCTTCATAATGATGTATGGCTCCAGTTAAATTTGAGAAACTTAATTCTTCAGAATCATTAAATGTCTGGGGCTTTTTTTAATGTGAAACACTCATAGATGTCCTCCATTTCCCCAAAACATTTGAAAATTTGAGAATATGCTTTGATATGTCTATGCAAGTCCTAGTGAGTGATCTATTGCTTGAAATAAAATCCGCAAATAGCTTCCCCTGCTGTTGATTGTACAATCTTTTCAAAAAAGGTAATTTGCTGGTTATTCACTGAAAAAAAATTCTCATTATTGTTTAGCTGCAGAATAACTTTTCCCTTGAGACTTTTTCTCTAGGGATTTTTTTAATCCTGATGCTAATGTCACTTTCATATAGCATATGAAGGTCAGTCTTATTAGAAAGATTTTGTTTCTTTCTGCTAGTTAAGGTGGTATTTTATAGGCTGACATTCAACCAGCAACCAGTCTATGAAATACTTTTTTGAGTAATGAATAATTTCTTAGTGTCTAGGTTCCCAGTTTTAATAAGACAAACAGATACTTTGCTTTTTATCCCAAAGACCAACCAAACCTGTAATGTTAATAAACCCAGTTTGAAGCTATGAGATTTATCTGCCTGACTGATGAAAGGTTGTAAGCTTTCAGAACCATTAAAAAAAAAATAGAAGAGTGGCCAGCATCCATTTACTGGATTATTATCCTGCATCAAAAGCATCTTTGTGTCCATAGAAAGAGATCTTTTGGATTCCTGCCTGAAACTAAACTGCGACTAGGAAATTAACTCAAAGTGCAACAGAATCACACTTAAAAACTACTCAGATTGTTTAAATGATAGCGGTTGTAGGGTGCAGGAGACATATTTATTAAAATAATTTCTGTTGCTTGCAGTTTAGATTGAGTTTAAAAGTAGTTTGTGAGTAGCAGAGAAACAGTGAGAACCACAGACATTGTCACAGATTCTGGGCAGATGGATGAGACTTCTATTTATCCATGTCTGACAACTGAAAAGCATTGATGAGAAACCCCAATATTTGCTGTGTCAAAAGCAATGAAAGACCCCAGCATTTCCTGTGTTAGAAGCAAAGGAATAGCACAAGTCTATTACCTACTCCCTCCCTGTTATCTCTCTAGGCAGAGGTTCCAATCCAATATTTCTTAAATTCCTCAGAACTCAAAGTAATTCAGAGACTAATACAAGTTTGAAACGCTGTGATCAGGACAGAACAACAGTCATCATGATCCTGTTAAAGGGGATGTGAACGATCCTGTACTCGCCTGAAAGGAAGTCAAGGAGGGACTTAATAGTTCCACAGCTTCCAGAGCTGAAGAAAATCACTAACAACTACACCAGGCCCCTACTTTGTCTGACTCCCCAGAATTGCAACAAGACCAGTAATTGTTACCCAGGCTGAAACACTGGACAGGAATAGATGTGTCCTGCTACTCTGTAAGGGTATGTGAGAAAAAAAAGTTCTTCAGACACACATATCTGCAATATTTGTTATGGATTTCAGATAGCCTTTCTAGTTAGATTTTTGAATTATGAGCATGAAGTCATGAAAAGCATAAAGTCTATGAAGTGCCTGTGATTGCACCACAGCTAGGAAAGACTGAAGCTGCACTTGTTTCTCACTCCTGAGCCAGTGTTGTAGTGGGTGCAGGTGCCCAGGTGCTGGCAGTGGGGGATGAAGGGGGTCTCTGTGATGACAGGCTGGGAATTCTCCATGCTGTATGCAGCCAGAACCAAACCACCCACTGCAGGGCACAGCTGAGGCAGGGGCACCTCAGGGAAAATACATGTATAGAAGGAGTGAGGGGAAAAGTATAAGAAGCAGCTCTGTGAACATCAGGATCAGAGGAGGAGAGGGAGGGAGCTCCATTGCCAAGCAGATACTCACAGTGAAGCAGGAGAAAAGTGTAAGGACCACCCAGCAACCAATAGAGGAGTTTGAAGTGAGCCTGGGGAAGGTGAAAGGAAAGATTGCTTTAATGTTTGTCTTTTTGTTTCACTTTACTCAAATCACTAATTATTTATTTTTTATCTGTAACAGATTAAGTTCTTTGTCCCCAAGTGGGATGTGTTTTGCCAGTGGTGTTACTTATTGCAGATCTTCCTGTCTTTCTCTCTGCATGGACCTTTCCCATTCCCATCTCCCTGCTTTCTCCCCTTTGTCCCACTGAGGGTGTATGAGAGAGCACATAGGTGGTATCTTGGCCACTGACTAAAGCTAGTCTGCCACACATGGCAGAGACTCAAGTTATTTTTCAACAGGTAGTCTGGAAACACTTCAAAAAATGTTACCACACGCACGCCTGTGCAGGGCATTGAACTGTATGCTGCAGATCAATACAAAGCTTGTTTGGTTCTGACTCCCTTTTTTGTACAGAGGTGGGAACAAGTCACACTAATTAAAAAACTTCCTGATGAATTTTTTCCTGTTTCTCTACACATTCTGAAATTTTGGTACATTCTGAGATGAGTGTCCTGGATCTATCTCAGGGACACAGGGTCCCCCCAAATTTACCAACCTGCTCTCCATTTCCCCCTCTGTCAGAGCTGTGCACCTTGTACTCCACACAGCCCATTCCCTTGGGAACAGACCAATTGCTTGTCACAAGCCCTATGGAGCACACTCTAAGAGCCCCATGAAGCACACTTTGAATGCTGCTTTAGCAAAACCCATATATAGGCAAAAATTCTAAACATTTCTTCAGCAAGGCATTCACTATGCGTGAAGCTTTCTTTTCTATCCCTGTGTGTTTAATCCTAATAGAAATAATCAACGTGGGTTTTATCTTAATAAATAGATCCAAAAAAAAAAAAAAAACATCCCCTCAGGCAGTTTTACCATGTTACAGTGCTTCCTCCCAAGTTAACAGCATCAATTCCAAATGTAGAAGTTGTTCCATTCTTGGATACTTAACTCTACAAATGGGAGGATTAGACTTGGTTTTCTCATTCCTCTACTCATACATATGCTTACCTATAATTGAGATCTCTTACTTTATGTCTCCTTGCTAAGAAATTAGGTCTACAGGTATCTGAGAAATAGGATGGGAGAGTTTTAAAGTGTCAAATTCTAGATATAAATTAAACTCTGTAATTTTTTTTAAAAAGTCACTTAAATAACATTGGAATAAAAAGTATTAGCACAATCTAATTTGTATATGCAGCCATGTAAATTCAAATAAAATAATGAATAATAGTTTATGCTTCATCTGAGGTATTCTCATTTTTTTCTTTAGAAAATAATCTTAAAGAAGAACAAGGTATTCTATATTCACAACTTGTGATGAGAAGCAGATATTAGTAAATAATATCATTTATAGGTGATAGTAACTTTAAAATCTGATCTCTTGGAAGGTGTACAATGTTTTTACTCCTTGTTTCATAAATGTAACTGCAACTAAATTACTCTGCAAATTTATATGCAGGAACTGAAGTCACTGATTGGAAGCTGAAAGCACCAGACACTCCACTAGCCCTTGCCTATTTCTGAACCAAGTAATAGGATTATTGAAAACTGTCCTTACATGTTGTGTTCAAGGAGAAAACCACTGAAAAATTCAAAGGTTTAATTTAGGCACCATTAGAAATATACTGCAATTCGTGGACTATTCTGTGCTGATAGGCAAAATGAGCTACGCAGCAGGGAGCAGGAAAGAGTGCACACGGAAAGAAAGAAGAAATTTGAATGGCCTTTACATTCATCTCAATATATGGCATGTACTTTTCATTACTGATTATATATATTTTGGTTCATAAAATTCAACAGTATAAAGTGCACATAAAACATGTGTAGTGTTTTCAATTCAGATTACTAGAACAGACCTCTTAATGGAAAGGTACTAACATGAGCTGTTTCCTTCACATATGACTCTGAAATAAAATAGTTCATCAATCACTTCCAGCTAAATCTACCAGTTGAGCAAAAGTAATAGACTCTTAGAGGTCAAAATATTGATTGTTATACATCCTCGGTTCGCTTCCTAACAAGACGTTTTAAAATTTCACCAAACAAGTGCATTGCTGTCTTTAAATAAGAGATCCTGTGCAGTCATCTGTCATCATGGAACACAAAATACAACACATAGACTCCAATTATCAGAAGGCTGAAAATACTCTACTTTATTGAAATTTCTAACTCCTTATATACTATTTTACACAGGTCCATATGTCTGGTGGGCAAAGTTAACACCTCTTCAATCATAATTGGTCAAAACAGAGGGCCATCAAGAAGTCCCTCCTCTTAACAAGAATTCAAAACAAGATAAACTTAGCAAAAACATTTCTCCACATTTACTTAGCATTCTGTGAGAACAGAATTTTAGAAATCAAAACATCTCAGGCTGAAAATCAGGGTTACAGTCATCTGTCCCACTACTTTAATTGACAGATATTTACAAAGAAGCCTGTTTGGTGCATAGCTCTTGTATTACTCACTCCTAGCAAAATGTAAGAAGGCTTCATCGATTCTCATATGCAAGAAAATACATAGGTTTGTATATATGTACCACTTCCTTCTGCTTACTGTAAAGGATTTGAAGACTGAGTGAAAATCATTTTAATAAGATCCTGCAGTGTTGTCAGTGTGGCTGTTGGTACTCTTAATGTCTTTCATTTCCTTGTATTTCATGTGCATATATATAAAAAGGTTTGTTTTCAGGAATATTAATTATGGATATCCCATACCCCATCACCACAGTGTGGTGACATAAGGTTATGTTCTTCCCCATCAAAAAAATTTTTTCTTTTTTACTTTTTCTTTTTCATTCTTTTTCTTTCCTTTTTTTTTCCTTTTTTAATCTTATTGCTTGAATATAAAATTGAGTGGGTGTCATCCTTTGGTAAACAGGAGGATTCAAACAAGATGGCATTAGAATTTTAATTTTGCACAATTTTGTTCCAACAAAGTGTTTCTGCAGGCATTACTCTCTTTGCAACATCATAGTATCATAGACTCCTTGGTATAAAGATGAATTTTCCAAGGAGGATACAAATATAAATAACTTATTCATAAAGCACAGTTTTTATTTCTGAATAATTTATAAAATGTAATCTATAGCATTCAGATTATTTATTTGGCCAACTTTTCTGTCCAAGGATGATTTTAATCTCAGTATTTTAATTAATATAGTCTATTAACATTTAATATGAACAAGTTTCAAAGTTACACATTTTTTAAACAGAAGAGAATATTAGTAGAAAAGAATTTACGGTAATTTGTAGGACCAGATACTTTATACATTAATGAAAAAAGAGATTATTTTCATAATCAATAAAGTTTCCCTTACTTTGGTTCTTTAAGTCATAAGCAAAGAGAAAGTTTTTCTGGACAGCTTTTGATGTAGTCTATTTTTGTGAGTTAAAATTAAGCAGGTTCTTCTTTCAACATCCACCTTCCTAAATGAGATATTTATTTACCTGTAATGATGCCTAAAGATTTTTAGCTTTTTATATATATTTTTATATATTCGTAGCTTTATAAATTTTTAATATATACCTGTATAGTTTCTAGTATTTTCTTACAATTTAGAATAGTAGATTACCCTTTCTCACACATTATGCCACCTTCTTGAAATTCTGTTTAGTCTTATTTTCAAGAAAAGAATTTCTGACAAGGACACCCAGCTTTTTACTAGCACCTGGGAGACATAAAATATAGGGCTAAGAACCCTTAGAGAGACTTAGGCAGGCTCAAGGGTGGGTTACCAGGGCAGCCGGTCTCCTGTTGGATGCACTTGCTAGATGTGCTAATTAATTAAACTTACAAAAATTTGTGAAAATCTGATGCCAGATGTGGGCATAGCTATCCTTTGTGCACATGAAAGCTTTCTTTAAAGAACTGCTCTTTATGTTACCACTTTAATATAGTTTGGAAAGTTTGTCTTTCAATTCCAGGCAACAGTAGCATCCTGATGAAACACGGGTTAAAGATTTCAAAGGTGTTCTGAAACCCTGAACTCTTCTGAGGGGATAGATGACCTCAGCCTTTAGAAAAAGAGGGAGAGAAAAAGTTTGACCATATGCTGCCTTCTCATACCTTCCCTGGTGACCATATGCATTCTCTCTCCCTTTCACAAGTGATCCAGCATATAAACTCTTCTGAATAAGAGCTCAGAGAGCCACAGCACATGGTCAGATCAAAATGAAACAGCTTGAGCCTGTACATTACCCACAAGGAAGATAGCACTGAGCCACCACAGGCAAAATTCGTCTTTGCTTGCTCAGCCCCTGCCATTATCCCCGGCCACTGTGTGTATCTTGTCTCACCATTTTAACTATTTCACAATGTAGTTATGTTACAGAGTGGTTTCTGCAGTCCTCCAGAATATTCAGTAGCTGTATTTTCATCAAGAAGCTGAATTTTTATGCCAAGTGTTGCTATCGGTTCCTCCCATGTGGTTTCTTTCATGATAAATGCTAAGGGTAACTCTTGATTTAGCACCTTCTAGAGGTAAATAAATGCTTCTATTGTGTTTTTGGATCTTTAAATCATGTGAATAGCTGCTGAGATGATTAGCACTATTATTTGGTGCATGGTGATGCAATTTGCTCCCCTTTATAGCAACATTTATCACCCTCTCCAGACTGGAAGTGTTTATTCGAATAGCACAAATAAAGAAAAACTAGAAAGATTAGTTATTAAAATAAGAAAGATTATTTTCAGGACACACAAAATTAACACATTACTTGAAATCAAACAAAAGAGCAAGAAAAGCCAGGTGTAAAAGAATTTAATTAAAATTTAAAAGTTGTATGAAAAAGGTGAATGGTTTTTCATAAGCATGTAGTAAAGCCAATAGGCCAAATGCAGGATTCAACCTGGATTAAAAAAAATATTACTGTCTAAATTTGGCTAGGAATGAAAATTATAGTGATGGTACAACAAGATGGAGATGGCCTTTCTAAAACAGCTTCCAATAATAGAGTTTACAACAAAAGAGATGAATCAGCAGCTCTGTTTTGCTGCATCATGAACTTCAAAGTGAATACTTTTCCACTTTGTCTTGTCAAACATTATTGTAAAAGTTCTAGGGGATTTTTGGAAATCTTTTTGCAGTAAAATATATTGGACAGATGAGAAAAATGCCGAAATGAGTTTTACTTAGACAAGGGATTTACCACTGAGGAAACATTGTAAGTAGATTTTAAATACATAATATAAGTATGCCTTTATTTTGGTTTTCCTTAGATAATTTTATAGAGGTCTGAACAAGTGGTGATAAATGAAGTAAACATATTTCAAAGAAATTCAAACCAAATCCATCAACATTTAGTGACAGAAGTAGTCCCCTGACAACTGTTGTGTGAACAAGCACTTCAAGTATACAGAACACTGATGCACTGGGCCCCACTGAATATAAAATAAGCATATTTCATTTGTACTTTACTGATTAATGTTTTGGTTTGGCTTGGGTTTTTTTTCCATTACAGTGAAGTGCAAGACATACAAGCTGTTGTGGTTTAAAGGAC
>VZTR01006565.1:5868-16304 GCA_013400775.1 Chaetops frenatus | reverse complement strand
AAAAAAAGCCAATGAGATAGATATTTTCTTAGGCAGGAAAAGGTATCAGGCTTTTCCGAGAAATCCAGTGGAAATTGTGCTCAAATAAGCTATACTTATTTGTTTTCCATATTTTCAGTTGGTACTCCTAAGAATATTGCTTAAAACTCTTGAGTTAAGGGGTAGGAAATTATATCTGTTCACTAAATTATGCTATTTTATTTGCAATTATAAATACTCCTTTCTGTTATCTGAATAGGATATCACTCATAAAAGAAACTGTTATAGCCACACAATACTTTGCAGGCTGAGTGATTCCATTCTGCCACAAAATAGGTATTATTGCATGTTCTTAAATGTGAGCAGACACCAGGATCTCGGGAGAATGGAGAGGATCTCACATTGCTGGTACATTGGGGCACAGAGGCTTTAGGCAGCTTGACAATAAATGTGTATCTGAACAAGTTTCCTTAGAAATGATGCAACAGGACTAAAATTGGGCCAAAGCCAACTTCCATATATACTTCTTGGGTGAATAAATAATTGAAAGTTGAATATTTTTACCTATAAGAGCAATGATTCATTAAACCTATAAACAAATACTAAAAGACAAGTTTTTAAGCCAGAAAATACTAGAATCTGTAGGAAATTTATATAAAAATAGAGTCTACTCACCTAGTTGAGCATTGTTTTCTGTGCTAGAAATTTATTTTAAACTCAACCTGTGTATCCAAGTTCAGAAATATTTCAGGGGATTCCTGTTGTGTCTCTAGAAAGTTTGTCCAGGACCCAGGTTTCAGCCCTAGGATTAGGGGGGTGCATTGGCTTATTCTCTGATCTGTTTGTCTGACCAATGATTTATTCTGTCTGTGCACTGGGATGGGACACCAAGCTGATAGACTACAAGCAATAGGAATAAAACTAGGAACTGTAAGACTGACTTGTTTGGGGATCATTATTTGTAAAATGCCTTCGTATAAGTACTAGAATACAAAAGAGGCAGAGTGAAGAGGATTCCACTATCTCTTTATCACTTTTAAATATAAGTAAAATACCGTGACAGTTAATGTGATGATTGTTTTGAGAATTTGTAAAACTAGAAATTACATAATTTGATTAATTATATTGATTTAAAATTAAACTTTAAAAAGACACTACACATTGATTTTCAAGATCTATGCTAAAAAAAAAATTCTGGGATACATAAAGAAAGCTGAAACAGCTCCCCTCCCACTCTGTAATCTTTTCTCCCCAGAAACTTGATTTTTCATTTGGATTTCTTCCTCAACCTGGTTCCCCAGGTAGCTCTCAGACATCACAGAAAAATAAATTATATGGGAAGGAATGATAGACCATCTGGCATCTGATTTCACTATTTGTCTGTTTGAGACATGCATCTAAGTGTTCAGAAATACCTTCATATGCACATATTGTTTTCAATCATATGGTAAAAGAGTAACAAATCTGTTTTGTTGCAGACCCTTTCACCAACTTTTGTTGACAAGCTGAAAGTGTCACTTCATTATAATGTTTGTCAAGAGTTCTAATATTGCAAAACAGGGTCAATTCACAAAAGCAGAGATTCAATAAAAATATAACTTAAGTTACATTAAGACATATCTAGATTTTATGGTTTCCCCTAAAGTTGATCATAAATATTCTAGTGCTGCTTATAGGCAGAAGTTAATGGTACTGTTTCGTGACTAACCTAACTCCTAGGTTAATTCTTTCAGAAGGCAGACTAAAACCCGTGGTATAATAAAATTTTGGGGCCACAATATAAATGTCCTATGCCAGAAATAAATTTTGACACAATAATACTACAAGGTAGTTGAATATATAAGCAAACACACATTTGTAGTTAATAGCTTACATCAATACTATTTCTTTCCTCTATTGTTTGACAAAAAATGATTAAAATTTAATATCTCTGTATTTTACCCTTTTTTGGATAGACCTCTATTTACTGTGATTGGAATACAAACTGAGGACATTATTAGCAAGGGCCTGTTGTTAAATTTGTTAAATTAATATTAGCATTAGACTTTGTCTGACCAAAAGTACTGCTAGTGACTTGTGATTTAGGGAGAAAGACACTAGACAGTAAAAGATTTATTTAGTCTGTCATTTTCTAAAAAAAATGTTGTTTCAAAGTAGTCAAACAAAACTTACTGCACCTTTAAATTGTGTGAGATAAGGAGTTGCTACGCAAAAAACTTCAATTTTCCATTATTTTATTACACTTCTTTTTTTATCAGCAGCAAAAAAAGAAAAAAAAAGAAAAAACATTAATAAATTAGCAAATGTATTTACATGTCTAAGCTAAGTTACTATGCCACTCTGTTGCTGAACATAGCAGCCTCACATGTGCTTTCTGTATTCTCATTTTTTTTAAAGTCATGTGTTTCAGAGCCTTCTTTGAAGCATCCAGCTTATTTTTGGGTGCTGAGATATCAATTATCACACTTAATGTGAACAAAAGAGGCCTGATCTCTGATGGTTAGAGTGGTTGTGAATACTAAGAAATTAATAGTTTATGACATCTAAAAGAAGAAAAATAATAATTATGATGTGCAACCTAAAAATTACGTCATAATCTCCTTTCATCACAATATAAATTTTATGACCAAAACTGTGATGTTTGCCTATCTCAGGGTGTGAGTTTCTTCTTTTCATTCCGTGGCTCATTGTTTCCAACTCAGTAAACCATGGGGACATGCATTAGTACACTGATTTCACTGGAAACTTTGCTTGAAAGAGGGAAGACTCAGCCTGGACCCACCCATCTGTCCCAAAATTTCACTTCATCCATGTGCCAGAACAATTTCCTCTTTCAGGTTTCCTTTTTTCAAGTTCTTTTTATTACAGAATCACAAAATCAGCTGAATTGGAAGGGACCCACAGGAATCATTGAGTCCAACTTCTGACCCCACACAGAACCATTCCCAAGAATCACATCATGTGCCTGAGAGTACCCTTTTTTCATCATATCTTTTACTTCTCTTTGAGGAACTCTATTCCTTTGCTCTATTAGAGCGTTTATTCGATGATTTTTATTTTGTTGCCTTTTTTTTTCTTCTTTTTCCTCTTTTCTTACAAGGTCTCTCAAGGGCTCTTGATATTGACCACTATACATTGTTCTGTATAAAACCAGAAAGCTATGTTCAGACAGTAAAACTGGCTATCAGTTAAGTCCTCTGTTTATTTTATATAATTACACTCCTGGGGAAGCTGCCAGAATATTGGTGAGGTCTGAACAGCCATCTGACTGCAGCAGCACAAGTGTGGCACAAAACTGCCTCCAGTCCTACTCACTCAAAGCTCTGTATACCTCTGAATAAGAGTCCAGAAGAACTCACCTCCCCAGATTTTTATGTTAGAATATGAATGGGGTTTGAAAATCATTCATCAAGAGTATTATGTCAACTGGCAACTATGGTAAGCTCTCTCCTTCTTTCTTCGGGCTGTTTACAATGTGGTTTCAAGGGTCAATCAAGCTTTTTAAAAGAGTAGCATTCTTTGAAACCTAAGCAAAAAAAGAAAATCTAGCATAATAAAAGCTTTGTTTGCTGCTGCGTTTAATCAAGTGATTATGTTTCATTCACTCTCTAGAAACTTCTTTATGTGGGGCTGGATTTTTTTTTCCCAGAATCAATGCATCTAAACACAAGAAACGCCCAGACTTCAAGCTGAGGCTGTAGTTTTATTTGGCTTTAGTTTGCACAGAAAGGAAGATTTACTAGTGTAGAAACATAAATCTAAAGGATGGAGGACATGACCTATGGGAAAGCTACAGGAAGCAGAGATATGGAAGGGTTTCTAAAAGATTTATCAACAGACTGATTAGACAGGTAGAAAGAGAGACATGGTGAGAGCAGTTGCAAAAGCAAAGACAGAAAACTATTTCAAACAAAATAAAAGGCAGTGTAGAGGTCAAAGAAAAAGAAATATTGTAAAAGTCTGAGGTTTTGCTAAAATGTCACTAAAGATATTAACAAAAATTTTACCCTTCAATGTAAGGGATAAACTGAGCATAAATAAATGGGGAAAACCAGTCTGCATCTAATGAGCTTGAAGTAAAAGGAATGAACAAGATAGGACAACAAATGAGAATAAAGTTTAAGATAAAAGTGGGATATTTTTCAAAGAGCAAAAACTGCCCTTTTTATATCATTAAATAAGAGATCCAGAAAGTAGTGAGAAATTATGTGGAAAAAAAATGCAAATGTAAGAGTGGTGTGGAAGAATTTCAGAGTTGAAAAGAGCAAAGTTGAGGGAAGTACTGCTAGAAAATATGCAGATCAGCAGGGAGAAAGGAGAACTGAATGTCAGGAGGAAAACAAGGAGGCAAAAAAAGATGAGAAGAAAGTTGTGCTGCATTTCAATAATATTATCTTGCAAGGAACCAGTAGGGTCCTATATGGGGAAAAGAGAGAGGGATGAAGGGAGAGACAGAGAGAGAGAGGGGCAGGGAGGGAAGGAAAAGACAGAGGAGGGTTTGAAGTCTGAGTCAATGGTGGGAAAAAACAGATGGAACTAAGGAGTTTTAAAGTAGCTGGAAAATAGTTATTTAGGTAAACAGATGGTAAAACTGAAGAGAAAAAGCAGATTTGAAGTGAAAAGAGACAGCAGAGACAGCCTTTGCCAGCACTTAAGAAAATACTCCACTGTGTTGAGGAAAGTGTGAAATATGCAGATTCAATGGCATGAGAAAATAGTAGTTAAATGAAATGGTGGAGCACCAAGGACACACTGAACAGGAGCAGGACAGAAGAGAAAATAAGAGAGACGTAGCTCAAATGTAAACTCCAAACTCAGCAGAGACTGAAACAGAGGGAGAAGGGTGTTCATTTAGAGTAAAATACATTTTTAAATTAAGAAAAACATTTCTCAGAGACAGCTATAAGTCAGTGATATGGTAGTGTAATGAGACGGGGTATTTTTTAGATTTTAGAACAGGATTTTTGGCTCACATCTGGAAATTTTATCCCTTTTAATACAATGGACATTCTGTGGAAATCTATCCAACTTCTACTTGAAATACATGTGGATCAGGAGGTGTTATGTGTTTTATTTTTCAAATTTTTCACAGAAATTGTATAGATCCCTAAAAAAATGTGAAAATCTGTATGACATTATTCAGAAGGTGGGGGTTTTATCCAGTTAACTCCTCAAGCTCATGAAAAAACTCAATATATGATGAAGATGACTCATCTCCTTGCTGCTGTAAGTTTTTGTGTCATCATTCTTTCTGTGCAGATATGTGTAGCTGAATCCCCCAAGTTATTTTTGTCATGTTTAGCTTTCCTTTCATTTATTTAAATTTCTTTATCAATTTATTAGCTATTCCCAAAAAGGATCCTGCCATAGCTCTCTAGTTTTCTTTATTCAAACCTTTTCTTACAAGCACTGATAATTTACTCTCTTTTTAAAATATGAAGTTAAAAGACTTACATTATTTTTTGATTCCAAGAGATATTTAGCATATCCAAGGGCAAAACTTATCACCAGCTCTGCTGCCATTTTTCTCCCGAGGAAATGCAAAGCTGTAACATCAATAAATATTGTCCTTTTGCCTAACCTTTCACCCTGACCTCATACTGACTTAACAGAATCTTCACCTCTGTAAGAGATCAAGAGTTGGTCAGGTCCATAGGAGTAGCATATGTTTTCACAATGGTAAACAATAGAACAATTCCCATTGCTCTAATGTAATTAATTTTCAAAAAGCTTTGTGATTTCTAATGACAGATTCCCTATGCTGTAAAACTGAGCACTAAATAAGCCACAATGCATATGATTCAAGTATTTGAAATTTCTCAAAATTAGAGGAAATCTAAATATTCAAACCAGAATAACTATGCTATAAATTACTCACACATAACCTTTCATTTCAACAGTGACCTTGGTCCCAATCAAGAATTTAGGGGGAAAAAAAAAACAGCTTTGGGGAGTTTTTTTAAATGCATGCCTCATCAAGTTTTCATAATTTAATCATCATTTTCATCAAGCAGTTAAATATGACCAAAGCACCATGTAAAATTATTAATCACAGTGCATATAGAATTTCAATTGCAAACAGTTTAAGATGCATTTATTAAAGTCTTCCTAAGATAATAATGAAATAAACTCACATTAATGTTTTGTTATTGGAGGAGGAGCTAGATGTATTGTAGAAAGTTTATTATTAAAAATACAAAATCCCTAATCCTGAAAATCGCTAATATGGATAAGGGATTCATTTTGATATATGCTTCTTGGATTCTCACATCATCACTTCATAAACTGAAAAAGTTAAGCATGTTCTTTATATACCTATATACACTATAGTTAAAGTTAACTCCAAAGACAGCCAGAAATCCTTACCCACAGGTTTCAGCCCTATCTACTTTAAATTTTCACATTCTTAAAAAGATTTGGTTACATTTTTGTAGAAATCAGAGGCACATTAATGCATAGAATCTATATGTGCAGGCATAGAATGCCCCATGTGAAATCATTTTATTCCATTACATGAACATTTAACCTGTTATTGAAAATGAAATCATGTTATTTAGAGAATATAACTGAGATCACTTTAAGACTAATATTCTGCAACAAGAATGCAGTATGCTAAGCAAAACTTAATTCCTGTTCAAAGATGTTTTGACAAGAAAAGAAATAGAAATTATAACATTTCAAATTCACTATAATCTTTGTATTCTTTTTGAAACAAACATCCCATATGATTTGCCAGTATACTGTACTCTGTGGGTATTCTTCACTTTCCTTCATCTCGGGTTTCATGGTTTTTATACTGATGTCAGGAATAGATGTCATGAAATGAGAACAGGCCATAGCATAGCTTAGTGTTTGTACACAGCCCTTGACCAGAGGTGATACTCTTGTAATATAAGCACCCCTTTTTAAATTTCCTGCCATTTGGAAGAGAGACTATGTGCATGATGTTATGTCTTTTGCTAAGCTTGGGAGAATTGAGAATCAAACCTATTTAGACAATGAAAAAATTATTTTAATTCATCACTTCAGATTGTTTTGGTAATATGCAATTACTTAAGAAAAAAAATATCTTTATAGCAGTAGAGCTTGGTACAGAGCTGTAATGGAAATTTTTTACTTGCAGAGGACTGGTTTTATTTTGTTTGCTTTTTTCTCTTCATTTTAAATACTGCTGCCAACAAAGGAAATACAAGGAGCTTAAACAATGAAGACTGTTATTGGACTTGACAAAAACATCATCTTTAATACTTTAGGTTCTGATTTAAAAATATCCCTTTTTCTTCAATTTAGTGGGCAAGTAAAATATCGTTTGGAGAGCTTTTCCTTCAATTCCCTTGTTCAAAACAGGGTCAGCCAAAGCAGTTTTCTTGGGGACTATGTGCCATCAAGTTTTAATGTCTCTAAGGACAAAGAATCCACAACATCTTTCTGGGAAACTTGTGCCAGTGTTCAGTCACTTTCAGAGTAAAAATGTTTTACTATGTGTTCAGATGAAACCTCCTGACTTTCAGTGTGTGCTCATTGTCTCATCCTGTACTTGGACATCCCTGAAAAGAACCTGGTTCTGTCCTCTTTGCATCCTCCCTTCAGACATTTACAGACATTGCTAAGTTACCATTCCTCAGGTGTAAGAATTGGTATTTTCTTTTTGTCTAGTTTGATGATGTTCCTATCTGTCCAACTCTTCAGCCTATCCAGGTGAAAGGCAGCACAACCACCTAACTTGTCAGCAACTCCTCTCAACCTTGTACCATCTGTGAACTCGATCAGTGCACTCTGTTCTGTTTTCCATGTCATTAATAAAGATATTAAAGAGAATTTCACCCAGTATTGATAACTGGGGTACCCAGAGGTTATGGCCTCCAACTAGAGTCCAGTCATTCAACGAGTTCTACTTCCACATCATTGTCTTCTCACCCAGGTCATACTTGATCAGTTTCTCTATGAGAATCTATCTTATGGGAGACAGGGTTGAAAACATTACTGAAATCAAAGTAGACAGTATTCAGCATTCACCCCTCAAATACCAAGACACTCATTTCAACATGCAAAGTTATCAGCTTGGTCAAGCATTACTTCCCCTCCTTGAACTCCTGCTGATGTCTTGTACCTTGTAGTCACGTCCTTGCTTTCATGCAAATTCTTGAGGTAACCCTGCCTCAGCCGTGCTTCATTGTATTTACTTCCCCTTTTTTCACATTGCTCCAGGCTGTTTGGGCAGCAAAGATGCCCTTCCTTACCACCTCCAGAGCTTCTGGTAATGTAACTTCTGAAATTCCTAGCTTAAACTCCTCTTTATCAGGTCAGCCATCCTGCTGGCAAAGATACTTTTGCCATGGTTAGTCAGCTGGATCCCATCTCTTCTAAGCAGATGTTGGTCCTCAAATAATATTCCATGGTGATAGAAAACAAAATCCTGCTCCCAGCAGCAGCTCTGCAATTGTTAACATGCTGAACCTCTGCCCTCCTCCTTATACCCTTTGCCCCCACCAGCAGAATTCTGGGGAACACTATCAGCCTTTGACAGCCCCAACCATCACCCTCAGATCTCTGTTAAAGGAAACACAAAACATAGAATTTCAAAATCACTATCACCCGTTCATCAATATTTTAGGAGCTATTTCTGTCTTATTTCAGATGACGGGGAAAAGGTATTATCCTGTGGAATGGCTTTAAAGAAACAGATAAAGAGAACACATAACCAAATGTGAATTAGGGACAGATAAGAAACAAAGTTTGGCTACACTTCCACTTTTATGATGGGAAAATAGCTTCACTGACCCAACTTTTTGCTAAGAAAAGGTATTACTTCTACAGTGTACTTCTAGTAGAAGACAGAAATTTGACATAAAGGTATAAAATGGTTGACGTCAACTTATAAAATATTTTCAGCATATTATCTGATACTGAAGATTTATATCCTTCAATAAAAGTATGTTGTCAGTCTGTGCATTCCAGTGGGAATTTGGTTAACTCATTGATTATTTTAATATATATATATCTCATAAATCAAAGATTCAGGTTAAATCAAAAAGAGTGAAAATCTCAAAGAATATAACAGAGGGGACATTTAAAAATCCCAGATACTTCCTTTTCAAAATATGACAGTTATTTATGGGCAGACATAAAATGAAATTTGAAACAGGCTATCAAAGGCATAATTTAATTTTGGCTCAGTAAATTTGCTCATATGGTAAACTGGTGTCTACAACTGAAGAGAAGCAATTTTGCCAAGATCTATTCAGACATTCAAAAAATGGTGAAGAAAGCTTTGGGCATTGGAGGGAAAACCAAATAAATTGGAGAGAACCCAAATTTAACACAAATATAAATAGAAATGATAGAAACAAACAAAAATAGAACTATTGCAAAGAATCTCAACCCAAAATATGTCCCATTTCCCAAGTGAATAATATATTTTTTAAAGAAAATTGAAATGTTGTTCACAGTAAAACAAACAAACACAGAAATACTGCCTTAAAAAAGTGCGAAACAAGTCTGTGCAAGTGCCCGAACTTCTCCTTCTGCTTTAGAGAAATTTGATGCAGAAAGAAAATATTTAATCTACTTGTTTATCCCAGACCTTTAATTTTCATCAGGATAAAACTAAATTTAGTTTACTAAGGCAAAAATTTTCTAACACTCGTACACAGCACAGTGAGATCAAGCTAGTATTTATGGTAAGAACTCTTTTGTAAGAAACAAAACAAAACAAAAATAAAAATAAAAATAAAAAGCCCTCCAGAAACATGCATGTAGTTAACTCCTATCTAGCTTTCCTGAACTTCCCTCTCAGCCCCAGGTCCATTGGCTGCTCAGGCTCGAGCCAAGAAAAACCCATCATCTCCATGGTGTCAGACTGAAACCATTCATGCCTCAAACATTGATATAAAAGAATTTTTCCCACTATATCAAAAACTGCAACCAAAGAAACTGCAACCAAAGAAGCCTCGCTGAAGATATTTGACTGGAAATTTGGACTGTAAGTTAAACCACCTGGATAAGATGTTATTGTCCAATTATCCCAGACTAGGGAAAATCAAAGAAGGCTGAGGGAGAGGAATGTACCCACAAGAAAGCCAAATGCTGCAGAGATTCTTCCCTGGCTGAGTTTGGGGTGGGGGAGACCACAGCCCACAGAGGCCAGGTTTACTCCCTGTGAAACGAGGGTGGGGAGGAGGTTTCAGGTGTAACCTCTGGTTAGGGGCAGTGATCACCTGACCTCCTTGACACAGACTGGCCATGGAAGCCCCAGCCCTGGGAAGGCCACATCCACGGGACATTCACCTGGGAGGCAGCTGAGGGGGGGCCTGAATCCATCAAAGGCCCCCGAGGTGCCCCCAGAGTCTCTCCTGAGGCCTTGCACCACAGGGCTGCACGGGATGCAACAAGGCCAGAGTCTGCTGTAAGAGACAGTGGCAAACTCCAACCCCAGGGAGGTGCCTGGGATTTCCTAC